>CM076851.1:127774875-128340648 GCA_039519185.1 Astragalus membranaceus
AATGCAGATTCGAATGAAAGATTGATTAGTGTTGAGAAGTTTGTTAGTTAAGCCACCACGAAACAGATGGACAATGCTTGATGGTGGTCATTGAATCACTCAGATGCATCACAATGAACTTACATTAAGGTTTTTGATTAGTGTTAAAAACCATGCTTAATCATTGTATGGGATGTTCATTGGGTTTATTTGTCAACAACAACAACTAGTTAATTTAACTTCTTTTTCTCATTTTCTTGATAAAATATATTTTTGTCTTCTCCAAAATTGTACTTTAGTTGTTTTGTTCATATGGTGTCTTGTTTGAAGGCATGTTATTTGTCCTACTATATGTCATTTTTTGAGCCTTTTGCCTGCTCTTAGGGATAAACATGAAGAACCTTATTGGTTTATTTTACTTACGAAGATCCTCTTGTGCATCCCCATTGATTTGTCATATTAGTATTTTTACAAATCTTAGGAAAAACTGATGATGTCAAGAAATTACATGTAATTTGATTGATTTTTGCAGGTATGCTTATGGAAGAATTGCCTTAGCATGCAAGTTCGCATATAAGAAAGGAACTCTGGGAAGCACTCTAGGTATTCCCTACTTTCTTATCTATAAAAGTTATATTTTAGAAATTCCAAAATTTTCCGCCAGGGATATCTTCCTCCTTAATTTTTGTGGTGTAGTTATGGAGAAGATGTGAGTGACATTATACAAGCTGCAAAATAGGTATGTTATATTTTAGTCCTAGAGTTCTTATCTTATGAATGAAGTATGGGAAAATCGATGAAGTCGGGGTTTATAAGTTTTATTCTCTTTTTCAACAGGTTTCAAATGCTTCAAGTCTCCCTAACTAAATGAACTTCAAGAAAAGACACTATTGAAGATAATGACAAAGATTAGAAGTTAATTTTTTTGTTGATGGAGTAAGCTTAGAAATTAAGTGGATGAGATCTTATTTCTTTGTAACTTTTGAGATTGTTATAAGATTTTCTATGTTTCTCAAATGTCAATATGATACTCTTAGTTCGACATTTTTATCTGTTTTGTAATTTGACATGCTTGTAAGTTAGTTTTCAATATGATTAGAGTTTTATTTTATTTTATTGTTTCATATATATATATATATATATATATATTATATTTAACTTTTAACTGGTTTAATGACAAGAGGTGTCACTAAAACCTACAATTGTTGTTAATAAGTTCTTTACCAACGAAATGAAACAGTGGGTATAGCACATTAGGAGGCGTCAATAAAACCTATACCGATGGAGATTCAGCCGTGGGTATAGCAAAATTAAGAGTGTTGTTAAAACCTATACCAACGGAAAAGTAATTGTGGGTATAGCTCTAAGGTTTTATCCAACGGTAAAAAAACTTTTACTGTAGGCTATAGCATCACCATTTTTCCGTGGGTATAGCCAAATAAAGACGACGAAAAAATTGTCCGTCGGTATAGGTTTTTGGTGCTATACCCACAGTTTTTAACCCTTTACCCACGGATTTTTGCCGTCGCTATATGTCAATTTTCTTGTAGTGATTTCCTTTTGCTTATCCGACACGTATCAGTAACGTATCCTTCCCGTATCTGCTATTTTTCTTTTTAAAAAATAAATTAAAAATACAGGATACTTCCAGAGTACGTATCCGGCCGTATCGTACACGTATCGGTATCGAATACGTGTCAGATACAGATACTTGGCCAATTTTAGTGTATCGGGCTTCCCAGTTTCTTATCTTACCACTCTACCCCTGCATTTTTAGTCTTTTGCACTCTCGCCAAATCAGTACGAAAACATTTCGTACTGTTTAGCATCTCCCGAAGAAAATATAAATAAAAAGGATAATTTGGTGAAATCGTTATTCTTTTTCTTGCATTTATAATTTTTCTTTAAGTTATGTGAAATGGTCAAATCGACAATCATTGTGGAACGGAACGGATCAGAGAGAACAGATGTTATTTTCCTTCCTATATATTGAAATATCAATTTTTTTGTTTATTTTGTATATTTCAAAATTATTCTAAATCTTGAATTGTTTAATGCTATTTGATATGTTCATTCCCATTATTCACATTTTATAGCATGACAGAATAATGACATTCAAATGTGTGGAAGTTACAAAAACTGAAACAATAATTTAAAATAAATTAAGGACTAGTCAAATATAAATTAAGGACCAGTCGATTACAAAAACTAGAACAATACAAGTACTTACAATGGCTCTTATCCAGTTGATTGTAGTGACTGCATGAAGCAATAACTACGGCGAATCAGGTCCGTAATTCACCGATAGTTATCTTCCCATATAAAAAATAATAGAATGTGGAGAAAAACTTGATATATTAGATTTGTAAAATTTATCATACTAATAAATTGAAGGATAGTGAATTTCAAAATTGGAATCTGATGGTATGTGATGAATGAGAATAGCACACTTTTTGGAGATGTGAATTGAAATGAAGATGAGAGTTAAGGTTGATCTCAATTTTCTGTTAAGGTGATTTAGGGTGTATTTCTTTTAGTTGTCTTTGTGATATTTTGTTCGAAACACAACTTAACATGTTATGAATGGAAGATTTAATGATGAAGACTTGGTTGACTTCTGTTCCCATCCGGACCGGCCAGTATACACATGCGCTCGGCTATGGAAGTACCTCCCCACATGACTGACCGATCGGCCATAAATATCCCGCATTTGTCTCTCCCAATATAGAATGAAGGCGTGATCAGAGAAAAATATCCATGATTTCCCTCCCTCGTGTTTGTAACAGTCAAATCGGCCATTAAGTGTATTAATCACCATTAATGTACGTTGTAATATAAATGCATCCCTGAGAGGCCAATATACGGATCCCAACTCTATTCTCCTCACACTCTAGTGTTATTCAATATTCTCGTGTTCAGTCCTTTTCCTTCCAGGGAAACCGATTGTAACATTGGTGCCCATAATGGTGCCAAGTGATATTCCTCCTACGCCTCACGAGAAACCCAAAGATCTGTCGCTGCAATGGCAGAAGCCCATCGCAGCGATCCCAGAATCGACGATCTCTCAGAAGTACTCCAGGCTCTACAATCTCAGAATGCAGAGCAGAGGAGCAGAAGCGAGGACCTGAGAAGATATATTCAAACCTAGGAAGTCAAAGTAAGAAGACTACCAGAACACCTCAATGCCGCGAGGAGGTTAGCCCAAATCCAGAGGAAATGCCCCAACCGCAGTATTAGATATATTGTTGGTTAAGAAGTTAGTGAGTGTAACACCCCGGTATTTCTTTAACAAAGAAACACCTAAATATACAATTTGGTATAAATCAGAGTATAAAAATTCCTGTTCAGATATACATCTTTACAAGAAACAGCGGAAACTATAAAAATAACATTTTACAACTTCGAGTCATAAGACCGAATACAGAGACTACATCAGAAGAATCCAAAACATAGATGGAAGATTACATCTCCAACTTCTCCTCGAGCCTGACGACTAACTGTGCCGCCTGCTGTCCTTATAACCTGTTCTCTGTAAAAACAACAAATATGGATTGGGTGAGACAACTTGTCTCGGTGAGTCCTACTGTGCCCCCTCACTAACACTCGGTTCAATTTATTAAACCGTTATCAAATATAGATAATTAGCTATCACAAGCTATAATCGAAATGCCAAGCAAATCGTGAATTTATTTAACACGAACCGACTGCAATCCAGTGCTAATCCCAGTAATCGTGTGTTCAACTTAGCATAAACCGACTGCAATCCAGTGCTAATCCCAGTAACCCGTGAGTTGACCACGCCAAAACACATTCAGGGCCTAGGTAAGGGGTCATGACTACCCTCCCTAGTATGCTTCTTGTCGGATCGTCATCCAACGCGATACATATGACAATACGTATCAATTCTCGAGAGTTAGATAATTTATATCTTCTTTTTGATTTTGATCACCAAAGGATCAATCACATAATCTCATTAGATAATTTATATCTTTTCGATCACCAAAGGATCATTCACATAATAATTAGATAAACACTATCCATATCGATCTATAACTCGTTTAGAGGAATTCATAAATTAGACCTCCGGCATTACAATCATATCCAATTGACATATGTAAATATATGTATTCAGTCAGTCCATCAGTCGGTGTACCCACACGTATACTAGGGTTTCGATTTTTCATTCAAATAGGCTTTCAAAGCTCGTTTTCAAAATCATGAGTTGAATAAGTTTAAAATAAGGTTTTCAGTTAGGCAATTCCTTTTTAAATGATTGAGAAAGAGATTAGAAAAGGTTCGGGATAAAAAGGAGCGTCGAAATGAGAAATCGGGAATCGGTGGCAGAAGCTCACGCACGGTCCGTGCCCAGGGGCGCACGACTGTCATACCCCAATTTTGTCCGGCTTAGGGCAAAACCCTAATTTTCAATCAAAAATAAATAAGTCAAGTCTTAGCATTCATCCTAGAGGTTAGGAAGAGCATCATGCTTGCATCTTAGAGGTTCCCGAATGCATTTTAGGGTTAGAAAAGCATTGCATGGCATTTTAGAGCACTTTAGAGCATTTCTAGGGTTTTTAGGGTTTTTCCTAGTTCAAAGGGTATTTTGGTAATTTCGCCAAAAAGACTTATTTTTTCATCATGCATGCATTTCTAGAGTTTTAGAGTCATCCGAAGGGTCTCAGGATCATTGTTAGAGTGGAAATGAAGTTTGGAGCAAAATCAGGGTTTTTGGGACCAAAAGGGCATTTTGGTCATTTCACTAAAATAAATAATTTCTCGGTAAAAACCATTATGCATCTCTTGAGGAATTTATGTGAGTCCAAGTGAGTGGAGTTGTGCATTTTTTTTATGCATCATAGGAGTATTTTTGGCATGAAATTCGGTTTTTGAACAAAAGGGCAAAATGGTCATTTCCTTTGAAGTAGGGTCAATGAATCAATTTTGGGATTGGTGAGATCATGAAAATTCAGAGCCCAATCATTGAATCATGGGATATGGCCCAAAATGGCAAGAATTTAGAAGAATTATCTAGAAGGGAATAAGGAATATCCCTTTGAATTTTGAAAGGTCAAGTGTAGTACAATAGTACAAGTTGCAATTCCACTCACACTCTCTCCTTGGCTGCGCATATACAGCCCATTTTCCTTCAATTTTGATTTATTTTATTGGTTGCAAATTGTGTTTAAATCATGGCCTTCCATTCAAGTGTTAAATGCAATCCTCACCTTTCATTTGAATTAAAATGGCACTTGTGTAATAAGCTTCATGGAAAAATACAATTTTGTAATTGAACTTATCCTTCACCACCCCCCTTATGCTGCGCCCCTCAGCCCCCTCTCTCCTCACTTTGTGCTTTCTAATTGCCCCTAATCCATGTGACATTTGATCTTGACCTTTGGTTCAAAATTTAGATGCAATCCTAGAGCACAATGGAAATCAAAATGACCTAGAAGCCCTTAATGATAGGTGAGCACTATATATACCTTCATATGACCAGCCCACACATCCTCTTAGCCTCACTCTCCATTCAAAAACCCTAGCTCTCCTCCCCTCTCCCCTTGGCCGAAACCTCCCCCTCATTCTCTCCTCCTCAATTTCTTCAACTTTCATCCACTAACTCACCTCAAACTCACTCCATATTCATATATCCTCTTCCTTTCATCTTTGATTCCACATTTACATCATCAAAGGGGCTGATCCTTCAAGGTCACGTGGTTGTTGTTGGTGATTTTTGAAGATTGTTGGTGATTGGTTACTCTTGATCTTCATTTCTACTCTTGTTTAGCTTGGAACTAAGGTATAACTTAAAACCCTTTGCATTTTCATCCACTTTCTTGCATCAAAATCCTTTTTCAACTTATATTTGCATCTCATAACATCATTTAAATGTAGATTAGGGGCTGTTGTGGGTGAGAGTTGGCATCTCACCCACTAAATAAGTTGTTCTTGTGACTATGTGTTGATTATGTGTTGTTCTTGTGATTTGCTCTTTGTTCATGCGATTTTCACCAAATAAAAATTTATTTTTCCTTACCTTTTTGCTTCGGCCTAGGGCCTCTCTTGTTGGATAACATGTTTTCTTGCTTGTTTCTTGAGTTTTGATGGAATAAAATTGGTTAAGGTAGTCCTTCATGCTCTAAGGTTTGATAGTGTAGAATTAGGGTTTTTATACTTTTTGTTCCCTCTTGTTTTTATGTTAATAAATGATGAAATGATGATTGTTTGAGTGTGATATACATGTGTAGATCTTAGGGTTTATGTGTGTGTGTCTAATGATGTGATTTGGTTGCAGGAAATTTGTTGAATTTGAGCCTTATTGCGTATATGTATGTTTCGGCCATAAAGCCATTTTTGTGACCAATTTACTTACTCAAATTTGTTGTTTGATCTTGTTTGGTAAATTAACTGTTGTGAATTGTGTTTTTTTCACTTCTTACCTTTTAGTTTTTACCATTCACTTAAGTGTTACTAAATAGTAAAAAACATTTTCTTACCTTTTTTTTACCTTTCACTTAAAACCCTAAAAAACATTTTACCTTTTACTTTTACCATTTACCTTCACTTAAATAATTCACCACCTTCACTTAAATAAGTTACCATTTCATTAATAATTTACCTTTACTTTTTACCTTTCTTAAATTACAAAAGACCCAAAACATTTTCTAGTTTACATTTATAACTTTTCAACTTTATAAAATCAACCCAAAAATACTTTTTACCACTTTTTCCTAAGACTCTAAAACACCAAAACATTTCACCATTTCCTAAGAATAAGGTAACTAATTTTTTACCACTTTTTATGACACACTCTCACACACTTGCACTTAAATAAAACCTTATTCACTCTCTTGCATTCTCATTTGCTTGTATCTCTTGCATACTCTCTTGTTTTAATCTCCATGCCTTTTCATATATTCATATCTCTTGCATATTCATTTGTACTCTCACTTGTTAGTACCTCATGCATCCTTACTTGTTTATACTTCTTGCATTCTCACATGTCCATTCATAATTAAATAACCATGCATCCTCACATGTCCATGCATTCTTGTATGCTCATGCATCTTTGTATATACTCATTCTTGCATTCATCCTCACATGTCCATGCATTCATTAATCAAATGCTCATGCATTTTTGTATGCTCATACATCTTTGTATATACTCATTCTTGCATTCATCCTCACATGTCCATGCATTCATTAATCAAATGCTCATGCATTCTTGTATGCTCATACATCTTTGTATATACTCATTCTTGCATTCATTCTCAAATGTTCATGCATTTACATGCATTCATGTTTATCTAATCTAGCACATCATGATCACATGCTCATCCATTTAACTTAGACTATTTTATGCCTATGATCAATTGTATTCTTTTGTTGTTGATGCATTTTAAATGTCTTGATTCAATTGTATGCCATTCCATCCATGTGTATGACCTCCTAATGAAGACGTAAGTCTACATGCATGTTGTAGCATAGAGTCATTAGGGTAAATACACCCCTTCCTACACACACACATTTTCTTTGAGAACTTCATCTTGCATCCTCAATAACTGTATCTCTTGATTGTATTGGCATGTTTAATCTCAGTTAGTGATCAGCACGTTCATAATTGCTTGATTAGTGAATGTGTTTGTATTTCATTCATTCATGTCGCATCTTTTGGTTATGGACTCGGAGTTGGTTGATATGTTCTACTTATTTTTCCGAAATCCTTTTCCAAATCATCTTTTTCTTAAAACCATTTTTTCAAATAAAAATCAAATGTTTTTTTTCAATAAAAAAAAAAACCTAAGGCATTTTCTTAAATAAATCATTAGCCATCACTCGAAGCCTTTGCTTGTTTGATCGCTAATGAGGAGTTATTAGTGGTAGTCACTCGAAGCCTTTGCTTGTTTGGCTATCATGAAAGCTCCCACACCTTAACTAAAAATAAATAAATTCCAATTTCAAAAAAACAACGTAATTATCACCAATGCTCACCTTTTTCAAAAATGATTTCAAAAAAGGATAATAAAACGTTGTTACTTGTAATCACTCGAAGTCTTTGCTTGTTTGATTACCGGTTTCGACTCTTTTCTTTCGAGTTAGTAATGAACGCCACTCGAAGCCGTTGCTTGTTTGGCATTCGTGAACACTCGAGTCTTATTTCCAAAAACTCAAAAACACTTTCAAAACCAAAAGCCTAGAACTACGTAGCTTTGATCCCTCTTCCAGAGAGGGTACGTAGGAGCGGGTCGTAACCCGTCAAGCACACTTTTAAAAAATCTTCATTTTGTCACCCAATTGCAAAAAACCCTTAAACCGTTTTCCAAACACACTTTCAAAAAAAGCTAGAACTACGTAGCTTTGATCCCTCTTCCAGAGAGGGTACGTAGGAGCGGGTCGTAACCCGTCAAGCACACTTTTAAAAAAAAAACTTTGTTTTGTTCCCTAGAACTACGTAGCTTTGATCCCTCTTCCAGAGAGGGTACGTAGGAGCGGGTTGTAACCCGTCAAGCACCCCTTTTAAAAATCTTTGTTTTGTTCCGCATCTCAAAGATACCAAAAATACTTTTCTTCTCAATAAAACCGTTTCTCAAACGAAAATAAAAAGAAAGGAAGTAGAACAAAATCATTTCAAGTCAACTTTTTCTAAGCCACACATCAAAGTTAATGGTTCCCTTTCGGTAGAAAGGAGGTGCGGGGTGCTAATACCTTCCCCGTACCTAACCGACCCCCGAACCTACATCTCTGTGTTTTCGAAAGACCATCCGCCTTTTTCAAAAGACTTTTTCCAATGTTTTAGTCTTTAAAAATAAATATTGGTGGCGGCTTCAAAATTTCCATGTTGTCAAACTGAGGAATCCTTAACCGGATTTTTCGGGGCGCAACAGCTGGCGACTTCACTGGGGATCCTTTTTCAAAAAGGCGAGGGTCAAGCCTAGTTAACCTGATGTGTGGCTTAAAATGTTTAACTTGAAAACTTTGTTCTACCTTTTCCTTTTCTTCCTTTTCTTCTCTTATCATGCATTTCTCAATTCCCATGTCCCCTCTTCTTTGCTCCCTTTCTACAAGGTAATCTCATGCATCATACCCTTATGCCCTTATGATCCCTTCTTCTTCGCTCCCTTTCTTGAGGTAAGCTATATGTTTGTTGTTGATACCTTAGTGTAAGTTTATTTTGTTAAACCCTAGGGTAGACGACTTATTATTTCTTGCTTCTGTCTGGCTGTGCTGGTTTTCCTTGCAGGTGGGGATGGGTAGATTTTAGGAAGTATGTCCTCAATCACACACTTTCACACATTATGATTTGTGTGCTATGAGTGGGCTCCTATACCCGGATCCAACAAACACTTAGGGGAGTGGAGACAATTAGTGACTGTCATTCGAGACCTTTGTCTGTCTGATACTCATGAAAGTCTCAACCAGAGTACGCTTTCTTATGACACCCCACACTTGGTAGTATTCTACATTTGTGGTGTCGGCATGAGGATTCTATAGCTCTGGTAGCCATTGTGAGGGTGTGAATTAGAACTACATGGGAGGAACCTTTGAAGTTGCCCTAGAACTTAGGATTCCCACCTTGGCAGGACACGAGGGCATACGAATTGTATGTTGCATTGTAGTTTAGGCATGTCTTTACTATAATAAAAAAAGAAATTTTCAAAAAAAAAGAGAAAAGAGGAAAGGGTTTCCATTGTAGCCCTTTCTTTCGCCAGTCCGTACGAAATTGACATATGGCCCGTTTCATTTTCAAAAAAAAAGAGAAAGAGTTACCGCTGTAGCCTCTCTCATACCGGTCCATATGAAATGACGTACGGTCCTCATTTTCAAAAAAAATAATAATATATTTCCCTTCATCAAATAAACCAGTGCGTGAGGCGGCACGTAGCGTGGCTCCTCAATTTTTGAACTTCCGTCCATATGCATCGCCTTTATTTTTTTTCCACACGCATCATTCATATCACAATTGCATCATACCGCATTCATGTATTCGCATTCATATAGCATCTCATGTGCATCTGCTTGCCGGGAATCACCAAATGATGTGCCGTCTTGTCATAGGAACATCAGAATGGAATCGAATAGCAAGGCTTCACTTACTTCTCGCTTCCCAGTTATGAAGAAGGTTAATTTGCTATTTCGATTCCTCGTTTACTTCACTTCCTAAATCAAAAAAGAAAAAGTCTATGCGCTTATGACAAGATAAGGCATCCCGTGGTTCCCGGCATCAAGCAAACATTGTCCATACATCCATTCATGCATTTATCTTGATTCTTATGCAATAAATGTCAAAACAAACATAAAATCATACATTATCATTTCATGCACATACGTTTGTATCTCGTTCATGCTCATTCATTTGCATATTTACATCATGCATTACATAAAACAAAATTTTGAAAAAAAACATACATATATCCTGCATCACTGCATCATTGCATCATTATATCATTGCGTCATTTGCATTAAATAAATTTCCAATTTTGAAAGAATCATTCATCCTGCATTTCATTTCATTGCATAAAAATGAAAAAACAATTATCATTTGCATAGCATAAGCATTCATGCATAAGCATTATTTAGGGACACAGTAGAACTACGTACGCTTTGATTCCTCATCACAGGGAGGATACGTAGGAGCGGGTTCGCCCCGTCAAGCATAACAAATAAAAAACTTCATTTTGAAAAGCGTTTTTCGCATACCATTCAAAATACATTTCATTTTGCATCAAAATCATAAAAACCTTTAGAATAATCATACTTCTCAAGTGGTCATTTTTCCATGCATTTGCATACCATGATCTGTACATCTGTTTGTTGCATAAAATAAAGGATTTGATGAGAGACGAGACGGTTTTGCAAAGTAATCATTCTTTCAAAATTTCAAGGTGTTCCAAGGTGCTCAGTTTCTCGAGTCGGTAGCTCAAAACAAAAAATTTTGCATCTCATCCATTCCATGATAAAAGACTGAAACAGTTCATCAAAAAGTTTTCATATCATGTTCTAACTGATGCTAACTCTCTGCGAAGCGTTCTTCCAGTCAGCATGCATGCCACGTGCAATTTCTCTTGTTTGAGTCAGTCAGTTTCCTTCCTTGTCATCATTACCATCCAAGTCTAATCCCGCCCCGTCCACCCATAAAGCGCTCCCCTATCAGTGCATACTTGACTTTTTGGTTCATTTTAACACTTTAAGTCCTCCATGCTGGGGCAAGTCTGTGATCACTAAGTTTCCTTGTCAATGTCATATACCTTGAGTGCAAGTCTTCCAAAAATAATATAATAAACAAGAAAATAAGCTCGCTAGGTTGAAAACCCACAAAGGGCGGCCTAGGCAAAATCAGAGCAACCCGGTGGATTGAAAACTCGCAAAGAGCGGTCCAGGCAAAAGTTAGGGCATAAAAATAAAAAGAAAAATGCAAAGAAAAGTGCAAGCACATGAAGGTAGATAAATTATTGTTCCAAAGTGAAGTCTTACAGAAATAAGCAATCGAGATTTGAAATGAAGTTTGGCCATACCCTCAAAAACCCAAAATCCCAGAAAATCCCTTTCCTACCCACCTTAAGCCAAGAAAATCCCAAAGAGAAAAACAAAATCCTCTCCTACCCACCGTAAGCTCAAAAAAAAAAAAAACAAAAAAAAAACAAAAAAACACCAAAAAAAAAAAAATCAAAAAGGGAAAATCCCAAAATCAAAAGAAAAATACAACAGAAATGTAAGTAGTGAGTTGATATGTGTTACCACAAAACCCAAGAGATCCTCGTCTCAATAAACCTTCAAACACTGTATCATTCCTATACCTTCCATAAACCGTAAACACTTTCCTTTGACCTCGACATCCCGCCCCTCACAAACCCTTAGCCAGGAATAAAATTTCCAAACACCCTATCAAGCCATTTAACCCTCATAGACCATTAACCGTCAAATCAATGCCGAATAAAAATCATCCTCCCATCAACCTCAAACACTTCGATAAGCCCGATTACCCCTCCTCCACGAAACACCACAATCCTGAAATGTCCAGTCCGATCAATGACCGGTTGCTTTCGTTTTCTCATGTTTTAATCTTAGGACAACTAAGTTTATCTGTCTACAATGTGTTTGCTCAAAAAAAAAAACAAACAATCAGAAAAAAGAAAGCTGATCAAAAAAAAAAACAAACCCTCGGAAAAAAGAAATGAGGGAGCAAAAACAAACAGTCAGAAAAAAGAAAGCTGACAAAATAAAAGAGGGACTTGCACTCCAAAACAGCTTCAAACTGCATTAAAACAAGGTTTAGTGATCACCAAGTGAGGCTTCTTTCACACCAAAAGTCAAGACATCAGTAGAGAACCAAATATTTGCACTGAGAACGTCACTCAGATTCAAAAGTTGGGGCATTCTCTTCACCACCCACCCACCCTGGTCTTGGGAAAGTCTGTTCAAATGCCCATCCCATGTCACTCCAATTGTCAATACTTCCTAAGTGAGGGCAAGTACACTCCCATTCCTTCACCTCATTCATTCCCATAAAAACCTCACCGGGGCAATCTCTCAACTCACTATCCTAAACAAGGCCTTGTCATTCTAACTGGGGCAGCTTTGTCCTTGTTATGACTGGGGGCAACATCAAACTTTGTGGGGTGAGACAAAATCTCTTTTGCACCTTTCATTTCAAAAGCCGAAGCATTCCCAATTCATCATCTTCTACACCCCTAGTTGTTGTCACCACTAGACAGGGGCAAGTTATTCATTCGTCGAAGACATGAATTGGGGCAATCTTGTATCTCTTGATCCCTCATAAGCTTCAGCAATAACCATGTCTGTCATTTCTTCACTTGCCATAAACATCCATACCCTAAACCAATTCCAAGTTAACTGACTCATTCATTCACATTTGCACTCCTATGCATGCTTCCTAGACAATGCTTCAAAGAGAGAGAAGACAAGTTAGTCATGCGATATCTCAGATTCAGTCGTCATTGGAAGGAAGAGAAAACAAGTGAGCTTGTTTGTAAATAAACACCTTGAGAACACCAGAGTTTTAAGCAAAACTAGTTTTTTCAAAAAGAATGATCCAGATTCACCTCCACTTTTGTTTTGCATCCAAAGTCTCGCGTCTCATCATCTCAAAAATGTTTAATCATGCATATCGTATTTTTTGCCTCATGCATTTGGGCGTTCCATTTTGTCCATCATAGTGTCTCATTTGCATCGTGCCAACATCATCATTTTATGAAAGGCAACAAAAAAGAAACAACGAAAAAAAATCATTCCATCAAGCATCAAAGCATTGCATCAAAAGGAAAGAAAAAGCAAAACACGTCATCCCATGTCATAACATTCGCATCCAAGCATTTCATTCAAATCATATTCACATTTGCATTTCATGCACTCATCGCATCCCGTCATTACAAAAATGTTTCTGTATCCCAGCCACTAATGTCGTCACACTATGCATCATAACATTTGCATCCAAATATGTCATTTGCATTCGCATTTCATGCATTCATCACACGTCTTCCAAAATGCCTATGTTTCCCGATCAACCATTTCATATCATCACCCCATGTACCATAGCAGTTGGACTCAAACATTTCATTTGCATCATCTTAATGTTTACATTTCATAAAAGGAAAAGAACAACAAAAAAATCTTGCATCAAAGCATTGCATTTGCATCGTGCATCTCATAGAAAAAAAAAAAGCGAAGTCTTCCCTTGCATACACTTGCACTGAAACTCCACAAATCATCAAGTCAAACCAGACCCTTGTGTCCTTAAACCAGACCTTTGGGGTCCATAAACCAGACCAATATGCAGACACATATTGCTCCATAACTCAGGCATGTCAGCCCTTAAACCAGATCATTGCGATCCATAAACCAGACCTTTGTGTCCTTAAACCAGATCATTGTGATCCATAAACCAGACCTTCGTGTCCTTAAACCAGACCTTTGGGGTCCATAAACCAGACCAATATGCAGACACATATTGCTCCATAACTCAGGCATGTCGGCCCTTAAACCAGATCATTGCGATCCATAAACCAGACCTTTGTGTCCTTAAACCAGATCATTGCGATCCATAAATCAGACCTTCGTGTCCTTAAACCAGACCTTTGGGGTCCATAAATCAGACCAATATGCAGACACATATTGCTCCATAAACCAGGCTTGTCGGCCCATAAATCCAGCATTGTAGGCATCAGCGTCACATGCATCTACGTAGCATACATCTGCATTAAATTTGCATGACCGCATCTTGTGCATTCATCACATGACGAAAACCAAAGTAAAAGAATAAAGGGCATTTCATGAACATTCATCATCTCAATAAACTCATCGCATAGCATGCATCTGCATAACATGCCTTCGCATAACATGCATCCACACTCCTTGCATCATTCCTTACATCAGCTGACGTATGCAGGTACCTCAACCCAGTGCGGCAGCATTGGTCATTTCAATCAATCAATCAACAGGATTCGTGAATCCCTTCAGGACCCAAGTGTCCCTTCAAAAGCAGACTTCACCACGTATTCGAGCTGCGGGTAAGTCCTTCAGACCCCAAGTGGTCCTTCAGACTAGTTGTGTCAGCCTAAGACACAGCGGACGTCCTTCATGGTCAACATATCAGTTCCGGATCTGATCTTGACCCATCATGGCCGCTCGAATGCAAAGGCCCCCCTCAGACCGTTTTACTAGTACCATAGCTAGTAGCGCTCCTTCAGACCACGATGGTCCTTCAATTAAGGCCTAGGCAGCCTTCCAGACCCTGAGTGGTCCTTCAGAGCCTTAGTGCTCCTTCAGACCCTGAGTGGTCCTTCAGAGCCTTAGTGCTCCTTCAGACCCTGAGTGGTCCTTCAGAGCCTTAGTGCTCCTTCAGACCCTAAGTGGTCCTTCAGAGCCTTAGTGCTCCTTCAGATCCCGAGTGGTCCATCATTTTCTCTCTCGGTTAATGCACCAAGTGTTAACCATTCCCCGTTTGTTCTCAAGCCCGTCTATTCAAAAAAAATATAGAAAAAGAAAAGAGGAAAATTCGGGTTTCCCTAAGCAGACAAAATCGGTATAATTTCTGAATTCTTTATTTCTATTTTGCCTCGAAATATGTCCTGCGCAATTCATATTTCTTGTCAAAATCCAAATAAAGAGGGGCTCCAAATAAAGTTTGGAGCAAAATCAGGGTTTTTGGGACCAAAAGGGCATTTTGGTCATTTCACTAAAATAAATAATTTCTCGGTAAAAACCATTATGCATCTCTTGAGGAATTTATGTGAGTCCAAGTGAGTGGAGTTGTGCATTTTTTTTATGCATCATAGGAGTATTTTTGGCATGAAATTCGGTTTTTGAACAAAAGGGCAAAATGGTCATTTCCTTTGAAGTAGGGTCAATGAATCAATTTTGGGATTGGTGAGATCATGAAAATTCAGAGCCCAATCATTGAATCATGGGATATGGCCCAAAATGGCAAGAATTTAGAAGAATTATCTAGAAGGGAATAAGGAATATCCATTTGAATTTTGAAAGGTCAAGTGTAGTACAATAGTACAAGTTGCAATTCCACTCACACTCTCTCCTTGGCTGCGCATATACAGCCCATTTTCCTTCAATTTTGATTTATTTTATTGGTTGCAAATTGTGTTTAAATCATGGCCTTCCATTCAAGTGTTAAATGCAATCCTCACCTTTCATTTGAATTAAAATGGCACTTGTGTAATAAGCTTCATGGAAAAATACAATTTTGTAATTGAACTTATCCTTCACCACCCCCCTTATGCTGCGCCCCTCAGCCCCCTCTCTCCTCACTTTGTGCTTTCTAATTGCCCCTAATCCATGTGACATTTGATCTTGACCTTTGGTTCAAAATTTAGATGCAATCCTAGAGCACAATGGAAATCAAAATGACCTAGAAGCCCTTAATGATAGGTGAGCACTATATATACCTTCATATGACCAGCCCACACATCCTCTTAGCCTCACTCTCCATTCAAAAACCCTAGCTCTCCTCCCCTCTCCCCTTGGCCGAAACCTCCCCCTCATTCTCCTCCTCAATTTCTTCAACTTTCATCCACTAACTCACCTCAAACTCACTCCATATTCATATATCCTCTTCCTTTCATCTTTGATTCCACATTTACATCATCAAAGGGGCTGATCCTTCAAGGTCACGTGGTTGTTGTTGGTGATTTTTGAAGATTGTTGGTGATTGGTTACTCTTGATCTTCATTTCTACTCTTGTTTAGCTTGGAACTAAGGTATAACTTAAAACCCTTTGCATTTTCATCCACTTTCTTGCATCAAAATCCTTTTTCAACTTATATTTGCATCTCATAACATCATTTAAATGTAGATTAGGGGCTGTTGTGGGTGAGAGTTGGCATCTCACCCACTAAATAAGTTGTTCTTGTGACTATGTGTTGATTATGTGTTGTTCTTGTGATTTGCTCTTTGTTCATGCGATTTTCACCAAATAAAAATTTATTTTTCCTTACCTTTTTGCTTCGGCCTAGGGCCTCTCTTGTTGGATAACATGTTTTCTTGCTTGTTTCTTGAGTTTTGATGGAATAAAATTGGTTAAGGTAGTCCTTCATGCTCTAAGGTTTGATAGTGTAGAATTAGGGTTTTTATACTTTTTGTTCCCTCTTGTTTTTATGTTAATAAATGATGAAATGATGATTGTTTGAGTGTGATATACATGTGTAGATCTTAGGTTTTATGTGTGTGTGTCTAATGATGTGATTTGGTTGCAAGAAATTTGTTGAATTTGAGCCTTATTGTGTATATGTATGTTTCGGCCATAAAGCCATTTTTGTGACCAATTTACTTACTCAAATTTGTTGTTTGATCTTGTTTGGTAAATTAATTGTTGTGAATTGTGTTTTTTTTCACTTCTTACCTTTTAGTTTTTACCATTCACTTAAGTGTTACTAAATAGTAAAAAACATTTTCTTACCTTTTTTTTACCTTTCACTTAAAACCCTAAAAAACATTTTACCTTTTACTTTTACCATTTACCTTCACTTAAATAATTCACCACCTTCACTTAAATAAGTTACCATTTCATTAATAATTTACCTTTACTTTTTACCTTTCTTAAATTACAAAAGACCCAAAACATTTTCTAGTTTACATTTATAACTTTTCAACTTTATAAAATCAACCCAAAAATACTTTTTACCACTTTTTCCTAAGACTCTAAAACACCAAAACATTTCACCATTTCCTAAGAATAAGGTAACTAATTTTTTACCACTTTTTATGACACACTCTCACACACTTGCACTTAAATAAAACCTTATTCACTCTCTTGCATTCTCATTTGCTTGTATCTCTTGCATACTCTCTTGTTTTAATCTCCATGCCTTTTCATATATTCATATCTCTTGCATATTCATTTGCACTCTCACTTGTTAGTACCTCATGCATCCTTACTTGTTTATACTTCTTGCATTCTCACATGTCCATTCATAATTAAATAACCATGCATCCTCACATGTCCATGCATTCTTGTATGCTCATGCATGTTTGTATATACTCATTCTTGCATTCATCCTCACATGTCCATGCATTCATTAATCAAATGCTCATGCATTCTTGTATGCTCATACATCTTTGTATATACTCATTCTTGCATTCATCCTCACATGTCCATGCATTCATTAATCAAATGCTCATGCATTCTTGTATGCTCATACATCTTTGTATATACTCATTCTTGCATTCATTCTCAAATGTTCATGCATTTACATGCATTCATGTTTATCTAATCTAGCACATCATGATCACATGCTCATCCATTTAACTTAGACTATTTTATGCCTATGATCAATTGTATTCTTTTGTTGTTGATGCATTTTAAATGTCTTGATTCAATTGTATGCCATTCCATCCATGTGTATGACCTCCTAATGAAGACGTAAGTCTACATGCATGTTGTAGCATAGAGTCATTAGGGTAAATACACCCCTTCCTACACACACACATTTGCTTTGAGAACTTCATCTTGCATCCTCAATAACTGTATCTCTTGATTGTATTGGCATGTTTAATCTCAGTTAGTGATCAGCACGTTCATAATTGCTTGATTAGTGAATGTGTTTGTATTTCATTCATTCATGTCGCATCTTTTGGTTATGGACTCGGAGTTGGTTGAAATGTTCTACTTATTTTTCCGAAATCCTTTTCCAAATCATCTTTTTCTTAAAACCATTTTTTCAAATAAAAATCAAATGTTTTTTTTCAATAAAAAAAACCTAAGGCATTTTCTCAAATAAATCATTAGCCATCACTCGAAGCCTTTGCTTGTTTGATCACTAATGAGGAGTTATTAGTGGTAGTCACTCGAAGCCTTTGCTTGTTTGGCTATCATGAAAGCTCCCACACCTTAACTAAAAATAAATAAATTCCAATTTCAAAAAAACAACGTAATTATCACCAATGCTCACCTTTTTCAAAAATGATTTCAAAAAAGGATAATAAAACGTTGTTACTTGTAATCACTCGAAGCCTTTGCTTGTTTGATTACCGGTTTCGACTCTTTTCTTTCGAGTTAGTAATGAACGCCACTCGAAGCCGTTGCTTGTTTGGCATTCGTGAACACTCGAGTCTTATTTCCAAAAACTCAAAAACACTTTCAAAACCAAAAGCCTAGAACTACGTAGCTTTGATCCCTCTTCCAGAGAGGGTACGTAGGAGCGGGTCGTAACCCGTCAAGCACACTTTTAAAAAATCTTCATTTTGTCACCCAATTGCAAAAAACCCTTAAACCGTTTTCCAAACACACTTTCAAAAAAAGCTAGAACTACGTAGCTTTGATCCCTCTTCCAGAGAGGGTACGTAGGAGCGGGTCGTAACCCGTCAAGCACACTTTTAAAAAAAAAACTTTGTTTTGTTCCCTAGAACTACGTAGCTTTGAACCCTCTTCCAGAGAGGGTACGTAGGAGCGGGTTGTAACCCGTCAAGCACCCCTTTTAAAAATCTTTGTTTTGTTCCGCTTCTCAAAGATACCAAAAATACTTTTCTTCTCAATAAAACCGTTTCTCAAACGAAAATAAAAAGAAAGGAAGTAGAACAAAATCATTTCAAGTCAACTTTTTCTAAGCCACACATCAAAGTTAATGGTTCCCTTTCGGTAGAAAGGAGGTGCGGGGTGCTAATACCTTCCCCGTACCTAACCGACCCCCGAACCTACATCTCTGTGTTTTCGAAAGACCATCCGCCTTTTTCAAAAGACTTTTTCCAATGTTTTAGTCTTTAAAAATAAATATTGGTGGCGGCTTCAAAATTTCCATGTTGTCAAACTGAGGAATCCTTAACCGGATTTTTCGGGGCGCAACAACGACCCGTGCGTCCCGTTTTATTTCCAATTCAGCCAACCCGATACAGGCGCGTGGTCCGTGCCCAGGGGCGCATGGTCCGTGCGACCTGTGTCTGTTACCAAATTTCACCTATTTCTCAATTCCGCTTTCCGTTTCCGCCCAATTCGATTCCTAATGTCAATCACTCCTGAAACTCAGAAAATTCCAGATATTCACGATAGTATACAAATCATTTCATTTCAACGATTTAATCAAAATTCTCACTAAACCGTAAAAGACAATTTTGACTCAAAATCATTTCTCGGTTCTAAATCTTTCGAAAACTGAAAATGTCACCAAAGAGCCCAATACCAAAAATCAGTTCAGAACATTAAAATGCCCTAATCGTGAGTAGAACTCACCCGGTTGACGATCTCGCGAGAAATCACGTTGGAGCACGAACGATGGGACTGTATCCACTCGAACAATCCCCTTAGTCACGAGCACGCTCCGAGTGCCTCCGTATCTGAATTCAGAAACCAATACCCCTCTCGCTACTGACTTGATTACCAGTACATAGAATTGACGTATCGCGCGACTTGACAACTCGAATCCCAAATCCAACGAATCAACATTTCCAGCTTTGCTTCCATTTCCTAGCATCAGGATTCAGTTTCGCAACAGGCATAACTTGGTCAATCTGTGACCAAAACTATCCAAACTGGTGCTCATTATGAAGGTAATTTCGTCTACTTTCAGATGGTCAAGGATTCACACGCATGTATCCAGTGGTTTGGGAGATATCACCAAGACAAGGTGACTGGTCCAGGATAGTGCTTGATTCTGAAACCGTAACTTGGGGACATGATATCTCCTTCATTTCTCCATGAAATCATACGGTTCTTGTGCCCAAAATGAAGATCTTTGTGTCTAGTCTCCAGAGGGACAAGAATCACGATCATCGGAGTAGTGTACAGTGAGATACAATGAAAACAATGAAGGTAGGTCATACGGGTTTTCAGTGATTAGCTCCAATTTAACATGCAAGTCAAGAACATCAAGCTTTGGTCAATGTTTGAGCTTAAAGCTCCGTCCATGTCAGAAAGAGTTAGGATCAGAATGGGATGTTGAAACTTGGATCAATGGAAAGAGCACGAAAAATGGAGTGGAAGGGAGAAGAGATTACTCACATGCATTGAAGAATTTGGTTGATCCTCCCTCCCCCTTCCTTCTCTCCTCACTCTCCTCCTCTCACCTCTTTCTCCTTTCTTTCTGCTTCAGTATCTTGGTGGAGTGAATGAGGGTGTGACTGAGTGGGGGTGAGTTGATGAGAGTTTTAAATGAAGGTGAAATTACTATTTTGCCCTTATGCTCATCTCTCACTTCAACTCTCCTTTTCTCACTTTCTCTCTTCCAATTTTATTTCCAAATGGCTGAATTAGAGGGAAAGGAGTAGGGTCAGGTGGTGATATGAGTTGAGGGTTGCTTAAATGAGGCAAAATGACCAAAATGCCCTTGGTTCATTAATATCCATTTAGGTCCATTTCAATCCACCGATACTCATCAATCCCTATGACTTAGCAATTTAAATAACATCTCCATAACCTAGCACGATTAGAACCCAATCAGTTACTTCATCAATGATGCTTCTTCATTTTGAGACGGAAATGACGATTTTACCCTTCAGCTGAATTGTTCATTTAAATTATGACTAAGCCACAATTAAATGTAGAGTAGGATTTCTTTGGACTTTTCCTCGACTATTAATCCCCGAGACACGACCAATTATTCCCACAAATAATTACTCGGTCTTAGGCATCATAGTACGAGTCTTTAAAAATTAGGGATGTTACATTGAGTTTGTTTAGTAGTTAGTGTATGCCTATAAATAGGCTTCAAGTGATCATTTTAGTTAATACTTTTATCATTTGAGTCCATTTTACTTTGATGAATAGTAGAGTCTCTTGATCTTTTCTCTTTAATCTTCTATGGATGACATGTTCTTTTCACTGCATTGTTGAGAAAATTTGCTCATCGATTAATCTTCTATGTCCTTTATCTTTAATCGTATTTATATTGCACCTCTATGAGATTCCAAAACCATTTTATTCGAAGAGTTGATCCCTCAATTTTTTCTACAATTTGATCTTTGTAAGACACGTTTCATTCCATCTTGTAGAGGATAATCAAGGAAAGAAAATGGATGCCCTCCGCGTAATGAAGACCAAATTAATACCGTTTTCAGAGAGAAAGAAATCACCAAGAATCAATGCAATCTTTTTTATTTAATTTACAAGGTTTTGCTGTGAATCTTCCTATGTAAATATCTAGCAAATTGGATTGATGGCTAAGGAGTCCAAATCAAGAACGATCGAACATCATTCTTTTTTGCCTACCGGCATTTTAGCTTCTGTCCAAAATAAATATGGATAGTTAAGCAATCAAAATCATTCTTCTTAGCCTAATTGGCATTTTACCTTCTATCCAAAATGATTATGGATAGTTAAGAAATTAAACTTCATTCTTCTTTGCCTAATTGGCATTTTCGCTTCTTTCCAAAATGATTATGGATAGTTAAGCAATCAAACATCATTCTTCTTAGCCTAATTGGCGTTTTATCTTCTATTCATAAATATCATGAATAGTAAAGCAATCATACATCATTATTCATAGCCTAATTGGCATTCTAGCTTCTATCCATAAATATCATGGATAGTTAAGCAAACAAACCTCATTCTTCTTAGCCTAATTTACCAATTCATAATCTTCCAATATTGGAGTTCTTGAATTCATTGGGGTGAGCGTCGTGAAGATGCTAGAAGAAGATTAAAAGGCCCCAAAAAAGTTGGTCAAAGACTTCTAGAAGTTATGCATCCTGGCTGTTATCAATTTCACCATTAATTTTCGTGTTTAGCTGATAGAATCACAACTTGTATTTTCTTGTAATTTTCCTTACTGTTTTTTCGTTTTCTTTATCTTGAATTGTATTGCTCATTTCATGTTGGAAATGATAATCCACACTTCCAACTTGCGGGGGGATGTTAGAATATATTGAAGTTAGTTAAAGTAGTTGTAATTAGTTAGATTAGTTACAAGTTGGTTAGATTAGTTAAGATCACTATATAAAGTGTATCCTACATTCATTGTAAAAGATATATCTCTCTTTACCATTGAACGAGAATTTCTTTCTTTTTCCTTTCTCAATTCCTCTAACATTTTTCCTTTGAATGCTTACCACATGATGCTTCTACTGTCTTTGTAGTGTTCTCTTTGTAGCCCTCATGGCTTGTTTATTTGGCTTCTACTATGCCTTAATTGGTTTTGTTGATAATTTTGATTATTGCTGATGTACTTTCGGCATTTCTTAATGTAATTTTCTTTCGTTTTGATGTACCTTTGTATTATTCATTTCAAGCTAGAAGTATTGTGAATTCCTTCTAGCTTGCGGAGAACTATTAGATATATAGTTGGTTAAGAAGTTAGTGAGTTTGTTTAGTAGTTAGTGTATGCTTATAAATAGGTTTGATGTAATCATTTTAGTTAACACGCTTATCATTTGTGTCCATCTTACTTTGATAAATATTAGAGTCTCTTGATCTTTTCTCCCTAATCTTCCATAGATTCCATGTTCTTTAACACGCAGGATGAAGTATACCCAGAGGAAGAATACACCGACATACGCCACCTCAAGCTCCGCCGACGCCGAAGCCGGGTAGGAGGAGGCTCCCTGTGAAAGACAACGGAGGTTTTTGCAAAAAGTCAGCACGTCGGAACAATCTCTGAGGGATTCTCGGGGGAGGAGCTTCGTTAAACTCAAGGAAAATGTATGCCCGCTCCATTATGAGTTTAGAGGATACTAATAATGCCCTTGTTTTGCCAAAATACTCAACAGTCACCTTCGATGTGAACGACTTCGGGGGATCTAGATCCACAAGGGTGACCACAAACAGAGGCTCTAGCGTTCGGCGAATACTCGTCGACGGAGGAAGCTTTAGGAACGTGATGTACTGGGAATGCTTCGATCAACTGCAAATACCTAGCGAGGGGCTCAAAGGCTTCCCAAGTGTTTTAACAGGCTTCTCTGGGCAGAAAACAGAGGTGTGCGGCTACCTCGACCTACAAACGACATTCGGAAACTAAGGACATGAAAAGACAGTGACCCTCCAGTACATGGTGATCAAAGCGCCTTCGGCGTACAATATTATTTTAGGCCGCCCGGCCCTGAATGCTTTGGCAGCAGCGGTATCCTACCCTCAGCTCTGCATGAAATTCCCACTACCAAGCGGTGGGGTCGGCACAGTAAAAGGGGACCATTGTAACCACCCGAAAAGGTTACGCTGAAAGTACGAGGGTACAAAAAGTGCAAGGAAAATGGCAACAACTCCAAGATTGTGGGTTCCTAGCGTTGTTTAGGAAACCGGACCGAACCTGTCGGTTGAACCAATTGGACCGGGAACCGGGCCTATATCCGGTCCGAATAGAGCTTAGAACCGGGAACCTGGCCTATATCCGGTCCGGATAGAACTTCCTAGACTTAGACCACAAGCTTTATGACCCAGCGTGAGAATAAAAACGCCCAAAGCCGGCCGACGACCTAAAAGAAATAAGGATCGGCCCCGCCCGTCACTAGAAAACTAAACTCAGAGCCAGCCTAACACCGAACGCAAAACGAAGACTCTCCAAATTCCTAGCTGACAACTTGGATGTATTTGCATGGTCCCCCCAGAACATGTCAGGTATTGACCCTAACTTTGTCTTTACTTTGTATCTTTACTCGCATTTCATCTTTATGCTTTACGCCAGTAGGTAGTCAAATTACATGTTCCTCTCACCTAACCTAACAACACTCTTTAGAGGAGTTAGGAAACTTATAGGTGAGGAACAGAGTTCCTGCCTCGGTGCAACTGTTTGAAGCAAGAGGAATCAAAGTTTTCAAGCTCGTGGCCGATCCCTCAGCTAACTCTAAGAGTTTGATGACAACATAAGGACATTTTTTTTCGGTAAAATGGATGCTTCTTATTCCATCTTTTTGTATTCCTTGTACAATATTATATGCCTTTAATAATAACATTTACTATGCTCGAGTCATTAAGGCACCGTAAGAATATTAGCAAGACACGCAATTAGACCGCATGCAATCTTTTTATTATAGAGGTGTAGTTCACTTTCTTCTCCCCTCTTTTCACTTTTCTCTCTCTTGCTGTCTCTCCATTTTTCTACTCACCTTAATTTTATTTATTTTTTTTCAATTTTGTCTCTTCGCTATCTCTTTCTCTCTCACGACGAACAAACATTGATTGTTGTTAGGATAATTTCATTACATTCGAGCAATTCCAATGGAAAAACATTATAGGTTGTTGATAATAACCACTATAAGAGAAGAACTTCTTCAACGTCTTACAAGCAAGCAAATCCCCTATAGATGTTTATAATTGAGAACTAGGATCCAATCACTCAAGCATATGACAATGATGTAGTTGAGAGAGATGAGAGATTTGGATTAGCGTGATTCCCAACCTAACCAGTGATGAAGAACGTGAAGAATGACTGTGACAGTGAGAGTTTGCATTCTGTTCTTTTTAGGTTTTGTAGGTTGTTGAGAAAAAATCGTGAGAAAACCCTAAGCCTACTTATAGAGTTTGTAAAAATATGACCGTTGGAACAATTCTTAACTCTATTGTGATAAGAGGACAATCGACTGTTTGCTTAAAAAATATAGGCTAGAAATCGATTTCTTGCTTGAAAGCAAGGAAGCCAAAAATCGATTTCTTGCTTAAATGAATTAGGTTAGAAATCGATTTTCCACTTTAAAAAACACAAAGTCATCAATCGTTTGTTTTCTTTCCAAAACAAGTTCTTTTAAAAACAATCAAGTCCAAAATCGTTTTCTTCGTTTGACAAGGGAACCATGAATCGATTTTACACTTTTAAAAACAACAAGTCATGATTCAAATACAGTTCTTTTTAAAAGATCATCTCTCAACTACAAAAGTCATAAAGCTGAAGTGACAGGATCTTACACGCGTCCTATGGAAAGCAAAAACACATAAGTCTTGAACGCTTAAGTAGCTTCTCCTCCGAGCTGCTACACTTTAAGATATCATGTCAAGCGCTTTGGTTCATGCCCTGTGCTTTGGTTCAACTATAACCATTTGTAAACAGATTGTAATTTGTTATCATATAAAACAAAGAGTGTTTGACATTGGTTCAATAGTTACCACAAATTCAATAAGACTAAAATCACTTGGGATAAAACACACTGTTTTTTTTCTTCAAAATAGCACACAGAATCAATCCCAATAAATATGTTGATATTGCCAACTCCTTTTAAAATTTAACATTGACTATTAATCAATGATAGAGTGAGAAAATCAACATCACAATAACACAAGACACGACGTCTTGGAGTTCACATGTTTGAGGAATTTTTTCTCCCATTTTAAACAAAGACAAAAGACACGCCGCTGGAGGGGGGGGGGCTCCCTCCCCGGTTTCTTCCCCTTTCCTCTCAGTGCTCCTTCGCCCTGCTGTCGCTATTGGCTTCGGTCTGGTTGAGTCTGTTCCTCTATTCGCGCTTTCTCTGTGTTTCTCTTTTGGATCTGTTGGATATGTTGTTAAGTGACTTGGATCTCTTCGCGATCTGGATCTGGATAAGTTCTTGCGCCGTCGCCGTTACGTGGTTGGATCTTCGACTTCGGCTGTTCCGGTGGCTGTAAATTAATAAAAATGGGTTGGGCGCTGCTCGGGTTGGAACCGCCGTTGGGAGCTCCCTTTCCTCGGATCTGATCTCCTCTGTGACGTCCACAGCCTCTCCCCCGAGGCGTTGATGGTCGGATCTCCTTGTTGGTGGATCTGCGCACTTTTGGAGGTACTATGGAGTGCTTCTGTTCGCGGTGGTTTGTGGCTCTGTTAGCGCAGGGGTTGGTCTTGAACGCTTAAGTAGCTTCTCCTCCGAGCTGCTACACTTTAAGATATCATGTCAAGCGCTTTGGTTCATGCCCTGTGCTTTGGTTCAACTATAACCATTTGTAAACAGATTGTAATTTGTTATCATATAAAACAAAGAGTATTTGACATTGGTTCAATAGTTACCACAAATTCAATAAGACTAAAATCACTTGGGATAAAACACACTGTTTTTTTTCTTCAAAATAGCACACAGAATCAATCCCAATAAATATGTTGATATTGCCAACTCCTTTTGGTCTTGGAGTTCACATGTTTGAGGAATTTTTTCTCCCATTTTAAACAAAGACAAAAGACACAAGTGAAATTTTCGGAGGAAACTAAAACTAAAGCCACTAGATCTGTTGGATATGTTCCTCTATCCGCGCTTTCTCTGTGTTTCTCTTTTGGATCTGTTGGATATGTTGTTAAGCGATTTGGATCTCTTCGCGATCTGGATAAGTTCTTACGCCGTCGCCGTTTCGTGGTTGGATCTTCAACTTCGGCTGTTCTGGTGGCTGTAAATTAATAAAAATGGGTTGGGCGCTGCTCGGGTTGGAACCGCCGTTGGGGGCTCCCTTTCCTCGGATCTGATCTCCTCTGTGACGTCCACAGCCTCTCCCCCGAGGCATTGATGGTCGGATCTCCTTGTTGGTGGATCTGCGCGCTTTTGGAGGTACTATGGAGTGCTTCTGTTCGCGGTGGTTTGTGGCTCTGTTAGCGCAGGGGTTGGTTCTGATGCGGTGTTTTACGGTATTTTGCGGTGGTTCGCGGTGGTTTGTCTGATGTTCGCAATGGTGGCTGTCGTTTCGGACTTTGGACCCGCAGTCACGCCTCCTCTCCATTTGTCGTGGGCACTTTTCTCCCTGTCGCTCGCGGTCTTGCTTGATTGTGCCACGGTGTTGGCCGGGGGCGCAAGGTCGCGGTGGTGGTTGGTGGCTCGGCTACCTCGATCAAGCTAGGTGTTGTCGCGGTGTTGGCCGGTAGCACGACTTCGCGATGGTGGATGGAGTCACGGCGCCGGATGTCTGGGGGTGTGCTGTCGGTGGGTGTTGATTCGATAGTTTGTACCTTGTCGGACGCCAGATTGCAGTTTACAGATCGCCGGGCTCCTCCCCCTTTGCCTTCTACTTCTTTGTCCCCTCCCAATCGTCTCCGGGCCTCCACCTCTAACCTCGATGCTTTGTGATGTGCTTAATGTGAGGATAGCGAGGTGATGCAGGCTGTTGTGGTTTGGAGTGTGAGTTCAGGAGGTGGTGGGTGGAGGTTGTGTGGGGACTCTCAGGTGTTGCCCTGCCTTTCGGGTTTTCTGTTTGCCTTATAATTTCTTCCATTAGAGTTCTATGGTTGTTTATTTTAGAGGCCTTGTTGGCCATTCTATTATTGTCCTTATTACCAAGGGTTTTGGTCTAGTCCCCTCGTCCCCTCTTGTGCTTTTTATATCTCTCTTTATTTTATTAATAAATTCGGGCTGACTGCCTGTTTGAAAAAAAAAAGAGACACAAGTCAAATTTCCCCATTGTCAAATTTGGAAAATTTTCAAGCACATGAGAAAATTTAAGCAATGCTATAAAAAAGTTATCCAACATGAATTTAGAAAACTTCATTGATTTGACCCTTTTGTGAGGAATCAAACCAAAATAAACTTCCTCTGAATCAACCTCTTCAACCTCATGAATTTCTTTAGAACATTGCAACTTGAAAATCAAACAATGAGATATTAAACTGTGAGGAACATTTCTTGAACAATCTTCCCTAAGCATACTCAACAACAGCATAACAACCCTATCGAAATTGTTAGCATAAGGAGACAAACAATCAAATTTAAATTCAAGATCAAGAATAGACTAAACAACAAGAATGCAAAAATGATTGATATAGGATTTTTTTTTTTGTAAAGATGTCTCTTTTAATAAATACTTTTGTGTAGAATCACTTTTTTTAGCTCTTGCCTTTTCAGATTTTTTCTCCGTACATTTGAATTCCTCTCTTTTTCTACTCAATTTAAGCCTTTAGATTTTCAGAATCGGAGAATTATTACACAAGTAACACCAAAACCAAATTTGCAACAAAATAACAAGATATCCAATTTTTTGGTTAGAAATCTCTCTCTCTCTCTCTCTCTCTCCCTCTCTCTCTCTCTCTCTCACACACACACACACACTTCAATATCTTGAATTTCCCCTCTACTTTTACTCTCTCTCTCTCTCCATTTTTCTACGGAATTGGATTCTCTGCAGTCATTTCTCTCTATCTCTCTCTACTTGTGTTTTTTTAAAATTTTTAATAATAAAATAAATAGATGGCTATGATTTCTCCAAAAACATATCCAATGGATCATAGAATTGTGACAGCAGCCACTGCAGTCAAATACTGACTGCAGTGGATCGTGGTCCATTTTTCTACTCCCATACTTTTTATTATCATCTTTGTATTTTCTCTTTCCCTCTCTTAGGACAAGGAAACATTGATTGTTTTTTATTTTTTATGAATAAATATTTTGTTTTTGAGTCGAGGGGTAACCATAACATATTGTTGGTATAGACTTTTGATACATTAATTTTTTATTGTCTTTATAATGTTTTTGTTGTTATTTTTTGACCAAATGTTTTTGTTCTTTTATAAAAAATATTTAATTTATGAGTTCCGACGAGGAAACATTATGTGTTGTCGGTATAAATTCAAGTTTAAGCAATCCAAACGGAAAAATATTATATTTTTCTCAATCCTTCTTAAATGGTTACCTTGTGATGCTGCAACTAGATTATTTCATGAAATATCCTAATTATCAAAAAAATATATATTTTTCGGTGTAATTATTTTTATATTTTGTCTTTATAATTATCTTTATTTTACATAAATGAAAATTTTGTTTTTGAGTCTCATTATTGGGAAACCATTATATGTTATCTGTATAGTTTTTTTTAGGCTAAATAGCACTTTTGGTCCTTTATCTTTGCTCCAGATTTCACTTTGGTCCTTTATCTTTTTTTTGGTCCGTTTTGATCCTTTATCTTTCATTTTCGTTTCACTTTGGTCCTTTATCTTTTTTTGGGTCCGTTTAGGTCATTTATCTTTCATTTTCGTTTCATTTTGGTCCCTCACGTTATTATTTAATTCAATTAAAACATCAAAACAATTAAAACAATTAACGCAATTAAAACAAATAAATAAATAAAACATAAACCCCCCCCCCACCACCGTCCACCACCACCCACCACCGTCAACCACCACCCACCACCACCACCTCCCACCACCACCCACCATTCTGTAAAACCCAAATTCGTTGTTCTCTCTCTCTCTGGTTCGCCCCTCCCACCAACCACCTCCCCCCTCCCAAACCCAGATCTGGTTCGCCCCTCCATCACCACCGTGAACCCCTCCCACCCCCATCGCTGTTCTCTCTCTCTGCGCATCTTCATTTGCGTTGAACTCTTGCAAGCGTTGCTGTAAAACGAAGACGCAATCACAAATCAAAATCCAGAAATCCCAATTCGTTCAGATCTGGATCCAAACCCAGAATCGTTTCAAATCCATAATCATTTTGTTTTGGTTTATTTTTGTTTCCGATTTCCTTTTTATTTTTGTTCTCGTTTTCAAATCTGGAATCGTTTCAAACCCCAACCGTTGAATCGTTTCGAATCTGGAATCGTTCTCGTTGAAGGAGAGAGAGACAGTGACGGATTTGCTGGAGAAACAAAAATGAAACCCATCAAGAATGAGAAGAACGTGCAGCAAGGGGGTGGTGGTTGACGGTGGTGGTTGACGGTGAAGAAGATTGACAGTGAAGGGGGTGGTGGTGGACGGTGGGGGGGTTTATGTTTTCTTTTTTAATTGTTTTAATTGAATTAATTTAATTGTTTTAATTGTTTTAATGTTTTAATTGAATTAAATAATAACGTGAGAGACCAAAATGAAAAGAAAATGAAAGATAAAGGACCAAAACAGACCCAAAAAAAGATAAATGACCAAAGTGAAACGAAAATGAAAGATAAAGGACCAAAACGGACCAAAAAAAAAGATAAAGGACCAAAGTGAAATCTGGAGCAAAGATAAAGGACCAAAAGTGCTATTTAGCCTTTTTTTTACATTATTGTCTTTATAAATGTGTTTATTTTTTATAATTGATTATTTTGCTTTTGGGTTCTGATGGAAAAATATTACCAAAAATATTATTTGTTGGTGATATAATTATTTTATTTATAAATCATTATTTTAGTTTTGAGACCCAACAATAAAACTTTATTTTTCATCAAAATAATTTTTTTATTATATTTTTCTTTTGTATATGTATATTTTACTTTAGAATTCCAAGAAGAAACATTATGTTGTTTGAATAATTTAGTCATTCTGATTCTTGATGATAAACCTACGCATTGTCTGAAAAAATATTTAGTAACTCCCTCCGTCCCATATTATTATGTATTAGCCAAAAAAAGTTGTCTCATATTATATGACGTTTTACAATACCCTTCATTATTTAATTATCTCTCTTCATGAATAAAATCTCTTGATACAGTCTCTTACTCTCAATATTTTCAATCGACCAAACAGCTATTTGGCCATATATATTTAGTTTACACATGACATAGACAAACTAACAATTAATTACAAATGTATGTTTGTTAAGTTTTGAATATTTCACAAACACTATTATTATTAACTTCATTATTTATTGAAAAAAAATTCATTATTTATTGAAAAGAAAAAGTACTATAACCATATATTATCTGAAACTGAAATCACTATATTTATTCATAATCATATCGTAATGACTATGTTTGTGAATAGGGTTGTACAAACATAGTGAGAAAGTACAACTACCATGAATTGCAGCAACATACGTTGTCAGCACAAAGGCCAATACACTTATGGATACCCTTACATAGATGATTTCTTATACAGAAACTATTACAAGCTGGTTCATTTGGACATGGTGATCCTTTCCCAATGCAATTCACATAATTTGTCTGATCAATTGCTCCACCTATACAATCAATAAAATGTTGTGAGAAACTATCATATAACTATTAAATTTGACAAACTCATTTAAAAACTAAATAGCTTAACTATTTGGTTAAATCATAATTGTGGTTCTCTAGATCTATGATTTGCAATAAGGTGGAAAACTCCCTATATATTTATATGCCTTCAAAACTTTTGAGAATATCACATAGATATTACATGCTTTTAGAAAACAAAAAATGTTGAAAATTGAAAAATATTTTTCATTTCAAAGTTCCCTTATCTCTCATTGGATTGTCACAAAAAAGTTTCAAAGTCCCATTGTAAATACTATTATTCTTACTACTGCTATTATTATTTCCTATTTAAAATACAACAAAGTTGAGTGATGGAACTAGTAATTTGGTTACCTGAAGCCATAACTGAAGCAATGCATAGAAGTGCAAAAATAAAACAAACAAACTTGACAGGGGTAGCCATATTGTCTTGGTAGAATGAAGATGCACTAGCAACACCTAGTAGGGGCTATTTAATATGGCTAGGGAAGTTACAAGAATAAATCTATTATATATCTATTTATTCGACCAATATTATATATCTATTAATCTTATTATATTATATAAGTGTTTTACCATCTTAAATTGTGCCATACAATATTAGTCAATTGTATTTATGACTAAATTTTATATTTATGACTAAATTGATCTCATTCGTCGACATGTTAATTGTTTTATATATTTTATGCCATACAATATTAGTCAATTGTAATTGTGGGTCAAATTAGTTAGTTATTAAGATGTTTTAAATTATCTTGGTTTATTAAAATATATTAACTTATGGTCATTATTAATTGATTTTGACTCTTTGACAAATATTTTAATTGATTTTGTCATTTACTAATTAATAAAAGCATCTCATTTATTATACAGTTTAAGTTATTTTTGACTTTTGTAACATTTCAATTTTGAAAAAATTTTAATTGAAATTAAAACTCATTGGAACTATTTAAATAAGAATCACACAAAAAACAAGATCAAATATATAAAATTTGAATTTGAATACTCATCCGAGTCATAATGACTGTCACATTTTTTGAAAATTTTTGTCTCAAAAGATTGTCATTTTCAAATTTCAATGCTAAATTAATTATTATTTTTCAATTTTTTCTGAAAAATATTTTTAGAATTTCATTGTCATGTGCATCATTATGGAAAGAAAATGAGAAATGATGGATGTTAGGAAGTCTTGTTTTAAAAAAAGCAAGAAATACACTAGCAGGATTTTGTTATTACTACTATACCTTTCAATTATTTCTTATCTATAAAGTCCAGATACGGGATACTGACACGGATACGATACAATATGGATACGGGGATATGGAAATTTGTTTTCGATACGACCTGGATACTTTAATAAAAAATAAATTAAAATTCAAATATATCAAAAAACATAGTATAAAAATATAACTAAAAATAACAATAAAAAACTTAATATATAGACTTTTGTTACAAAAATAAAAGAACTTAACAGACAATTACATGAGTATATATTTTGTTCGAATATCCTCTGTCTGAGTTTTTCAATCACAATCCTTGAATACATATATAGTGTTTTATTATTATTATTATTATTATTATTATTATTATTATTATTATTATTATTATTATTATTATTATTATTATTATTATTATTATTATTATTATTGTTATAGCTTTACTCACGAATCACGATGCAAACACAATATCTTTACTCACTAATCACGATGCAATATTCACTATTCAGGATGGATAATAAGGTTTGAAATTGTTTTAATGTGATGGCTTAGATAAATGAATGGCTAATATTGAGCATGAAAAAATGAACAAGGGTAGATTAGGATCGACAGAAAACCCAAGTCTGCACACACTGCATCATAGGCAAAGAGGCTGAACCACTACACTGAGTAAACACACTTTTTTATTTTTTCATCTTCTATGACTTTTTCTCTTTCATTTTATTTGGTCTTTTGCTTCTCTATACACAACACCCAACCCTTCTTCTCTCTCGCTTCTCTACCTTTCAATCCTCTGTGTTCTGTTTCTCCTCCTATCATTTATAACCAACCCGTCTTCTTCGTTCCAACTTCTCAGTTTCCACTATTTCATTCCTCCATTTTCTTATATACCTAGTGCTATCTTCAGACTACACAGTTCCTATCATGCAAGATAACAAAAAGGCATCAAAAGAGGCAAACGTATCCTGTGCGCGTATCCATTCATAGTGAGTCGTATATTTCCTTTTGCTTATCCCACACGTATCAGTAACGTATCCTTCCCGTATCTGCTATTTTTCTTTTTAAAAAATAAATTAAAAATACTGGATACTTCCAGAGTACGTATCCGGCCGTATCGTACACGTATCGGTATCGAATACGTGTCAGATACAGATACTTGGCCAATTTTAGTGTATCGGGCTTCCCAGTTTCTTATCTTACCACTCTACCCCTACATTTTTAGTCTTGTGCACTCTCGCCAAATCAGTACGAAAACATTTCGTACTGTTTAGCATCTCCCGAAGAAAATATAAATAAAAAGGATAATTTGGTGAAATCGTTATTCTTTTTCTTGCATTTATAATTTTTCTTTAAGTTATGTGAAATGGTCAAATCGACAATCATTGTGGAACGGAACGGATCAGACAGAACAGATGTTATTTTCCTTCCTATATATTGAAATATCAATTTTTTTGTTTATTTTGTCTATTTCAAAATTATTCTAAATCTTGAATTGTTTAATGCTATTTGATATGTTCATTCCCATTATTCACATTTTATAGCATGACAGAATAATGACATTCAGATGTGTGGAAGTTACAAAAACTGGAACAATAATTTAAAATAAATTAAGGACCAGTCAAATATAAATTAAGGACCAGTCGATTACAAAAACTAGAACAATACAAGTACTTACAATGGCTCTTATCCAGTTGATTGTAGTGACTGCATGAAGCAATAACTACAGTGAATCAGGTCCGTAATTCACCGATAGTTATCTTCCCATATAAAAAATAATCGAATGTGGAGAAAAACTTGATATATTAGATTTGTAAAATTTATCATACTAATAAATTGAAGGATAGTGAATTTCAAAATTGGAATCTGATGGTATGTGATGAATGAGAATAGCACACTTTTTGGAGATGTGAATTGAAATGAAGATGAGAGTTAAGGTTGATCTCAATTTTCTGTTAAGGTGATTTAGGGTGTATTTCTTTTAGTTGTCTTTGTGATATTTTGTTCGAAACACAACTTAACATGTTATGAATGGAAGATTTAATGATGAAGACTTGGTTGACTTCTGTTCCCATCCGGACCGGCCAGTATACACATGCGCTCGGCTATGGAAGTACCTCCCCACATGACTGACCGATCGGCCATAAATATCCCGCATTTGTCTCTCCCAATATAGAATGAAGGCGTGATCAGAGAAAAATATCCATGATTTCCCTCCCTCGTGTCTGTAACAGTCAACTCGGCCATTAAGTGTATTAATCACCATTAATGTACGTTGTAATATAAATGCATCCCTGAGAGGCCAATATACGGATCCCAACTCTATTCTCCTCACACTCTAGTGTTATTCAATATTCTCGTGTTCAGTCCTTTTCCTTCCAGGGAAACCGATTGTAACATTGGTGCCCATAATGGTGCCAAGTGTTATTCCTCCTACGCCTCACGAGAAACCCAAAGATCTGTCGCTGCAATGGCAGAAGCCCATCGCAGCGATCCCAGAATCGACGATCTCTCAGAAGTACTCTAGGCTCTACAATCTCAGAATGCAGAGCAGAGGAGCAGAAGCGAGGACCTGAGAAGATATATTCAAACCTAGGAAGTCAAAGTAAGAAGACTACCAGAACACCTCAATGCCGCGAGGAGGTTAGCCCAAATCCAGAGGAAATGCCCCAACCGCAGTATTAGATATATTGTTGGTTAAGAAGTTAGTGAGTGTAACACTCCGGTATTTCTTTAACAAAGAAACACCTAAATATACAATTTGGTATAAATCAGAGTATAAAAATTCCTGTTCAGATATACATCTTTACAAGAAACAGCGGAAACTATAAAAATAACATTTTACAACTTCGCGTCATAAGACCGAATACAGAGACTACATCAGAAGAATCCAAAACATAGATGGAAGATTACATCTCCAACTTCTCCTCGAGCCTGACGACTAACTGTGCCGCCTGCTGTCCTTATAACATGTTCTCTGTAAAAACAACAAATATGGATTGGGTGAGACAATTTGTCTCAGTGAGTCCTACTGTGCCCCCTCACTAACACTCGGTTCAATTTATTAAACCGTTATCAAATATAGATAATTAGCTATCACAAGCTATAATCGAAATGCCAAGCAAATCGTGAATTTATTTAACACGAACCGACTGCAATCCAGTGCTAATCCCGGTAATCGTGTGTTCAACTTAGCATAAACCGACTGCAATCCAGTGCTAATCCCAGTAACCCGTGAGTTGACCACGCCAAAACACATTCAGGGCCTAGGTAAGGGGTCATGACTACCCTCCCTAGTATGCTTCTTGTCGGATCGTCATCCAACGCGATACATATGACTACGTATCAATTCTCGAGAGTTAGATAATTTATATCTTCTTTTTGATTTTGATCACCAAAGGATCAATCACATAATCTCATTAGATAATTTTTATCTTTTCGATCACCAAAGGATCATTCACATAATAATTGGATAAACACTATCCATATCGATCTATAACTCGTTTAGAGGAATTCATAAATTAGACCTCCGGCATTACAATCATATCCAATTGACAAATGTAAATATATGTATTCAGTCAGTCCATCAGTCGGTGTACCCACACGTATACTAGGGTTTCGATTTTTCATTCAAATAGGCTTTCAAAGCTCGTTTTCAAAATCATGAGTTGAATAAGTTTAAAATAAGGTTTTCAGTTAGGCAATTCCTTTTTAAATGATTGAGAAAGAGATTAGAAAAGGTTCGAGATAAAAAGGAGCGTTGAAATGAGAAATCCGGAATCGGTGGCAGAAGCTCACGCACGGTCCGTGCCCAGGGGCGCACGACCCGTGCGTCCCGTTTTTTTTCCAATTCAGCCAACCCGATACAGGCGTGTGGTCCGTGCCCAGGGGCGCACGGTCCGTGCGACCTGTGTCTGTTACCAAATTTCACCTATTTCTCAATTCCGCTTTCCGTTTCCGCCCAATTCGATTCCTAATGTCAATCACTCCTGAAACTCAGAAAATTCCAGATATTCAAGATAGTATACAAATCATTTCATTTCAACGATTTAATCAAAATTCTCACTAAACCGTAAAACACAATTTTGACTCAAAATCATTTCTCGGTTCTAAATCTTTCGAAAACTGAAAATGTCACCAAAGAGCCCAATACCAAAAATCAGTTCAGAACATTAAAATGCCCTAATCATGAGTAGAACTCACCCGGTTGACGATCTCGCGAGAATTCACGTTGGAGCACGAACGATGGGACCATATCCACTCGAACAATCCTCTTAGTCACGAGCACGCTCCGAGTGCCTCCGTATCTGAATTCAGAAACCAATACCCCTCTCGCTACTGACTTGATTACCGGTACATAGAATTGACGTCTCGCGCGATTTGACAACTCGAATCCCAAATCCAACGAATCAACATTTCCAGCTTTGCTTCCATTTCCTAGCATCAGGATTCAGTTTCGCAACAGGCATAACTTGGTCAATCTGTGACCAAAACTATCCAAACCGGTGCTCATTGTGAATGTAATTTCGTCTACTTTCAGATGGTCAAGGATTCACACGCATGCATCCAGTGGTTTGGGAGATATCACCAAGACAAGGTGACTGGTCCAGGATAGTGCTTGATTCTGAAACCGTAACTTGGGGACATGATATCTCCTTCATTTCTCCATGAAATCATACGGTTCTTGTGCCCAAAATGAAGATCTTTGTGTCTAGTTTCCTGAGGGACAAGAATCACGATCATCAGAGTAGTGTACAGTGAGATACAATGAAAACAATGAAGGTAGGTCATACGTGTTTTCAGTGATTAGCTCCAATTTAACATGCAAGTCAAGAACATCAAGCTTTGGTCAATGTTTGAGCTTCAAGCTCCATCCATGGCAGAAAGAGTTAGGATCAGAATGGGATGTTGAAACTTGGATCAATGGAAAGAGCACGAAAAATGGAGTGGAAGGGAGAAGAGATTACTCACATGCATTGAAGAATTTGGTTGATCCTCCCTCCCCCTTCCTTCTTCTCTCCTCACTCTCCTCCTTTCACCTCTTTCTCTTTTCTTTCTGCTTCAGTATCTTGGTGGAGTGAATGAGGGTGTGACTGAGTGGGGGTGAGTTGATGAGAGTTTTAAATGAAGGTGAAATTACTATTTTGCCCTTATGCTCATCTCTCACTTCAACTCTCCTTTTCTCACTTTCTCTCTTCCAATTTTATTTCCAAATGGCTGAATTAGAGGGAAAGGAGTAGGGTCAGGTGGTGATATGAGTTGAGGGTTGCTTAAATGAGGCAAAATGACCAAAATGCCCTTGGTTCATTAATATCCATTTAGGTCCATTTCAATCCACCGATACTCATCAATCCCTATGACTTAGAAATTTAAATAACATCTCCATAACCTAGCACGATTAGAACCCAATCAGTTACTTCATCAATGATGCTTCTTCATTTTGAGACGGAAATGACGATTTTACCCTTCAGCTGAATTGTTCATTTAAATTATGACTAAGCCACAATTAAATGTAGAGTAGGATTTCTTTGGACTTTTCCTCGACTATTAACCCCCGAGACACGACCAATTATTCCCACAAATAATTACTCGGTTTTAGGCATCATAGTACGAGTCTTTAAAAATTAGGGATGTTACAGTGAGTTTGTTAGTAGTTAGTGTATGCCTATAAATAGGCTTCAAGTGATCATTTTAGTTAATACTTTTATCATTTGAGTCCATTTTACTTTGATGAATAGTAGAGTCTCTTGATCTTTTCTCTCTAATCTTCTATGGATGACATGTTCTTTTCACTGCATTGTTGAGAAAATTTGCTCATCGATTAATCTTTTATGTCCTTTATCTTTAATCGTATTTATATTGCACCTCTATGAGATTCCAAAACCATTTTATTCGAAGAGTTGATCCCTCAATTTTTTCTACAATTTGATCTTTGTAAGACACGTTTCATTCCATCTTGTAGAGGATAATCAAGGAAAGAAAATGGATGCCCTCCGCGTAATGAAGACCAAATTAATACCGTTTTCAAAGAGAAAGAAATCACCAAGAATCAATGCAATTTTTTTTATTTAATTTACAAGGTTTCTGCTGTGGGATCTTCCTATGTAAATATCTAGCAAGTTGGATTGATGGCTAAGGAGTCCAAATCAAGAACAATCGAACATCATTCTTTTTTGCCTACCGGCATTTTAGCTTCTGTCGAAAATAAATATGGATAGTTAAGCAATCAAAATCATTCTTCTTAGCCTAATTGGCATTTTACCTTCTATCCAAAATGATTATGGATAGTTAAGAAATTAAACTTCATTCTTCTTTGCCTAATTGGCATTTTCGCTTCTTTCCAAAATGATTATGGATAGTTAAGCAATCAAACATCATTTTTCTTAGCCTAATTGGCGTTTTATCTTCTATTCATAAATATCATGAATAGTAAAGCAATCATACATCATTATTCATAGCCTAATTGGCATTCTAGCTTCTATCCATAAATATCATGGATAGTTAAGCAAACAAACCTCATTCTTCTTCCAATTCATAATCTTCCAATATTGGAGTTCTTGAATTCATTGGGGTGAGCGTCGTGAAGATGCTAGAAGAAGATTAAAAGGCCCCAAAAAAGTTGGTCAAAGACTTCTAGAAGTTATGCATCCTGGTTGTTATCAATTTCATCATTAATTTTCGTGTTTAGCTGATAGAATCACAACTTGTATTTTCTTGTAATTTTCCTTACTGTTTTTTCGTTTTCTTTATCTTGAATTGTATTGCTCATTTCATGTTGGAAATGATAATCCACACTTCCAACTTGCGGGGGGATGTTAGAATATATTGAAGTTAGTTAAAGTAGTTGTAATTAGTTAGATTAGTTACAAGTTGGTTAGATTAGTTAAGATCACTATATAAAGTGTATCCTACATTCATTGTAAAAGATATATCTCTCTTTACCATTGAACGAGAATTTCTTTCTTTTTCCTTTCTCAATTCCTCTAACATTTTTCCTTTGAATGCTTACCACATGATGCTTCTACTGTCTTTGCAGTGTTCTCTTTGTAGCCCTCATGGCTTGTTTATTTGGCTTCTACTATGCCTTAATTGGTTTTGTTGATAATTTTGATTATTGCTGATGTACTTTCGGCATTTCTCAATGTAATTTTCTTTCGTTTTGATGTACCTTTGTATTGTTCATTTCAAGCTAGAAGTATTGTGAATTCCTTCTAGCTTGCGGAGAACTATTAGATATATAGTTGCTTAAGAAGTTAGTGAGTTTGTTTAGTAGTTAGTGTATGCTTATAAATAGGTTTGATGTAATCATTTTAGTTAACACGCTTATCATTTGTGTCCATTTTACTTTGATGAATATTAGAGTCTCTTGATCTTTTCTCCCTAATCTTCCATAGATGCCATGTTCTTTAACACGCAGGATGAAGTATACCCAGAGGAAGAATACACCGTCATACGCCACCTCAAGCTCCCCCGACGCCGAAGCCGGGTAGGAGGAGGCTCCCTGAGAAAGACAACGGAGGTTTTTGCAAAAAGTCAGCACGTCGGAACAATCTCTGAGGGATTCTTAAGGGAGGAGCTTCGTTAAACTCAAGGAAAATGTATGCCCGCTCCATTATGAATTTAGAGGATACTAATAGTGCCCTTGTTTTGCCAAAATACTCAACAGTCACCTTCGATGTGAACGACTTCGGGGGGATCTAGATCCACAAGGGTGATCCCTAGTCATATCCACCACAATCAGAGGCTCTAGCGTTCGGCGAATACTCGTCGACGGAGGAAGCTTTAGGAACGTGATGTACTGGGAATGCTTCGATCAACTGCAAATACCTAGCGAGGGGCTCAAAGGCTTCCCAAGTGTTTTAACAGGCTTCTCTGGGCAGAAAACAGAGGTGTGCGGCTACCTCGACCTACAAACGACATTCGGAAACTATGGACATGAAAAGACAGTGACCCTCCAGTACATGGTGATCAAAGCGCCTTCGGCGTACTATATTATTTTAGGCCGCCCGGCCCTGAATGCTTTGGCAGCAGCGGTATCCTACCCTCAGCTCTGCATGAAATTCCCGCTACCAAACGGTGGGGTCGGCACAGTAAAAGGGGACCATTGTAACCACCTGAAAAGGCTACGCTGAAAGTACGAGGATACAAACAGTGCAGGGAAAATGGCAACAACTCAAAGATTGTGGGTTCCTAGCATTGTTTAGGAAACCGAACCGGTCGGTTGAACCAATTGGACCGGGAACCGGGCCTATATCCGGTCCGAATAGAGCTTAGAACCGGGAACCTGGCCTATATCAACAAAGAAAGCGGAAGAAAGATATACACTAAATACATAATGTCTTAGTATACGGACAACAAAAGGGAAATAAGCTTAAACATAAAGCTAGGCTATCAACAACCAGTCCGAGCTCAACCTACTCGTGCCTCTTGGATTTCCGCTGTCCCTGTGTCTCTGTAAAACAACAACATTTAAACAGTGAGATACAATCTCAGTGAGTTCTACCGAAACCCCTACTAACACTCTCGGTCCGTTTAAAACATTTTTACGGCGTGACACGACACCGACCGCAATCCACTTGCTAATCCCGGTGAACTAACATCCTAGGCCTTTCTACGAACCACCGACTGCAATCCACTTGCTAATCCCGATGAACGTAGTACAAACTTTTGACACAACACCGACTGCAATCCACTTGCTAATCCCGGCGAACCCCATAACCAGTAGTGTTTCCTAATGGCACGGAGCCTAGGGTAAGGGTTCATGACTTCCCCGCCTAGTATGTCAACATGGGTCGTCACCCAAACTCGATATAATATATATATCTACAGCACTATGAACCCACGGTCCATCAAATCAGACAATCAATGAAACACTTTAATCCACAGTTTATTTTGACACACTTTAATCCACAGTTTATTTTCACACTCGCAATCAAGTTGACCACTTTTCGACACAATTTTCATTATCAAAAACAGTTTATTTTGCCTTAAAAATAGAATATTCAGTTAGGCCTCTGAATAAGCTTTCCAACGCATCTTAGAACACCTCAATCGGGTTCCCGGATCAATAGTTATCGCGAAACGAAAAACAGTGTTTGGTTGCTGAAAATCTGCCAAGTGGCGCGCGAGTGGCGCGTGGCGCGCAAGTGGCGCGCGAGCTGACAGTAGGATCTGTCAAGTGGCGCGCGAGTGGTGCGCGGCGCGCAAGTGGCGCGTGGACTGACAGTAGGGGGGTCTGTCAAGTGCAGAATTTGGCGGTTTCGCGCGAAAACCGCGATTCCGCTTAATTCCGATTCTCGTTCCGATTGAAAACAGTTTTGACAACTATAAAAACAGTTTCAATCAAAGTCACACAATCAATCAAATCAATCAAAAACTCATTTTAAACGAATTGTATCAAAACGCGACATATTTTCCAATTAACGGTTTTTAAGTCAAAATCTTTCGAAATCAAATCACCAAAATTCCATTTCAACACGACACAACTCGAGACTCGCTCTGATCGATCCCTAACCCGAAACAGACAATATCAAGTAATATTCCAGACCAGCGATAGCGATAAAACAGTTAATTAATTAATTCGAAACGTAAAATCCTAAACGTGAGTAGAACTCACCCTTGAAGCGTGAACCACGATCGAGCCGAATTCACCGAGTAGCCACACGAACATTCCCCGCTCCGGCGACATCCAATCCGCTTCCAAAGCTTTCCACTCGATCGCGAAACCTCTTGTTGACCGAAATACCGAATTCCCCGAAATTCTCCACGGATACTATTCATCATCTTCCTCCTCTAACCTCCATGACACTATTCACACATAACCCCAATAATTTTGATTTTTCAACCTAACTCACCCAACTAGCTCCCAATCATCCAATCGAACTCTAATACTCGAGCAATCCACCTTGGTTCGTTCCTAACCGAACTTAAACCTTCAAAACCAACCCAAAATCGGATTTCCCACAAAACCTCCAAAACACAAAAATGGCCAAGTGAGAGAGAGTGAGTTGATCGTCACGAAATTGGTACCAAAACGAAGAGGAAGGAACGCCGAACATTTTTCGTGTTGGAAGGAAGTCGTTTCGGCGAAGTCTTCTCTCCCCCTCTTCTCTTCTCTTCTCCCTCACGCCATTCTCTTCTTTTCTCTCTTCTCTTCTTCTCTGTAACTCTCTCTCGCATTCTCTCTTTCTTTTCCTTTCTTAATTCTTTTTCTTTCCTTTTTAACACACACACACGTACACATATATATATTTATTTAATATATAGTTGGTAACGTGGTCCAATCACCATATTGATCGAAATCTCTTATTTCGATTCCAAAACTTCCTTGATCCGTATTATCCGGTTAACGATCCGATGACAACCAATAAATAATTTTAGCACTCAGTAAATTTACCAGTCAAGTACTAAATTAATTAAATTGGGTTATCACCCAAATAATTCCTATTAATTATTTTGCGGATGTTACACTGACAACTTGGATGTATTTGCATGGTCCCCCCAGAACATGTCAGGTATTGACCCTAACTTTGTCTTTACTTTGTATCTTTACTCGCATTTCATCTTTATGCTTTACGCCAGTAGGTAGTCAAATTACACGTTCCTCTCACCTAACCTAACAACACTCTTTAGAGGAGTTAGGAAACTTATAGATGAGGAACAGAGTTCCTGCCTCGGTGCAACTGTTTGAAGCAAGAGGAATCAAAGTTTTCAAGCTCGTGGCCGATCCCTCAGCTAACTCTAAGAGTTTGATGACAACATAAGGACATTTTTTTTCGGTAAAATGGATGCTTCTTATTCCATCTTTTTGTATTCCTTGTACAATATTATATGCCTTTAATAATAACATTTACTATGCTCGTGTCATTAAGGCACCGTAAGAATATTAGCAAGACACGCAATTAGACCGCATGCAATCTTTTTATTATAGAGGTGTAGTTCACTTTCTTCTCCCCTCTTTTCACTTTTCTCTCTCTTGCTGTCTCTCCATTTTTCTACTCACCTTAGTTTTATTTATTTTTTTCAATTTTGTCTCTTCGCTATCTCTTTCTCTCTCACGACGAACAAACATTGATTGTTGTTAGGATAATTTCATTACATTCGAGCAATTCCAATGGAAAAACATTAAAGGTTGTTGATATAATCATTTTGTATATTTCATCTTTATAATGTATTTGTTTAGTATGAATGAATTTTTACATTTTGAGTCTTGACGAAGAAACATGACTCGCTCAAATGTAGTACGTTGTCAATATAATTTCTTTGCATGTCAGCATCCCCACAAGAAATTATTATACATCTTATGTAGAATAATTCTTTTATAATTTTGTTTTTTATATGTCTTTAATTTCTTATAAATAATTATTTTGCTTTTAGGTATCGGCGGGAAAAAGGTACATGTTGTCACTATATTTAATTTTGTATTTTCTCCTTTGTAAATATTTTTACTTTTATAAACAAAAAATATTTTGTTTTGACTTAACATGGAGAAACATTATATGTAAATCGTTACTTTTAGCATTTAAATTTAATTTTAGAATCATTCATAAGATAGAAATATGGTGCGACCAGACCTATGTATGGGTATACAGCTGGTTACCATTAACACAAAATTCTATAAGTTGGTCATACTGTGTGTGTGAAAACAACTTTGGATCCATATACTTCCTCCAGACTCGTATATAAGCAACAAACAACATTTTAGATTCATTGAAAAAGTGATGTATCTGGACTATATATAGTTCAGATACATCACTTTTTCAATGAATCTAAAATGATGTTGCTTATATACGAGTCCGGGGTAGTATACTTGCTAACAAAATCAATGGCATGGAAACAACTTAAATGTTCCCTAAATACAGGGCATGTTGACAATGTATTTTCGCTAACAAGCACCCAAAATAGACTAGTAGTGAAAAAAGACAATTATTTAAGATTTCCCCAATATCTTTTGGCCATTGAACTAGGTTGCATTCTCTGAACTGAAGCCATTCGGCTTTTTAAATGGCAAACCAAACCAAATCATATAGTATACAAATGAGTCCAATAACATGGTTTAATAAGACATACAATCTTGAAATGAATGGGATGAAAATCAGCCCAAATGTAATGCGAAAATTTAAAAAATAAATAAATCACTATGCCAAAAACATAAAAAAAGAGCGCACCCATCAGGAGCGCTTTTTAAAAAGCGCTCCTCATTGTCAGTCTCGCTTACCCCATCAGGAACGCTCTTTAAAAAGCGCTCCCTATGCGCAATCTCGCTTACCCCTTCAGGAACGCTTTTTAAAAAGCGCTCCCTATGCTCAATCTCGCGTAACCCTTCAGGAACGCTTTTTAAAAAGCGCTCCCTATGCTCAATCTCGCGTAACCCTTCAGGAATGCTTTTAAAAAAGTGCTCCCTATGCTCAATTTTCTAAAATATTTTCCTCCGTGTTGTATTCTAGCTCCTCACGCACAGATACAGAACCAAAAACTCTCCCTCCTCACGCACGCGTACCCTAGCTTTTGAAGCTCGTTTTTCATCTTCTTCTCGCCGAACCTCTCTCGAACCAGAAACTCTCTCTCGTTCATCCTCTTCTTCTCGTTCATCCTCATGAACTAAGTATACAGTTTCCCTCCCAGTCACTGGTTTTAGAGAAAACTGTTCAATCTTTTTAGGGTCTTTTTATCCCTTTTCCTCATGAGCTGCTGGCTCCAGCTCTCCTTCCTCCTTAGCAAATCCTCCTCGTATTCATCTTCAACGAACTAGAAGTTCTTTGTTCTTCTCCAAACGTGACTTTTTCGAAGAACCCAGAAGCTGAAACCCATCTTGAGCGAAACGGAAAACCTAGGTACGAATCTGTTACTGTTTCCCTAATTTACATTAATTTCTTACCTGTTATTGTTTGAATCTATTCTCGTTCTTTTATTTGTGGAACAAATTCAAATCTGCATTTGTTTCCAATCGAATATGTGATTTTTTTTCCTAGCAATTGTTTTTGTTCGAATCTGTAATTGTTATTTTCAAATCTGTGATTGTTTCTGAATCTATTTGAATCTGCTGTTGTTTCTGAAATTGTTCATTCATAGGAGATGGAATCTGTTGTTGTTTCTGCTTTTTTTCCCTGGCATTTGTTGTTGTTTCTGAATCTATTTGAATCTGTTGTTAGATGTATAGGTGAGAGCATTAAAGAACTTTGCTTGAGGTTGTTGTTGTGATGGGTTGTTTCTATGTTTCTTAGAAGATCAGAAGAGAATTTGGAAAAAATGCCTGAAGGGAGTAAAAGGAGGATACATTTTAGTAAGCTATATACTTTTGCTTGTTTTAAATCTCCTTTTAGAGATGGTCATTCACAAATTGGGACAAAAGGGTACTCAAGAGTTGTCTACTGTAATGATCCTGATAACCCTGAAGCAATTCAGTTTAATTATGGGGGAAACTATGTTTCAACAACTAAGTATACAGTTTTCAATTTTATCCCAAAGTCCTTGTTTGAACAATTCAGAAGAGTTGCCAATATCTATTTTCTTGTTGTTGCATGTGTTTCATTTAAGTTTAGCTGCACCTTTGGTTGTTGTGATTGGAGCTACTATGGTTAAGGAAGCTGTTGAAGATTGGAGAAGGAGAAAACAGGTAAAGGTTTCAGCTTTTTGCTTTTTAATTAATGCTACTTTATGTATATAGGTTCATAATTTTATATGTCTAGTAAAATTGGACTATACTCAATTTTGTTGTGGTTTTGAAGTAGAAAAGTCATGAATGAAAGGAATTTATGGATGTTAGTTATCTCTTACTAGGTAGTAATGCTGATAAGTAGCAACACATCAGCTATTTTTTAGGTGTTGCTTGTTCCTCTATTATATTAGTAATTGATATAAAAACATTTTTTTCAAACTATATTTGTTTTGAAATGTACTGGTGTTAACTGAAAATACGTTGCCAACCCGTATGATGTTTTGCTCCATGAATTTCCTACTTGGTCTATTAAGAGAATACGAGAATTTCTGCCTTGATTAATAGTTGGCTTGCTTTTATATCATATATGGTATCAGGCATATCCCTCATATTTAAGAAGAGAGTAGGGGATAATCTGTGGACAGCTTTTGTTTATCATTATCAGACACAATTTTTTTAAGCACAATATTTTGTGTTTTTTAAAGTGTGGTAGTCATTTCTGGTATAGAGAGCCTTACTTCTAGCTTATTTTTGTTGGCGTGGGTGTACGTGTTTGAGCGCCTAGCCAAGCTGCTGGGTCTGTGGCATGGGCATTCTACCATGTTGCCATGGTCAGTAAATTGGTTCTCCTTTGGGATTATAACCAATTAGTCACCTATTATATTCTTTTGACATAGGTCATATATGCAGTAATAGGACATTTCTTAATGCTAAAAATTAAAACTGTTGTACTGATACGTTTGGCTGTGTTTTTATTACAGATAGAGTCTCTATCAGTCACATTCCACGGACATGATCTCATAGTTGATTCTGAATTGGAGCTAAATTATGGAAGGTTTGTTTTCCTTACCCGATAGAGCCAACTACTATTATTAATGCCTCAAAGCTAAAACTTTTATCAATGATTGCTATTGATTTGAATTTGTTTCAGACGATATGGTTTACTTGGATTAAACGGTTGTGGAAAGTCTACTCTTCTTACTGCAATAGGTTGCCGGGAACTTCCAATTCCCGATCACATGGATATTCATCATCTTTCCAGTGAAATTGAGGCCTCTGACATGTCTGCATTGGAAGCTGTCATAAGCTGTGACGAGGAAAGATTGAAATTGGAGAAAGAAGCTGAAGCTTTGGCAGCACAGGTTTGTTTAAGCAACAATGCATCTGATTTTTTGCCAGTTTCGGATGGCTTATTAACTTTGTTTTTGCGAATTTGATTTCAGGATGATGGAGGAGGTGAATCCCTTGAACATATTTATGAACGGTTGGAAGCCCTAGATGCGGCAACTGCAGAAAGGCGTGCTGCTGAAATCTTGCATGGTCTTGGTTTTGACAAGCAGATGCAGGCAAAGAAGACACGTGATTTTTCTGGGGGCTGGAGAATGAGAATTGCATTAGCACGAGCGTTATTTATGAACCCAACTGTTCTTCTACTTGATGAACCAATTAATCATCTCGATATAGAACCCCTCTTATTTTTCTGAATACTTGATTACCTTGTCATGTTTTATGAACTAAATTAGTTGGATGGATCCTTGATGTATCACTGGAATACATAATTATCATCCTTTTGGACTTTGGTTGAATGCTTATTACTAAATCCTCTCTGACCAGTATGAAGGACAATCAATTGCCATGGAAGGGTTACTTTCATGTTGGATCATATAAATAAACATGTTTGATAGTTGATTCTGAATTGGAGCTAAATTATGTAATTTTTGTTGGCATATATGTTTATTGTGATGTATATACATATGTTGGATTTATAAATTAGTTGGAATTTGATTTGAAATTGGTTTTTGATTTGGAATTTTATTTTGAAGTTTGTTGTTAATTGGCTTCTGGTTGTTGTTGCTAGTTGTTGGTTTCTGGTTGTTGGTTTCTGGTTGCAGGAGCTTCGAATTGGTAATAGAGAAAAATAGGCAAAATTTGTTTTACAAAACATTAGGCATAAGTAGCGCTTTCTGTAAAAAGCGCTCCTGATGGTCTTAGCGCACCTAGGCATAAGGAGCGCTTGTACTAAAAAGCGCTCCTTATGCCTAGGTGTGCTAAAGCGCTCCTTATGCCTAGGTGCGCTAAGACCATCAGGAGCACTTTTTACAGAAAGCGCTACCTATGTCTAAGCGCATCTGGGAATAAGGAGCGCTTACACTAAAAAGCGCTCCTCTTGCCTGATTATTGGTAGCGCTTTCCGAGCGCTACCTTTGGGGGATTGGCAACAGGAGCGCAAGCTTTGGCAGCGCCCAAAAGCGCTACTGATGGCCTAAAAAAAGCGCTCCCAATGCTCAAATCTGTTGTAGTGAATAAAAGTAAGCCCAAACCTCTGGCCGACTTCACGGCTAGGACCTAAGAGTTTGACGACAACACCAACATACCTTTGAGTTATGGAAATTGAGAAAAATCAACACATTTGACAAAGATAAGAAACACCCAACACCAATGAAGATGAAAGATAAAAGATAAGAAGCAATTTATACCTTTTGGAATATACATCTATAACCAAATTTACCTTTTTTTTTATTTGAACACTGAAATAGCAACATTGTGTCTTTCTCCTTTCAAGGTTGGCAAAATAATTGAGTCCACTTTGGGACTCTAATTTTCAATCACACAATATGGTGCATCATGACACAAAAAATGTTCCAATAAATTAGAAGTATTATTAATGAACACAGAAGATTTTGTAAAAATGGTTTGAGTATGAAAATGGGTTGAGTAAGAAAATGGGTATTGGAACTTCTATTAAGGATCGATATTTACATGCAATTCATCATTACTCATTGTTGGACTATATGATAACCTTAGAGGGGGTAAATAAGGTTATATGCTAAAAATGAAATCTTTTTTTTTTATTTTTGAGAATTGAAGATGTTAGTTTAAATCGAATGCGGAAAAAAGAATTTAAACTATATGAAACAACTATGCAAGCTATAACAATAGGCAAAAACAATTACAAAGATAATGATATCTAAGCACAATAATATCAAATGCAATAACAATTAACAATTATAAGGGAAATGCAATGTAAAGATAAGGGAAAGAAGTACACTGATTTTTACGAGGTTCGGGATAAAACACCCTACGTCCTCGGCCTCCGGCTTTGCAACCTTCGGACTTGATAATAACCACTATAAGAGAAGAACTTCTTCAACGTCTTACAAGCAAGCAAATCCCCTATAGATGTTTATAATTGAGAACTAGGATCCAATCACTCAAGCATATGACAATGATGTAGTTGAGAGAGATGAGAGATTTGGATTAGCGTGATTCCCAACCTAACCAGTGATGAAGAACGTGAAGAATGACTGTGACAGTGAGAGTTTGCATTCTGTTCTTTTTAGGTTTTGTAGGTTGTTGAGAAAAAATCGTGAGAAACCCTAAGCCTACTTATAGAGTTTGTAAAAATATGACCGTTGGAACAATTCTTAACTCTATTGTGATAAGAGGACAATCGACTGTTTGCTTAAAAAATATAGGCTAGAAATTGATTTCTTGCTTGAAAGCAAGGAAGCCAAAAATCGATTTCTTGCTTGAATGAATTAGGTTAGAAATCGATTTTCCACTTTAAAAAACACAAAGTCATCAATCGATTGTTTTCTTTCCAAAACAAGTTCTTTTAAAAACAATCAAGTCCAAAATCGTTTTCTTCGTTTGTCAAGGGAGCCGTGAATCGATTTTACACTTTTAAAAACAACAAGTCATGATTCAAATACAGTTCTTTTTAAAAGATCATCTCTCAACTACAAAAGTCATAAAGCTGAAGTGACAGGATCTTACACGCGTCCTATGGAAAGCAAAAACACATAAGTCTTGAACGCTTAAGTAGCTTCTCCTCCGAGCTGCTACACTTTAAGATATCATGTCAAGCGCTTTGGTTCATGCCCTGTGCTTTGGTTCAACTATAATCATTTGTAAACAGATTGTAATTTGTTATCATATAAAATAAAGAGTGTTTGACATTGGTTCAATAGTCCCCACAAATTCAATAAGACTAAAATCACTTGGGATAAAACAGACTGTTTTTTTTTCTTCAAAATAGCACACAGAATCAATCCCAATAAATATGTTGATATTGCCAACTCCTTTTAAAATTTAACATTGACTATTAATCAATGATAGAGTGAGAAAATCAACATCACAATAACACAAGACACGACGTCTTGGAGTTCACATGTTTGAGGAATTTTTTCTCCCATTTTAAACAAAGACAAAAGATACAAGTCAAATTTCCCCATTGTCAAATTTGGAAAATTTTCAAGCACATGAGAAAACTTAAGCAATGCTATAAAAAAGTTATCCAACATGAATTTAGAAAACTTCATTGATTTGACCCTTTTGTGAGGAATCAAACCAAAATAAACTTCCTCTGAATCAACCTCTTCAACCTCATGAATTTCTTTAGAACATTGCAACTTGAAAATCAAACAATGAGATATTAAACTGTGAGGAACATTTCTTGAACAATCTTCCCTAAGCATACTCAACAAGAGCATAACAATCCTATCGAAATTGTTAGCATAAGGAGACAAACAATCAAATTTAAATTCAAGATCAAGAATAGACTAAACAACAAGAATGCAAAAATGATTGATATAGGATTTTTTTTTTTGTAAAGATGTCTCTTTTAATAAATACTTTTGTGTAGAATCACTTTTTTTAGCTCTTGCCTTTTCAGATTTTTTCTCCGTACATTTGAATTCCTCTCTTTTTCTACTCAATTTAAGCCTTTAGATTTTCAGAATCGGAGAAGTATTACACAAGTAACACCAAAACCAAATTTGCAACAAAATAACAAGATATCCAATTTTTTGGTTAGAAATCTCTCTCTCTCTCTCTCTCTCTCTCTCTCCCTCTCTCTCTCTCTCTCACACACACACACACACACACACACTTCAATATCTTGAATTTCCCCTCTACTTTTACTCTCTCTCTCTCTCTCTCTCTCTCTCTCTCTCTCCATTTTTCTACGGAATTGGATTCTCTGCAGTCATTTCTCTCTATCTCTCTCTACTTGTGTTTTTTTAAAATTTTTAATAATAAAATAAATAGATGGCTATGATTTCTCCAAAAACATATCCAATGGATCATAGAATTGTGACAGCAGCCACTGCAGTCAAATACTGACTGCAGTGGATCGTGGTCCATTTTTCTACTCCCATACTTTTTATTATCATCTTTGTATTTTCTCTTTCCCTCTCTTAGGACGAGGAAACATTGATTGTTTTTTATTTTTTATGAATAAATATTTTGTTTTTGAGTCGAGGGGTAACCATAACATATTGTTGGTATAGGCTTTTGATACATTAATTCTTTATTGTCTTTATAATGTTTTTGTTCTTATTTTTTGACCAAATGTTTTTGTTCTTTTATAAAAAATATTTAATTTATGAGTTCCGACGAGGAAACATTATGTGTTGTCGGTATAAATTCAAGTTTAAGCAATCCAAACGGAAAAATATTATATTTTTCTCAATCCTTCTTAAATGGTTACCTTGTGATGCTGCAACTAGATTATTTCATGAAATATCCTAATTATCAAAAAAAAAATATTTTTCGGTGTAATTATTTTTATATTTTGTCTTTATAATTATCTTTATTTTACATAAATGAAAATTTTGTTTTTGAGTCTCATTGGGAAACCATTGTATGTTATTTGTATAGTTTTTTTTAGGCTAAATAGCACTTTTGGTCCTTTATCTTTGCTCCAGATTTCACTTTGGTCCTTTATCTTTTTTTTGGTCCGTTTTGGTCCTTTATCTTTCATTTTCGTTTCACTTTGGTCCTTTATCTTTTTTTGGGTCCGTTTTGGTCATTTATCGTTCATTTTCGTTTCATTTTGGTCCCTCACGTTATTATTTAATTCAATTAAAACATCAAAACAATTAAAACAATTAACGCAATTAAAATAAATAAATAAATAAAACATAAACCTCCCCCCACCACCGTCCACCACCACCCACCACCACCCACCACCGTCAACCACCACCCACCACCACCACCTCCCACCACCACCCACCATTCTGTAAAACCCAAATTCGTTGTTCTCTCTCTCTGGTTCGCCCCTCCCACCAACCACCTCCCCCTCCCAAACCCAGATCTGGTTCGCCCCTCCACCACCACTGTGAACCCCTCCCACCCCCCTCGCTGTTCTCTCTCTCTCTGCGCATCTTCATTTGCGTTGAACTCTTGCAAGCCTTGCTGTAAAACGAAGACGCAATCACAAATCAAAATCCAGAAATCCCAATTCGTTCAGATCTGGATCCAAACCCAGAATCGTTTCAAATCCATAATCATTTCGTTTTGGTTTATTTTTGTTTCCGATTTCCTTTTTATTTTTGTTCTCGTTTTCAAATCTGGAATCGTTTCAAACCCCAACGTCCGTTGAATCGTTTCGAATCTGGAATCGTTCTCGTTGAAGGAGAGAGAGACAGTGACGGAATTGCTGGAGAAACAAAAATGAAACCCAACAAGAATGAGAAGAACGTGCAGCAAGGGGGTGGTGGTTGACGGTGGTGGTTGACGGTAGTGGGGAGAAGAAGAAGAAGATTGACAGTGAAGGGGGTGGTGGTGGACGGTGGGGGGGGGGGGGGTTTATGTTTTCTTTTTTAATTGTTTTAATTGAATTAATTTAATTGTTTTAATTGTTTTAATGTTTTAATTGAATTAAATAATAACGTGATGGACCAAAATGAAAAGAAAATGAAAGATAAAGGACCAAAACAGACCCAAAAAAAGATAAAGGACCAAAGTGAAACGAAAATGAAAGATAAAGGACCAAAACGGACCAAAAAAAAAATAAATGACCAAAGTGAAATCTGGAGCAAAGATAAAGGACCAAAAGTGCTATTTAGCCTTTTTTTTTTTACATTATTGTCTTTATAAATGTGTTTATTTTTTATAATTGATTATTTTGCTTTTGGGTTCTGATGGAAAAATATTACCAAAAATATTATTTGTTGGTGATATAATTATTTTATTTATAAATCATTATTTTAGTTTTGAGACCCAACAATAAAACTTTATTTTTCATCAAAATAATTTTTTTATTATATTTTTCTTTTGTATATGTATATTTTACTTTAGAATTCCAAGAAGAAACATTATGTTGTTTGAATAATTTAATCATTCTGATTCTTGATGATAAACCTACGCATTGTCTGAAAAAATATTTAGTAACTCCCTCCGTCCCATATTATTATGTGTTAGCCAAAAAAAGTTGTCTCATATTATATGACGTTTTACAATACCATTCATTATTTAATTATCTCTCTTCATAAATAAAATCTCTTGATACAGTCTCTTACTCTCAATATTTTCAATCGACCAAACAGCTATTTGGCCATATATATTTAGTTTACACATGACATAGACAAACTAACAATTAATTACAAATGTATGTTTGTTAAGTTTTGAATATTTCACAAACACTATTATTATTAACTTCATTATTTATTGAAAAAAAATTCAGTATTTATTGAAAAGAAAAAGTACTATAACCATATATTATCTGAAACTGAAATCACTATATTTATTCATAATCATATCGTAATGACTATGTTTGTGAATAGGGTTGTACAAACATAGTGAGAAAGTACAACTACCATGAATTGCAGCAACATACGTTGTCAGCACAAAGGCCAATACACTTATGGATACCCTCACATAGATGATTTCTTATACAGAAACTATTACAAGCTGGTTCATTTGGACATGGTGATCCTTTCCCAATGCAATTCACATAATTTGTCTGATCAATTGCTCCACCTATACAATCAATAAAATGTTGTGAGAAACTATCATATAACTATTAAATTTGACAAACTCATTTAAAAACTAAATAGCTTAACTATTTGGTTAAATTATAATTGTGGTTCTCTAGATCTATGATTTGCAATAAGGTGGAAAACTCCCTATATATTTATATGCCTTCAAACCTTTTGAGAATATCACATAGATATTACATGCTTTTAGAAAACAAAAAATGTTGAAAATTGAAAAATATTTTTCATTTCAAAGTTCCTTTATCTCTCATTGGATTGTCACAAAAAAGTTTCAAAGTCCCATTGTAAATACTATTATTCTTACTACTGCTATTATTATTTCCTATTTAAAATACAACAAAGTTGAGTGATGGAACTAGTAATTTGGTTACCTGAAGCCATAACTGAAGCAATGCATAGAAGTGCAAAAATAAAACAAACAAACTTGACAGGGGTAGCCATATTGTCTTGGTAGAATGAAGATGCACTAGCAACACCTAGTAGGGGCTATTTAATATGGCTAGGGAAGTTACGAGAATAAATCTATTATATATCTATTTATTCGACCAATATTATATATCTATTAATCTTATTATATTATATAAGTGTTTTACCATCTTAAATTGTGCCATACAATATTAGTCAATTGTATTTATGACTAAATTTTATATTTATGACTAAATTGATCTCATTCGTCGACATGTTAATTGTTTTATATATTTTATGCTATACAATATTAGTCAATTGTAATTGTTGGTCAAATTAGTTAGTTATTAAGATGTTTTAAATTATCTTGGTTTATTAAAATATATTAACTTATGGTCATTATTAATTGATTTTGACTCTTTGACAAATATTTTAATTGATTTTGTCATTTACTAATTAATAAAAGCATCTCATTTATTATACAGTTTAAGTTATTTTTGACTTTTGTAACATTTCAATTTTGAAAAATTTTTAATTGAAATTAAAACTCATTGGAACTATTTAAATAAGAATCACACAAAAAACAAGATCAAATATATAAAATTTGAATTTGAATACTCATTCCGAGTCATAATGACTGTCACATTTTTTGAAAATTTTTGTCTCAAAAGATTGTCATTTTCAAATTTCAATGCTAAATTAATTATTATTTTTCAATTTTTTCTGAAAAATATTTTTAGAATTTCATTGTTATGTGCATCATTATGAAAAGAAAATGAGAAATGATGGATGTTAGGAAGTCTAGTTTTAAAAAAAGCAAGAAATACATTAGCAGGATTTTGTTATTACTACTATACCTTTCAATTATTTCTTATCTATGAAGTTCAGATACGGGATACCGACACGGATACGATACAATATGGATACAGGGATACGAAATTTTTTTGAAAATAAAGATACGATACGGTCTAGATACTTTAATAAAAAATAAATTAAAATTCAAATATATCAAAAAACATAATATAAAAATATAACTAAAAATAACAATAAAAAACTTAATATATAGACTTTTGTTAAGAAAATAAAAGAACTTAACAGACAATTACATGAGTATATATTTTGTTCGAATATCCTCTGTTTCAGTTTTTCAATCACAATCCTTCAATACATATATAGTGTTTTATTATTATTATTATTATTATTATTATTATTATTATTATTATTATTATTATTATTATTATTATTATACAACATAATAGCTTTACTCACGAATCACGATGCAATATTCACTATTCAGGATGGATAATAAGGATTGAAATTGTTTTAATGTGATGGATTAGATAAATGAATGGCTAAGATTGAGCATGAAAAAATGAACAAGGGTAGATTAGGATCGACACAAAACCCAAGTCTGCACACACTGCATCATAGGCAAATAGCCTGAACCACTACACTGAGTAAACAAACTTTTTTACTTTTTCATCTTCTATCACTTTTTCTCTTTCATTTTATTTGGTCTTTTGCTTCTCTATACACAACACCCAACCCTTCTTCTCTCTTGCTTCTCTACCTTTCAATCATCTGTGTTCTGTTTCTCCTCCTATCATTTATAACCAACTCGTCTTCTTCGTTTCAACTTCTCAGTTTCCACTATTTCTTTCCTCCATTTTCTTACCTAGTGCTATCTTCAGACTACACAGTTCCTATCATGTAAGATAACAAAAAGGCATCAAAAGAGGCAAACGTATCTTGTGCGCGTATCTATTCATAGTGAGTCGTATCCCACACGTATCAGTAACGTATCCTTCCCATATCTGCTATTTTTCTTTTTAAAAAATAAATTAAAAATACAGGATACTTCCTGGGTACTTATGTAGGTAAATTTATTTAAAAAATTTGTGATAGAATCTTAGATAAAATCAAAAGATTCTTATGTGTACAAGAGTATTTTAGTAATATATATATATATATTGTATTATAAAGCATATCAAATGTATTTCAATTCAATTAATGGAACCATAATTTATTTTATGTTACAAGTGTCATTTTAAGTGTCATTTTATGTTCTAATATCTTACAATATCATATAATTTGATTTAATTATTTATCAACTAATTTTATTTTATATTACTAAAACTTCCTTAACACTTTTATTACTCAATATAAATCTTTAACAAATTTTTTCCGGTGCATCGCACGGGTTAGGATATTAGTAATTAATACTATAAGGTTTTGATTTAAATGTGTAAGTTTAATTTCTTTATAACCTTAATGACTATTCATCATACACTAAACGTTGATTTTATATATATATATATATATATATATATATATATATATATATATATATATATATATATATAACCGTTGGTTTTTTAATGAGTATGTAATTGCTATTAATAATAATGAGCAAGCTTGGCATTAGCCTATTACTTTCAACATATATATATATATAACCTGGTTCTACATTTTCGTGGAAAAAATAGAAGAAAGAAAATGATTTTCTTCTACTTATTCTTTTCAATATTATTTTTAGCAATGTGAGGCTCCAACGTGATTCTGGCATTAAGTGCACGAGTCCAAACACGATGATGTGAGAACCTTGAGAGCAAACGGGATAATGGATTGCACCGGAGATCCACCAAAATTTGCTTTCAATGTAGTAGCTTTTGCCATGTCAGCTTCTTCTACCTTATATTTCTAATTATATTTATTTCCCTTCAATTTTTCCTACAATTGAAAGTAAATTTTCTTATATTATATTTTATCTGTGGGAAATATTGATATTTGTTTGTGATTTTTCTCCTGTGTAGTAGTTTGGAGAATCTATAAAGGATGATTCGTCAATTCATCTATTAAAGGAACTAGTACATTACGTCCGTGCATCCGGACAGGCTTATCGCTTTACGTGACATTATTATACTCAAATAGAAATGTTAACTTGAAATGTCATTCTTCTAATATCAGTTATACAATATAAAGATTGTAATAGTTTTGTTGTAATTAGTTCGAACATTTCCCCGTAAAAATCAAGACAAATTTAAAGTAAACAAATTTAATTAGTCTGAACCTTACCCCGTGAAAATTACTGACGAATTTGATTAGTCAGAACCTTACCCCGTGGAAACATTACATCTTTTTCAAAACATGACAATATGAGATTATAATTAGTAATAATGTTTAACCAAACAATTAGCATCACAACATACTTCCTCCGTTTTCGTATATAAGCAAACTTACTCAATTTTGAAGTCACTTTTTAGATTTCGTACCATTGCACTGTTTTATGACTTTTGTTGTGTCACATTATTGCTATCTCTCAAGCAACTAATCTTCAATATTGGTTTTACTTTCTTCATTAAGAAGGCCACTTTCATCAAGAAGTCCATCTCAGTTTCCACTTATGAATAAAAAGAAGAGATGAAGATACAATGATTAGTCAGTCATTGGGGATCTGATGAAAAAATTGGTGATTGAAGTTACATGATTGGTAAACATGTTTAAAAAGAAATTTGAGTATCAATTGGTATCAAAACATAATCGCTTGGCAACAGATTTTTCAATAGACGAAGTAGTATTATGAATTTATTCAAAAACTTCTCAACAGATTTGTTTCAAATTAGCCTTTAAAAGAACTCGTAGTAACTATGAATTTGAACCCATAAGTTAGCAAGTAAAGGAACAAAGAAATGTGAGAAAAAATCAGCCTAGAAAACTCATTCCAAGCAATAAGATAAATAATTGAACAGGAATTTCACCTTGTACCATTTCAACTTCCCAATCTTAATCAGTAGGGGTTTTTAATATTCCAATTGCATAATCCATATTTTTCTTTCATAGGAACTCTAACCACCTGTAATAGCAGAACTTTGTTTTATTAATCGAACTTTCACAAAAATTTATTCCAAATCAAACAAATGCTAAATCTGATAATACAAAAAATGAAAGTCCTAGAAAAGGCAATAGCTTAGCTAAAGAAATATTGTACCTATGAATTTGCATATTAGATCAAGATGTTGTTAAATATTTTCTTTCCGTTTCCATCATCCATATATATTGTAGAGCAATTTGCATAGTTGTCTAGTTGTATACACCAAAACTCAAATCCAATGTATAATACACTATTGCCGCCACCAATTAGTGACCCCTATTGCAGATAATGGACGTTTTTACTGCACATGCTAAATTAAAGTAATTGTAGTGGGGAAGATGCCAAGATGGTGCTTTAGCCACACATTTAGGTTCATAAAACCAAAGCACTCAATGATCATGCCATAGTGTATTATACATTGGATTTGAGTTTCACTGGATAATGGGGTGCACCGGAGGTCCACCAAAATTTGCTTTCAAGATAGTAGCTTTTGACATGTCACAGCTTCTTCTTCTACCTTATATTTATTTCCCTTCAATTTTTCCTACAATTGAAAGCAAATTTTCTTATATTATATTTTATCTCTTGGAAATATTATATTTGTTTGTGATTTTTCTTCTGTGTAGTAGTTTGGAGAATCTATAAAGGATGATTCGTCGATTCATTTATTAAAGGAATGGTCAAGTCCATTGGAGGATAGAGTAACACCCCAAAGTAATTTTGGCTTTTAAGTAAATTAATTCTTGAATATTATTAATTGATTTGGTGTGAAAATTGCGTAAATTGCTTGATCATGGGTATGAAATTGGTATGTACTGTGTGCTTATTTATTAATAGTGATCGTGGAGATTGACAATTAGGCACAACAAAGTTTTAGTCAAAAGTTTGCTTGAGTGCTTGATTGTGTGATTAAAAAGAAATCTTGCAAATTTTGTGGTAATTGATGGTCTTGAATTAATATTGGGATGTGTAGATAGAGTATTATTTGAGTTAGATGTCAATAACTCCCACTTTAGGATCCAATATGACACAATGACCAAATTGCCCTCACTTAAGTTGGAGGACTTTCCTTGCACACACCCACACAAAACATTTCAGCATTTTTATAAAGACATCACCTGATCACATTAAATCCTTCTCACCTCAACTATCTTAATTTCTAACATTTCTTACAGAACAAAACCAACAAAGTCAATGTTCACATGATCACATTAAATCACTGACATTCTTATTTATAAAGACATCACCTGCAGAAAAAGAACATGTTAAAAAGGGTGAAAAATGACATTACTATAGAACAAAAAACACATTCAATTGATCATATAATATAATTTAGTAATGCTAAATGTTAAGTACCTGGTCTTTGAGTTACCAAGTGTGAGTTCAAGATCATCAGAACCAAACACTTCATGAATCCTTTCTCCTTCCCAAGGTTTCACAAGCCCTAATGCATGACCACCAAATGCAAACTCATCTGAGATAGCTTCGGACATTGGAATATCAGCATTGTGATCATACCCAGCAGCAATAGCTGGAGAGCATGTTCCACTTTGCCCGGGAGTCCACATTTGCGAACCACTACCGACGAAACCATCTTCCTTGAAAGCAAAGGGGTTTTTAGATACCAAACTAAACGTCGGAGAAGTTGGACTAGCATGTGGAAGTTTAATCCCAGCAAACCATTCAGGATCAACAATTTGTCGACCGGGACTTGGAGGACCAGAAGATGGCAAGAACGAGTAATGTTGTCCGGTCCACCCTGGCCGGGTAGATCGATCATCCCAAACAGGATTGATTCGCGGTGTTCTAGTTGGAGAGCTGAGGGGAGGTGTGACGGGAGCACTGATGGAGCCGGTGTGAAAATAGGGATGGGGAAGTTTGGGAGAGGATGTTGAAGATGAGGTAGTGGAAAGGTTTTTGAGCCATGGAATGAGTGAATTACCGTCGGTATTAGGTTTTGCGGTATACGGGGTTGAAGATGGGCTTGGGAAGGAAGATGAGGTAGGGCTTGGATTGTAGGAAGCATTGGGACTTGGATGGTAGGATGAGCATGGACTTGCAGCTGATGATCCACTAACTATATCCATGCGCTCTAAAGGCTTGCATCCCTGCTTGTGTGTAAAATATTTTCATTAACTTATCAAAATTAGCATGTGAGAATTAACCTATGAAACACCGACACAGATACAAATGTATATATACTAATAATAATTTATGAAAATGGAAATGATTGAAATGTCAGTATGAGTGTCGTGTCGGTGTTGAACGTCGACACGTCTTCAACTTGTAAAGTAAAAGCATATGTATATGAGATATTTAATTCTACATAAGTTTTTAAAACAATCGTTACATTTAACTACATAAAACTTATCTATCACTTTGTTAGTAGATTAGCTACAAACAAAAAATTAATAACATTTGATTCTTGCTCTAAGCGTGCATTTCAAACATGTTCTTATGAAACTTTAGTGATCACCGTGACAAAAAGAAGGATCAATCAATTCCTCAAGGGAACAGAAACAGAGACAAAAGGCTCTCAATGGAATCCTATGTGGCCACATAGTTTGAAAATGTCAAAAAGCTTGTGCTAGCTAGTGTGTAAAAGACCAGCACACAAACAAACATCACAGCAATACACAAACCATGGAACACCTGAACTGGCGGATTTACCCTCCCCATTTTCTTTTTTTTTTGACTGAACCCTCCCCATTTTCTAAATTCCTAGGTTCACGTAATGATTCATAGGGGCATTTCCGTCCCCTTAGAACAAAAGAAATAAAAAATAAAAAAGTTCAGGTTTCTCATCTATCAAGTAAAAGAGAAAATCTTTGGTGCTTCCTACTATAATGCCACCACTGTCTACCGGATCCACCGTACGCCGGAAAGGGAGACACGCATCTACTATAGATTTATACAAATTCACCACATATGATTTTACCAATACCCTCATTCTATCTAAAAGACACCTCAAATTTTTTAGGGTGAAAATGTCATTACACTCTATTTCTTTTTTTTTTCTCTTTATTTTTACACTCTCTTTCTTACTTTTCATTTTTCTCTTACACTCTCTTTCTTCCTTTTTTCTCTTTCTTCTTACACTCTCTTTCCTCATTTTCACTTTTATTTTACACTCTCTTTCTTCTTTTTTTTCTTTTTACTTTACTTTTTCCATAAATAATTATTCTCTTTCTCTTATCTCTTCACTTTAATTCTTTTAGCTAAATTTCTAAATTTATACAAACACTACTATAATTAAAAAAAATTGAAGACTACTACTATAAACCTACTATCTAAAAAACAAGAAGACTTGATGACTATTTAAATTAGTAAACAAATATCTCTTATTGATAATCTAATATCTAACTTTTATTATATACTATAATCTACTAATCAACTAAAATAATCAATTGAAACTACGAGATAACTGCACTGATAAATAAAAAACACGAAAGAACTGCAGTGATATATAAAAAAAAAACACGGGATTAATATTTACCATTGATATTTATAATTTTTTTTGAAATTTTATAATTAATATTTACCATTGATAATTATAATTTTGGAAAACTACTATAAAACTACTAATCTAAAAAAACACGTGATAACTGCAATAATCTACTAATCAACTCAAATAATCTAATATAAAAATACGGGATAACTGCAATAATCTACTAATCAACTCAAATAATCAATTGAAACTATGAGATAACTGCAATGATATATAAAAACACACGGGATAACTACACAAATATATAAAAAGACAAAGGATTAATGTTTTTGATAATTATATTTTTTGAAGACTACTATAAACCTACTATCTAAAAAACAATAATATTTAATGACTATTTAAACTACTGATTAATATTTAAAATAAATATTTCTTATTGATAATCTACTATCTCACTTTTACTATTTACTATAATCTATTAATCAACTAAAATAATTAATTGAAACTACGAGATAACTGCACGGACATATAAAAAACACGGGGATAACTGCAGTGATATATAAAAAAACACGGGATTAATATTTGCCATTGATAATTATAGTTTTTGAAAACTACTATCTAAAAAAACAAGAAGGCTTAATGACTATTTAAACTGATTAATATTTAAAACACACGCGACAAATATTTGTCACTAATACCTAAAAAAGGACAAATAATTGTTACTGATATATAAAAAAAACACGGGATAAATATTTGTTATTGATAATCTACTATCTATCTTTCACTATCTACAATAATCTACTAATCAACTCAAATAATCAATTGAAACTATGAGATAACTGCACTGATACATAAAAAAACACTGGACAACTGCACTGATATATAAAAAATACGGGTATAATTGCAATGATATATATAAAAACACGGGATAGTTGCACTGATATATAAAAAAGCATGGGATAACAACACTGATATATAAAAAAGCACTGCACTGATATATAAAAACACACGGGATAAATGCACATATTATTTTTAAATGATACTTTTACATTTTTAGTTTTAATATTTATCAATTTTTTATTTGAAACTCCTTTTTTATCTACTTTAAATTTTTCTTTATTTTCACGGGGTAATGTTCAGGCTATTTAAATACTATGTAAATTCATTCTTAAAAAGAACACGACAGCACCTGTCCGTATGCAAGTCATCTTCTATATTTTACAATTGATTTTAGATTAATGAGATTTCAAATTAACGTTTCTATTTGAGGTAATCGTATGACGTAACGCGATCGGCCCGTGCGGATGCACGGGTATAGTACTAGTATTATTAGCATTATTACCATTTTTATCATTTATTTATTTATTTATTTATTTTATTGGTGGAAAGCACTTTAGCATTTATTTAGAAATATTGACTTGTTTTTGTTTTTTTTTTTTAATTTTTTTAAAATTTTGAAATGGGCCGTGTCCTACAAAATTGGTGTCCAACCTGTGCCGCAATTTTTTTTTTCTGCGGAAACTGCAAAAACGACTCCGATGCGCATCGTACGTGAGTCGTATGTGCTTCCGTGTCCAATCCGCTTCCGACGCGGCGACACGGCGGCTTCCAGTCGCGTCCGTGCTTCCCGGATTATTACCACTTTTATCATTTATTTATTTATTTTATTGGTGGAAAGCACTTTAGCATTTATTTAAATTAGAAGTTTTTTATTTATTTAAAAATTAAAAGACCTTAATTAGAAATTTTTGTAGACCCAAAAAGTCATTCCAATATGTTTGGGAGCCAATAAAATAAAAAAGTTGACCGGAGATAAATAAATAGAGAGTAAAGAACCTACAATCCATCTAAATTCACAAGGTTGAAACGCAAACAATATAAAGTAAAGTGTATAAGTAAAAAAGGGGGGGTGAGAAAAGAGAAAGTAGTGTTACATACATTACGGTAGGTAGTGCCATCGGGCTCAACGGTCCAACCAGCTTGGTTACAGAGAGCTTTGAGGACTTCATTGTTGTCGCAATGTTTTGGAAGTCTGAAGTTACCATACATTCTAAGACCTGAGAAGATCTTCGCTGCTATAGCTCTTCTTCTTCTCTCTCTCTTCTTGTTGTTCTCTCTCTCCTTCCACGTCGGTAGTCTCCCCCCTGAAGTCATCTCCAAAAGAATACAACTTTGAAAGAGTGAACTTGTGGGTATGTCGATGAGAAGCTGAAGTAGTAGAAAGAAAGAAAATAAAATAGAATAGAATATAAATAAGCAATTGTAGAACTAGTAGAAATGTGGTGAATGTGGTGGTTCTAACTTATAAGCTAACATATTACATGGTGAAAGGTGAAATGATGAAGATGTGTGTGTGGGGAAAATGGGAAAGTATGTGAGAGAGAAATGAATGAATGAAAGAAAGAAAAAGTGAAAGGGAAGAGTGGATTTTGGGTGGAGTAGTAGACTTTGATTAACAAAATTTGATGATGGACTTTAGATTTTTTAAGAGAGAGAAAAGAGAGAATGAGTGTTGGATCAGTGTGCAGCTGACTCAGTATGACTCTCTTCAGGCCAGAAGTCGCCCCACACGAAGCGACTTCTGAACTGCATTTTGGAAATTTTTTTTGCTTTTTCAGTTCAGAAGTCGCCCCCACAGGAAACGACTTCTGAACTGAAAAAGCAAAAAAATTTCCAAAATACAGTTCAGAAGTCGCCCCCATAGGAAACGACTTATGAACTGGATTTTGCAAAATTTTTTGCTTTTTCAGTTCAGAAGTGGCCTCTCCCCAGGGGTGACTTCTGAACTGTGCTTTTTTATTTTTCTTTTTCTTCTATACTAATTTAAATAAAATTAATTTAATTAATTTAGAAAATTAATATTGTTAATTCTAAATTAATTATAAATATTTTTGTGAAAAAAAAATTATGCGCTAAATAGAAATATGGAACTAACCGTATTGATTTAATTAGTAGCACATTAAAAAAAACTGATAGAAATTGGCTATTCTATATTGCGGTTTGGACAGTTATTTTTGTTGTGACCCTCATTTCTACAAATACCGCATCACTTGGTGCGACTACCCCTTTCTCTTTGATCCATCTCTTTACGAATGCGGGTAGACTGTGGACGACACTTTTTATCTCTCCGTTTAGATGGATCTTGCTGCAGTTCTGGGCCATTGAAATCAGGCCATGACAACTCAGATGGCAATGGTGGGAACTCCTCAAAGTATGTATTGAAAACATACTGCATTTTATACTGTGGTTGCACGAATTCCATGTGATCGTAATTAACTTTTGAACATGCAGCGATCACATGGGAACAAGGATAATGCAGTGCCTGAAATTCCCCACACTCACACGTGCTGTCTTTGAAGTTAACCACGAATGTGCCCGCAGGTCTCCCACTTTGTGGTCGTATAATTTCTTCCACTCTGAACAATTTTTGGGCACGATCGTGAATTGCCACGTTGTGCGTGTTCGAGACAGCTCGGTTGTGATCTATTTTTTCCATCAATTTTTCAGAGTACATAGTTCCTGACTCCAACATTGCCTGTGCCTGGGTTCCCCTTTTGACAAAAGTCTCGTTCAGCCTAAAATATGAGGCCGCTATCAAAGAATTTATAGGGAGATTTCGAAGGCCCTTGATCACTTTATTGATGCACTCAGCAAGGTTTGTTGTCATGTGCCCCCAACGGTAACCTCCATCGCACCACAGCATCCATTGTTCGGGGTTTATGTCCTCAACCCAAGCCACCCCATCAGGACCCACTTCATCACCAATCTTGACTTTGTAGTGATTATAGGATTTTTATGTCATTGAGTATGCTGAAGCACGAAAACATAATGTTGGTAAAGAAGTTATGAAAAAATATTAGGGTTTTTTTTTATAAAAAAATAATACTCACCCATATTGACCACAACTTTCCTGGCAGAAGTGTTCTTGAAGTGTCTCATGAAGTTCTGTGCTATGTGGCGAATACAAAACACGTGCTTCCAACTGCTGTCTACCCGCCTAAAAGCACTTTTGATAGACTCATGTCTATCCGATATCAAACAGAGACCCTCCTGGGGTGTAACCCGCGCTCTTAAACGGGATAGAAAGAAGCACCAAGCATCAGCTGTCTCACCCTCCACAACTGCATATGCTATTGGGAAGCAGTTGCTTCTTCCATCTTGTGCAATTGCCAACAGAAGACATCCTTTGTACCTACCGTACAACCATGTTCCATCAACAGAGACAACTGGCTTGAAAAAATTGAAGCCTTTGATGCACGGCCCAAAACTCCAGAAGATGCGGTGCAATCTGGGCCATTTAAAGTGTCGGTGCAATCTGAACCATTTAAAGTGTCGGTGCAATCTGGGCCATTTAAATTGTCGGTGCAATCTGAACCATTTAAAGTGTCGGTGCAATCTGGACCATTTAAAGTGTCGGTGCAATTTGGGCCATTTAAAAAAGTAAGTATTTAACGGCCTAGATTTTGCCGACACTCTTTAGGGTTTCATATTTTCCCTATAAATAGACCCATTATATTTCACTTCTTTCACACAGAACAAAAGAAAATGACCACTTCCTGTACACTTTATTGTCAGGGCCACCTCCTTTACAATGAAGAAGGTGTCTATTTTGATGGTCCAAACACCATTTTTTCCACGCTTCAAAACAACATCACCTTCGCCGCTCTCAATGAAAATCTAACGAAAAAGGTGCAGCTGGAGGGTGAGGAGCAAGAAGTCACTCGTATTGTTTATCGCTACCCAATTATGTCGGCAAATAGACGTGTTCAATGGATCCTAATGGATGTCAAGAAAGAGGAAGACATTCGATGCATGATGGACAGACATCAGATGTTTCAACCTCGGAGTGCAATTGAGTTGTGCGTCCAAAGCCGTATAACCGCTGAATCCATAATTCGTCTTGTTTTCCCTAATGGGCGCTAATAAGGTGCAGGTGGAGGGTGAGAAGCAAGAAGCCACTCAATTCATCGTGTTTTCAGACCATCTAAGTATTTTGTATTATGTTTTCGTCTCGTTTCGTTTTGTATTTTCTAATGATCTATTTCTGGGAACTGTGTTGTTTATTTAAGTATTTCTTCTATAGCGTAAATTAATTTTTTTACCATTAATTATATAATTATTTTATTTTAGAAATAACAAAATTAATTTTTAACTGTTTATTAGGGTCGTCAAGATCTTGACCGTTGAACCTGCACGTTGCACTATACACTATATATGCACTTTGTAATGTGCTACTAATTAAATCAATACAGTTAGTTCCATATTTCTATTTAGCGCATAATTTTTTTTCACAAAAATATTTATAATTATTTTTTAATTAACAATATTAATTTTCTAAATTAATTAAATTAAATAAATTTAATTTAATTAAATTAATATAGAAGAAAAAGAAAAAATAAAAAAACACAGTTCAGAAGTCACCCTGGGGGGAGGCGACTTCTGAACTAGAAATGGAAAAAAAATTAAAATTTTAGTTCAGAAGTCGTTTTGGTGGGTGGCGACTTCTACACTAAAAATTGGATGTGTGCTAGTTTGGTAAATAATCTAAAAAGTGTGCTATTTTGGTATTTTTTTTTTGTGCTACAGTTGCGAATTTGCCTCAGTGTGGAGCTGAGTATGACTCTCTTGAGTTTAGTATCTACAATATTTGTTTTTTTATATAAAAATTGATTGATTTTATAAAATTAATTTTGGTCAGAGACTTGAACTAGTTCAAAAACTAGCTAATAGCATGTAAATTATTTAAAGTGTTTTGATAAAATTAATGGTTGATCAGTTTGTAAATATAAAATAATATAAAAGGATATTTATAATTAATGTTAAAAAAATTAGAGAAAATATTCATTTAAGGAAGGATAAATGAGGCATGTAATTAAAGTAATAAGGGGAAAACGATAGAAAAATAAAATGCTATAAACCATAAGCTCCAAACACTACTTCAAAAAGAATCTAGAAAAAATATTATAAGTTAGTGAGTTAGTGAAAAAATATTATAAACCACGGGTGTTGTCGTGTTATTTTTATTAATAGATTTAGACATAATTTAATTAGTCCGAACATTACCCCATGAAAATCAAGACAAATTTAAAGTAGATAAACAAAAAGTTTCAAATTGTAATTGAGTTAGTCCGAACATTACCCCGTGAACCTTTACCAGCAATATGTAATATTTCCCGTAGAAATTAGAAAACAAAATTGTATTAAAGTTTCAAATTTTTCAAATTGTAATATTTCACGTAGAGACTAAATAAAACTTTTTGATAGAGAAAAATGGAATATTAAAAATGAAAGAGACAAGTAGATGAAATAAAAGTAGATATATTGTGAAAAATAGAAAAATGAGATATAGAGGAAGAAAGAGGAGGAGAGACCGAAAAAATGTGTGAGAAAGATTGAAAAAGATTGAAAAAATATATGAGAGAAAGAGTGGTAAGTAATATTTCCTATAGAGATTAGAAAACAAAATTGTAGGAAAGTTTTAAATTTTACAAATTGTAATATTTCCCGTAGAGACTAAATAAAATTTATTAACGGAGAAAAAATCGAATATTAAAAAAATGAATGAGACATGTAGATGAAATTAAAATAGATATATTGTGAAAAATAGAAAAATGAGATAGAGTTAGAGGAAGAAGGAGAAGGAGAGAATGAAAAAGTGAAAAGGTTTGAAAAGTGAGAGAGAGAGAGAGAGAGAGAGAGAGAGAGAGAGAGTTAAAAAAAATATGTGAGAGAGACTGAAAAAATTTGAAAAAGTGAAAAAGTTTGAAAATGTGAAAAAGTGAAATTACATAAATATCTTAAAATTGTTTAGTTGAGAAAATGATAAAATTAGTATTTTGGTAGTAGGTTAATGGTATAGATAGATAGTAGATTTGTGTTGCCAAATAGAGGCAAGACTTGCTTACATCTAAGAAAATTCATAAAACTTCTCTTTACATGTTTGCATTTGTTTTAGATTTTGTTCTGTTTTATAAAATTACTCCTTTTTTATACCCTTTGTATCTAGAAGGAATCTAATCACAAAAATTACATCCCTAGAATTTCTTTCCATAGTTTGGCTCATATATTGTCACTGTGAAAAAATAACATTCACCCTACACCAATAATATGGTGCGGGATCTCTAAGTAAAGTTATGAGATTGTGAGCTGAAGTTGCGCGAATGAGAATTTAAGGCATTGTTATGAAATTTGAAGCTTTCTTAAGGGTTACGGATTTAGGATTTTAGATTTGGGGGAAACTCAAGGAAAAGGATGAAATATTTAAATTGTAATATATGTCAGATATTAATTTGTTGTGTATACTAGCTGTTAGCTAAGCCACATGAGTACATATATAACAGACACATCATCTGCCGTTAAACCAAATGGATGGAAAATCTAAAAAATGATTTTTGTCTCAAGAATTTGAAACATAAAAGACTTCATTGAAAAAAAAAATTAAAAAACTAATATAAATTTTTAAAATAACTTAAAGGACCTCATATATATATATATATATATTAGTCTTAAATTTACTAAATTATGCAATATAATATCAAATGATAAAGTTAAAAAATATTTAATTTCTTTTTGAAAAATGAATTCATAAGTAATCAAAGTAGTGCTGACTTTACTCAAGAGCATTTGAATGAGATGATAGGGGTCTCTTCCAGTTTAACCAAGGTCTTGAGTTCGAGTCCAGTCTTGAATTCTACCTGGCTCGAGGAATATGATCCTACCTGACTCGAGGGATTAGTCTCTACAGTTACGTACGAGAATACCTGAGTTATAAAAAAAAAGTAGTGCCGACTTTTGTTTTTGTTCCGGCCTGCAAAAGCTAACACTAAAAACATAAAAGTGTGGAGCATGATTTTTATAACCCATTTTTCTTTTTGCCATCTACCGTGTTCATGTGGGTTTTATTAATGAAAGTTCAGGAACAGTATGTTCAATTAATGCAACTTCTTTTTCCTAGAATGTATGCTATATCTTCTGTTATGGAAAAATTGTCAAAAACAAGGTTAGTACTTTGAAAAAGCAATTTGTTGAAAAAACCATCCTTCGTCCATCACCGACTCTGTTTTTCTTCGTCTCCTTCGCTCTGTTTTGGGCATGAGCCAACGCTCACCGTTATCTCCTGTTACCATGAAGCCACCGGATGTTTCCATTAACCTGCAAGATAAGGATTCGAAATTTCAAAAGCAGCAACACAGCTCAGTTAAGGTAACTGAAGAGAAATTACCTGAGTTTCACACAGCTACTGTGAATAATGTGCAAGATGCGCCTATCTCTCAATCTCAATCATTCAAAGATGCCCTAATGCAACTCACTTCTGGTGAAGGCATTAGTGATGCCTGTTGGGGGGATTTACTGAACCCTAATATTCCTGAAGATCGTTGGTACCAGGAGGAAATAGAATCTGCCGTGAAAGAACCCAAGAACTCTAACTCTGCACCTCTGGTTTCTATTTCTGACCTAGAAATTTCTGATTGGGCCAAACCTTGGAAAAACACTCTCATTGTCAAAGTTTTGGGTAAGAAAGTGAATTTCAGAATGATTGAAAACAAGCTTAGAAGAGAATGGGTGAAGAATGGTACTATGAGCATAACTGACATACCAGATGATTTCTATTTGGTTAAATTATCTGATATAGAAGACTATAGACATGCTTTGTTTGAGGGTCCTTGGAAGATTGCGGACCATTATTTGATTGTTCAAAGGTGGAGACCTTTTTTCTCATTCACAGCTTCTCTATCCAAGAAGGTTGCAGTATGGGTTCGTATACCTAAGCTACCTATTGAACTATGTAATGATATCTTTCTTAACCGTATTGGTTCAGCCCTAGGCAATATGCTCAAGATTGACAAAGTTACCTCTCTCCACTCAAGGGGGAAATTTGCTCGAATTTGTGTAGAGCTAGATTTGGATAAACCACTACATTCTCATTTCTACTTGAGAGGCATGAAGGTGTTTGTGGAGTATGAGGGCTTACATTCAATATGCTTTGGATGTGGCAAGTATGGCCATAAGAAGGATAGTTGTAGAGAGATGTTGGAAGTGGATGAGAATGTGATTATTGGTGATAATATTCACAGTCAGAACCAAAATTCACCTACTGGAACTACAGCTAATGTTCAAACTAATGTGCAGACTACTCCTATGGAACAACCCAGCCAACCTGACACTGAGCATGAACTAAAAGATATTGATATGGGACCTTGGAATATCCCCAAGTATTTAGCCAAAAGAAAGAAGACTGTTGTGGTAAATCAGAATAGAAGGAGTAATGAAATGAAGCCAAACCAATATGAGATTCCTAAAGAAAAGAAGAAACAGAATGTTGAAAGTGAGGTTGAATTGGATGCACCTGTTGAAACACCTCTTCAGGAGGCTGCCAAGCATGATGATGTTGTGACTAAAGTGAATGTGAGTCCTACTTTAGCTAAAACTGTTAGTAAAGGAAGGGTTAGAAATAATTTGGGTGGTAAAAATCCTCAATTGTCTGTTAAGGGGAAGAAGGTAACTAAAGTTGTCAAAGGGTTGGCCAAGAAATATAAGAACAACATGAGTGTTGAATACTCTAATCCTGATATACCGAAACCTGTTGCTCCTGGTAAGGAGATCACTCACTCACCTAGTAATCTTACTAGTCATGAGGTGAAGAATCAGTCAGTAGAGGAGGCAGCCTTTATGGCTTATATGAAAAACATGTATCAATCACATGGAGAAATTCTTCTGAACAAATTCAAGAATTCTGATCCTATTAGAAGCTCTTTGGAGCAGATTGATGAAGCTGATAAAGCTAGAGCTGATGGTCTAGGGAAGATGACTATTCTTGGGAATATTCCTAGGAATAGTGGAGCTATAAGTCCTAACCGTAACAAGCAGAATGTGAACGGGGAGTTAGCTCCTTTGAAAGTCTCTGAGAGTGTTAACTCTCAACCCAAAATCTCTAATTAATGAATCTCATTTGTTGGAACTGTCGTGGTACAGCTTCCAAGGGGTTTGCAAGTCTGGTTAAAGACATGAAACGAGAGTATTCTGCTTCTCTTATTGCTTTGTTGGAAACTCACACTAGTGGAAATTTAGCTAAGAGAATTGTTAAGAGAATTGGGTTTGATAATCACTTTATCAAAGATGCTAGAGGGCAGGCAGGAGGCATTTGGCTTCTTTGGGATAACTTACACTGGAATCTTCAAATTATCAAAGATTCTAACCAGTTTGTGCATGTGAAGGTTGTTCCTAATAATTCTAATCCGTGGTTTCTTACCATTGTCTATGGGAGCCCCCATTTTACTCCCAGACAAGCTTTGTGGGATGATTTACAAGATGTTCACTCTGATGTTATTGGTCCTTGGGTTCTCCTAGGGGACTTCAATGCTACTCTTAAAGATAGTGAAAGACAGGGCCCTCCTCTTGTTAGAGCTCAAGTTTTTGAAACTGGGTTTCAGAACACTATTGATAACTGTAATCTTCTTGATCTTGGTTTCAATGGAGATATCTTCACTTGGGCTAGAGGAAACACAAGGAAGAGACTGGACAGGGCTGTGTGTAATTTAGATTGGAGGTTAAGATTCAATTCTGTTGTGATTGTTCATCTTCCAAAGTTAAAGTCTGACCATTCCCCTCTGCTGCTCAGTTTTGATCATAGTAGAGCCATCAACAGAAGAAGGAGGCCTTTCAGGTTTGAGGCAATTTGGCTATCTCACTCTTCTTTCAACCAACTTATGATGGATAATTGGAGAGGTGAGGTGCACAATTTCCCTCTTCAATTGAAACAGCTCCAAGGAGTCTTAAAGGATTGGAACCAAGAGATCTTTGGGAATATTTTTGTTCAGAAGAAACAATTATTTAACAAGCTCAAAGACATTGATTATAAGCTTCAGAGAGGCTGGACAGATCAATTGCTGAATCTCCAGCAAGCTACTTGGAACTCTTATGAGAATATTCTTGCCAAAGAGGAATTACTTTGGTTCCAAAAGTCGAGGGCGAAGTGGATTGAGTTTGGCGATAGAAATACTAAGTATTTTCATGGAGTTACTACTATCAGGAGAAGAAGAAATCAGATAGTTTCCCTTCAAAATGACCAAGGTACATGGATTCATGAGGCTACTGACATAGAGGTAATGGCTACAGAATACTTCAAATCTCTCTTTGCTGTCCATGATAATATTCTACCTTACTCTATCACTGGTCATTTCCCCCCCCCCCCCCCTTGGTGATGGAGTTGCTGTTGAGCTTCAAAGAGATGTTAATGATAATGAAATCAAAAGCATTATAAAGAATATAGGTGCTTATAAAGCACCTGGACCCGATGGATTCCAAGCTATATTCTACCACAGCCAATGGAGTATTATTGGTCCTTCCTATTGTAGAATGATAAGAGATCTGTGGGCTAATCCTGTCAAAATCAAAGATATCAATTCCACCCTCTTGGCTCTCATTCCTAAGGAGGAAAATGTGTGTAATATGAGACAATTTCGCCCCATAGGATTGTGTAATGTGGCTTACAAGACTATTTCTAAGATTCTTACTAGTAGACTGAGAGATAGTCTTCAGAAACTCATTGGGCCTGCTCAATGCTCCTTTATTCCTAAGAGGCACAGTCATGATAATATTATCATAGCTCAAGAAATATTTCACTCTATGAGAACTAAAAGTGGTAAGAAAGGGTGGATGGCTATCAAGATTGATCTTGAAAAGGCCTATGATAGATTGAGATGGGAATTCATCCGTGATACTCTTGAGGACATAGGGTTGCCTAGTAACATTGTGGAACTTGTTTGGCAATGTATTTCTACTCCTACTATGCAAGTCTTATGGAATGGAGAAGCCTTGGAGGAGTTTAAACCTTCAAGAGGGATTAGACAAGGAGATCCTATTTCTCCCTATCTCTTTGTGTTGTGTATTGAAAGATTATTTCAAGCCATTGAGAAAAATGTTAATGATGGGGACTGGAAACCGATTCAAATTTCAAGAGGAGGTCCTAAAATATCTCACTTGGCCTTTGCTGATGATCTTTTGTTCTTTGCTGAAGCTAGTGTAGATCAGGCTGCAACCATCCACAGAATTCTAGATAATTTTTGCCTAAGCTCAGGGCAGAAAGTCAGCAATGAGAAGACTAGGGTTTATTTTTCTAAAAATGTTCCTAGATTACTCAAAAAAGATATCTGTGATTTGTTGGGATTTAATCACACTGACAACCTTGGTAAGTATCTTGGAGTCCCCATCTTCCATAAGAGAGTTGGGCTCCATACTTTTAACTATGTGATTGAGAAGGTGAAGCAAAGATTGAGCACTTGGAAAGCCAAAACTCTTTCATTTGCAGGGAGAGTTACTTTGGCCAAGTCTGTTGTGCAGGCTATGCCAACTTATGTCATGCAATCTAGTGTGATTCCTAGAGGTACGTGTGATGAGGTGGACAAGTTGTGTAGACAATTTATTTGGGGGGATGAGGAGAACCATAGAGCTATGCATTTGGTGAAGTGGTCTACCCTATGTCAACCTAAGGAATTTGGTGGTCTAGGTTTAAGGTCTACAAGGGCTGCCAACTCAGCCTTCATTCTAAAAGGTCTGTGGAATTTGTGCACAAATCCAGATAATCTTTGGTGCACTCTTATTCGTAGCAAATATAAATGTGGTTGGAGGAGTTTTCCAAAAATTGACCCTAAAAGAAAGGGATCAAATTACTGGAATGGTTTGGTGAATGCTTGGGAGGAATTCAGAGCTAATCTTGTCTGGGATGTTGGAAATGGAGAAGATGTTAGGTTTTGGAATGACAGTTGGCTGCCTAACTGTGACATTCTAACTACTTACAGTAACATAAATATCAATGAGGATGATGCTAGACTTCCTATGAGCAACTTTATAAGTTATAATGGTGAGTGGAATATGGGTTTGTTTGAAAATCTCTTGCCTAGGGATATTGTTCAAAAAATCTCTGATTACATGCCTCCTTCTATTCTAAGTCATGATGACAATTTCACTTGGGGAGAAACTCCTGATGGGAGTTTTACTACGAAGTCTGCCTATCTGGTTCAACGGGATTTCAATGGGGTTCCTAATTCCACAGACTTTAAATTTATCTGGAAATGGAAAGGTAATGAGCGTGTGCGTACCTTCTTGTGGAAATTAAATCATGAATCTGTGCTTACGAATGCTGAGAGACTTCGAAGAACCATGGCGACAACAGATACTTGCCCTATCTGTGGAATGGAGAGCGAAACTCTTTTCCATCGTTTCCGTGATTGCCCCAGTAGCTTGGTTATTTGGAGCAGATTCAGAGTTAGGAATCAGAATGAGTTTTTCAGTTGCTCCAATTGGAAAGTTTGGCTGAAACATAATCTGTTGCAGCAGGTAAACCGAGGAGAAGAACATCTTTGGAACATCATGTTCGGTGTTGCCCTTGATATCATTTGGAGGAATCGTAATGAATGGATTTTTTCCCAAAAATCTTCTTCAACCTACGAGACAATTTGCAAAATCAGGAACCAAGTGGAGTGGATTGAAAGCTGTGTGCTGAGAAATGAGTCAATTCAACCTCAATTGCTGATGCGTATTGAAGATCTGCAAGACAATTGGTCCCCTCCTCAAATTGGCTTCGTCAAACTGAACTGTGATGCTTCGATTAGAGACAATGGTAGATCGGTTGGGTGTGGTGGGATTCTTCGTGGATCCAGAGGCGAATTCATTTTTGCCTTCACGCATCGTTTGTCCAACTGTTCTGTGTTGGAAGCTGAAATGCAAGGCATCTTCCATGGAGTTCAGCATGCGTGGAACATGGGTTGGTCGAAACTTGTAGTTGAGTCCGATTCTAATGCAGCAATTGATCTTCTCAATGGAGGAAGAACTGTCGATCAGCATATCCAGGTTTTGCTTGATCGCATTTTTGAAGTGGGTGATGAGAGCTTTGAAGTCAATTGGAGAGCAGTTGGAAGAAGAATCAATGCTCCAGCTGATAGGCTAGCCAAAGAATGCCACGTTATTAGTGGCAGTAGTATTTTTTACCATTTTGTTCCTGACTTTCTGGTCACTTTACTTTCTGATGATGGGCCTACTGGTCCTGTTGTAATAGTTTAGTTTCTCTCTGGCCTTTTGGCCTTTTTATCACCAAAAAAAAAAAATATCTTCTGTTATGGAGAAGAGCCTTTGTTCTGTAAAATATACTATTATTGTTCTGTAAAATATACTATTAGTAACTACACTTTTATTAAAAAATAATATTATTACCGATATTCTATTAAAAAATATTTTACACATTTTGAAAATATTTTTTTCATCGAAATTTTGAGTTTTGCACCATACTCACATAATTACTCACACTTTTATATATTTTTAATTTTTTTCTGTCTCCCTCTCTCCGCGTTTTCTCACTCTTGGGCATTTTCTTCTTTCTTCTCTTTTTTTTAAGCGGCCAATTATGAGTTGTTTAATTAATTGATTTAAATATATTAAAGTTTTTATTTTTATTATATTTATAACGATGTGTGTTAAAAAAAATTGCACACCCTTAGCAAGGATCGTATATACCACTAAAATGGGCTTCACTTACACCATGTTAATTTGTCTTTAATTTTAGGTATCTTTGATTTTAGGTAAGACACTCATAAATTACTTATGTCCTAAACTTGATTGACGACTCAAAATTAATTTAACCAAAAGCTATGATTTTAAAGTTTTGCAGTAAAATACAATCAATTTTAAAATTAATTTATCAAAAGTATAAGTGTACACTGATAAAAATAATTTTGATCTAAATTATTTAAATATAAATAAATAAAAAATACATATTTTCTGAATGTGAAAAAGTATGCATTTCAATTCAGTTTCAACAAATCACTTATAAAAAATAATCAGTTTCAACCAAAATTAGTTCTGTAAAATTAATTCAATAGAAGTAATTTTTGTCGCCACATGCAAAAACAAACACGCTTACAGAACCGTATCTTACGGACCACCCAAAATAAGAACCGTGTCTTACTAAATCTTATTTTCTTTCTATATATGTTGTCACTCTAGTCATTTTCACTCTAGTTATTTTTCCGAGTAAATAGTTCCGTTGGCGAGTTAAGGGATATTGAAAGAGTGCACCAAATGAGTGCGAGAAGGAGGTCCTGGGTTCAACTCCCGAAAAGTAACATTCCCCCACCCCCACTAACATTGCTTATCGAAAAAAATATATATATGTATATAGTGGCGGACCTACATTGTATTTAGGGGATTCAATTGAACCCCCAGAAAAAAATGTTAGTACTAGTACCCCTATATAAAATTATTTTGAATCCGCTGAAATTTTAAATTTACACTAGTATTCTTAAATTTGCACCTAATTTGTACTCAATTTTTAATAAATTTGTCTTATTAGTCTCCGTAAAAGACTATTTATAAAACTTTATGAAATAATTTTACCGATATCACATATTTTTACACACTACTTCTTATTTATCTATATTTTAGGACTTAAATAGGTAATGGCGGGTAAACTTAAAGACTGATTTGAGGGTTTACTCTTAAATAAATTTAGAGTTAGATAATTTGATTCCTTGGTTTTAATAATAACCGAGGACATTTGAAGAAAAAATTTACCAATGAACCAACAATTTTTTATAATGAATTTTTTTTGTACTCCCTACACACTAGTAAACTTTCTCATGGAATTGTCAATTGTGAATGCAAAAGGGACCCTTTTCTTGCTTCCTTTTGAATAACTAAAGCCACAAGAAGAAAAAACGCCGCCGCTGGGAGGGGGGGGGCTCCCTCCCCGGTTTCTTCCCCTCTCCTCTCAGTGCTCATTCGCCCTGCTGTCGTTATTGGCTTCGGTCTGGTTGAGTCTGTTTCTCTGATCTGCGCTTTCTGTGTTTCTCTTTTGGATCTGTTGGATATGTTGTTAAGCGATTTTGGATCTCTTCGCGAACTGGATCTGGATAAGTTCTTGCGCCGTCGCCGTTTCGTGGTTGGATCTTCGACTTCGGCTGTTTCGGTGGCTGTAAATTAATAAAAATGGGTTGGGCGCTGCTTGGGTTGGAACCACCGTTGGGGGCTCCCTTTCCTCGGATCTGATCTCCTCTGTGACGTCCACGGCCTCTCCCCCGAGGCGTTGATGGTCGGATCTCCCTGTTGGTGGATCTGCGCGCTTTTGGAGGTACTATGGAGTGCTTCTGTTCGCGGTGGTTTGTGGCTCTGTTAGCGCAGGGGTTGGTTCTAATGCGGTGTTTTGCGGTGTTTCGCGGTGGTTCACGGTGGTTTGTCTGATGTTCGCAATGGTGGCTGTCGTTTCGGACTTTGGACCCGCAGTCACGCCTCCTCTCCGTTTGTCGTGGGCACTTCTCCCTGTCGCTCGCGGTTTTGCTTGATTGTGCCACGGTGTTGGCCGGGGGCGCAAGGCCACGGTGGTGGTTGGTGGCTCGACTACCTCGATCAAGCTAGGTGTTGTCGCGGTGTTGGCCGGTAGCACGACTTCGCGATGGTGGATGGAGTCACGGCGCCGGATGTCTGGGGGTGTGCTGTCGGTGGGTGCTGATTCGATAGTTTGTACCTTGTCGGACGCCAGATTGCAGTTTGCAGATCGCCGGGCTCCTCCCCCTTTTCCTTCTGCTTCTTTGCCCCCTCCCAATCGTCTCCGGGCCTCCACCTCTAACCTCGATGCTTTGTGATGTGCTTAATGTGAGGATAGCGAGGTGATGCAGGCTGTTGTGGTTTGGAGTGTGAGTTCAGGAGGTGGTGGGTGGAGGTTGTGTGGGGACTCTCAGGTGTTGCCCTGCCTCCTTTCGGGTTTTCTGTTCGCCTTAGAATTTCTTCCATTAGAGTTCTATGGTTGTTTATTTTAGAGGCCTTGTTGGGCATTCTATTATTGTCCTTATTACCAAGGGTTTTGGTCTAGTCCCCCTTGTGCTTTTTATATCTCTCTTTATTTTATTAATAAATTCGGGCTGACTGCCTGTTTGATTAAAAAAAAAACTACTTAAAAAAAAAAAAAGAATGCAAAAGAGGCACCAGCACCGCATTGCTGCCAGTCTGCCAGAAATTGAATCCTTTCAGAACGGGGTCCTAGTTCTTTTTATATATGTCTTCACCCCCACCAACCAAAGTAACTTTAATTAGTGTTTCAAGAGGAACAGCCAGGGCCTACAGCACAGATATATAAGACACAATTTTCAGTTGCCAGATGCAAAAATGCAGAGAAATCTAGTTAGAGAAAAAGGATTAAAAAAAGAACCGAAAAAAGACAAGTGATGACCAAGTGCCACTTATAGATTTATTTTGAGTGGAAATTGATTTTGATTGAATTAACTTTGCAAAAAAATAAGTTGACAATGTTCGCATTTTTATTTATTTTATTTTGTACTTTTAATTTATTGTGAGTAATAAGAGGTTTAGGCCACATTTGTTCCTAAAACTTTAAAGTGATAGATTCACAGGTGTAACCTCTTATATATTATTTATTTTGTTCATTATTAGGCGATGTCGAACTTCTCACACCACCTGAGATTTCCAACACTCAATAAGCGATTTATATATGTTTAGATACACTACATATTAAAATTGTTGCCATTGTTAGTAAAATATTATAAAACATAAAATTAGAGAGGGCCATAACATTCATATGCACAAGAAAAAACTAAGTTTGATATCACCCAGATTTAACGATAAAATCGATAATGATACAAGCAACAAATATCTCCATTGTTAGCCAATGGATTAATTTGGTCACACAAGATCTCCATGGTTCTACTTTTTGAACGTTTTGTAATTTGCTGGACCACTAGATCTTTACAATGTGGTTAAGGGTGTACCGTTCGATCTTCTTACAAGATTTAAAATCTCCTTATCAATTTCAACCCTAAAAAACACAATGCTTCCTTAACTTCCTTTTTCACTTTGTCTTCTAGAGTGCAACGTACACTTTCTCTCTCCACTATGCCTCGGTGATTTTGAATTTATGGTGACCCATAGATCTTGTATAAGTTAAAATTGTTGTTGGAAAGATACTGCACCACTTAGGAAATGATGATGTTGATGAAGAATATTGCACTTGGAAAAGTTCAAAGCGTGTGTATTGTGTACACACTAACCTTTAGGTTCAAATCGCCCCCACCAACTTATGAATATTGGATGCAAATGGGATTAACAGCGATTTCCCTTCAGGATACTTTGAATACCTTGATGTAATTTGCACAATAACACCAAGCTTATCTCTTGATAATAGTTTACAGAATAATGTCTCTTATATCTCACTCATGCATTAGAAAAATATAAGATGATTTAGAGTAATGTAAGTGGGAGATGTTTGGCCTAAGAACAGAACCAAAATCGTTGCTTTTCTGTTCCCCAAGTGCCTCCATTTATAACCAGTTTGCAACACTTGGTGAAGAGTCACAATGTTTCGAATGAAACATTTAGGTACCGTTATCAGCAGAAGTTATTCCCAACGGTTGCCTTGGTCCAGCGGTTAGCGCCCATTAACCTTGCTTGAGAGGTCGCATGTTCGAATCTTGGCTGGTGCAAAACAGCACATTTTTGGATTCACATTTAGGCCGTTATTTTATTAAAATAAAATAGGCACATATGAGATTCGAACTCAGGACAAGTTACACACTATATAATATCCCAACCATTGGACCAACTTCAATAATCTGATGATTGAACAGAATCAAATGTATATGTATATATTTTGGAAATATATCTTACAATCCCCCACCATTTACAAAATATAACTAAATCCCATAATTCTGGAAATACCATGTTTCAGATAATGGTATTTTCCAATTTGAACCATTACTTAGTAAATTAAGTTTTCACTTATCCTGAATAGACATTGGCAGACAAGCTTTGAACCAACTATTCATTAGAACAAGTGTACATAATTCACACATGAAATCTCGGTACTATCAAAAGAACTATAAAACGACACATTTGATAATGCCCTATGTCATATATCCTTTTCATGAGAGTTTAAGAGTCAAACCCTTGAACTCTATGAAGCGGCTTCACTTCACTCTCATATAGGTAGACTATATCAAAAATGCTCCCATAATAAGCATTTTAGCAAACATATGATATATGTCTATTAAGAGCAAGAACTCAACCTTTCAACTTTATACTTATGGTTCAAGTACTTATAAACCCTGGGATGTATCTATTATTAAGTACTTCAATCACTCTTATAGTGTACTTTCACCATTGAACTCAAGACTTGATGTTATTCAAGTGTGAGTTGAGTTTCCACTATTGATGATCAATTAGATATGGGCTTGAGTCCCATCCCTAATGATGTCTTCAACACCATGTCCTTTGTCAGACCTTTCGTCAAAGGATCTGCAAGATTCTTTTCGGTTCTTACGAACACTATGGAAATCACTCCATTTATAATTAAATCCTTGACATAGCTATGTCTTAGACCAATATGTCTAGATTTTCCATTATACACTTGGCTATAAGCTTTTGACAATGTGGATTGACTATCACAATGTATAGATACTGATGCCATTGGCTTTGGCCAAATAGGTATCTCATACAATAGATTTCTTAGCCACTCAGCCTCTTTACTACCTGCAGCTAGAGCAATAAACTCTGCTGCCATGGTGGAGTCGGCAATGCAAGTTTGTTTCTTTGAACCCCAAGAAACTGCACCTCCACCAAGATTGAAGATCCAACCGCTTGTGGAAGCATGATCCTCAACATAAGTCACCTAACTGGCATCTGTATATCCTTCCAAAACTGAAGGATATCCACTATATGTTAAACTATAGTTAAATGTACCTTTCAAATATTTCAAAACTCTATTAACAGCATGCCAATGTAATTTACTTGGATTACTAGTGTATCGACTTAACCTACTAACAGCGTATGCTATATCTGGTCTAGTACAAGTCATGGCATACATTAAGCAGCCGATTACTTTTGAATATTCTAATTGTGCCAAAGGACATCCATTATGTGGTGTTAAACTAACATTTTGATCAAATGGGGTAGAAACACATTTGCAATCAAAATGATCAAATTTCTTTAACACTTTTTCAATATAGTGAGATTGGGATAATCCAATACTCTCACCATCTCTTATGATTTTAATTCCTAAAATTACATCTGCTTCCCCTAAATCTTTCATATCAAAGTTTTTGGATAAAAAGGTTTTAGTCTTTTCTACCTCATATAAATCAGTGCCAAAAATTAGCATATCATCCACATATAAACATATCATAACACCTTTTCCATTATGAAATTTACTATAAATGCACTTGTCAGATTCATTTGTTTTGTATCCATCGGAAAGCACAACTTGATCAAATTTTTGGTGCCATTGCTTGGGTGCTTGTTTTAAGCCATATAAGGACTTAGTCAATTTACACACTTTATGTTCTTGTCCTTTGATCACAAACCCTTCAGGCTGTTTCATATACACCTCTTCATCCAACTCTCCGTTTAGGAAAGCAGTTTGAACATCCATTTGATGGATTACAAACTTATGGATAGATGCTAGTGCCAAAAGCACTCTTATGGATGCAATTCTAGCAACCGGTGCATAAGTATCAAAATAGTCAATACCTTCCTTTTGTGTAAACCCTCTTGCAACAAGTCTAGCCTTGAATTTATCAATTGTACCATCCACTTTCATTTTCTTCTTAAAGATCCATTTACAACTTATGGGTTTCGACCCTGGCGGAAGTTCCACTAGTTTCCAAGTTTTATTACCCATAATTGAGTCCATTTCTTCTTGAATAGCTTCTTTCCAAAAAGCAGAATCTTGAGACTTTACTGCCTCTTCATATGTTTCTGGTTCATTCTCTATATTATAGCAAATTGGTCCATATTTATTTATGGAATCATTTGTGCCTTCAACAAGGAACATAAAGAAGTCGGATTCATAGTTTTTTACTTTGCGGATCCTTTTACTTCTTTTTGGTCCTGAACTTGCCAAAGCATCTTTATTTATCACATTGCTTTGATTACTTTGTCCATTGAAATGAACATTGTCTTTGGGATATGAAATTGAGGTAAATCTATTTTCTTGAAAAATTGCATCTCTTGACTCAATCACTGTATTGACAGGATATGATTCACTTGATTCAATAACCATGAATCTATATGCTTTGCTATTTTCAGCATAGCCTAAAAATACACATTCAATTCCTCTTTCTCCCAATTTCTTTCTTTTCCGTTCAGGTACCTTTACAATTGCTCTACAACCCCAAACCTTTAAATGATTGAGATTGGGTTTTCTTTTCTCCCAGAGTTCATATGGGGTTAACTTGTTCCTTTTATTAGGAACTCTGTTTAGAATATAGCATGCAGTTAGCATGGCTTCTCCCCAATATCCTTTAGATAAACCAGAATAGGATAGCATGGCATTTACCATTTCTTCTAATACCCTATTTTTCCTTTCTGCAATTCCATTTTGTTGTGGGGAATACGGTGCAGTTGTTTGATGTACAATACCGGTTGACTCAAAATAATTAGGATGATAAAATTCTCCTCCTCTATCGCTTCTAAAACATTTAATGAAAGTTTAATGTTGAAGTTCTACTTGTGCTTTAAATATTTTAAATTTGTCTAAAACTTCATCCTTGGAATGCATCAAATGTAGATAACAAAATCTAGAATAATCATCAATAAATGTGACAAAATATTTTTTACCACCAATAGTGGGCCAACTATGTAAATCACAAACATCAGAATGAATTAAATCTAGCACCTTAGAATTTCTTTCAATTCTTTTAAAAGGTTGTCTTGTAATTTTAGTTAACATGCAAGTAGTACACGAGTTTGAATTATTTTCAAGAGTTGGAATTAAATTTGATTTCATCATATCATTCAATTTCCTATAATTAACATGTCCTATTCGTATATGCCACAAATCACAAGACTCAACAATATAAGCAGAAATCATATCATTCTTATTATTAATAGTAACAACATTACACTTGAACATATTCTCACAAAGGTAACCCTTCCCTACAAACATGCCCCCTTTGGAGAGAATAAATTTATCTCCCTCAAATACTGATTTGAAACCATACTTATTAAGTAAAGGTACAGACATCAAATTCTTCCTAACTTCAGGAACATAAAATACGTCTTTTAGAGTTAATATCTTTCCAGAAGTAAATTCAATCTCCACCGTTCCTTTTCCTTTGGCTTGGACAGTTGAGGCATTTCCCATGTACAAAATAGTTTCATCTGTTTCATCAATGGTCTTGAAAAGCCCTTTGTTTTTGCACACATGGCGGGTAGCACCAGAGTCTATCCACCAAGAATCAACATCTTCTATCATGTTGATTTCAGAAATGACAGCAACAAGATTATCATTTGTTGCACTTGAATTCTTCTCTTTGTTCTTCTTTTTCAAGAATCTGCACTCATTTTTAAAATGTCCTGGTTTTCCACAATAATAACAACTTCCTTTCCTTTTCTTTCTTTTGTTGTTATTGCCATTGTGACTTTCATGAGACTTTCCAAAATCTCGATTTCTTTTCTTGGAAGTTTTACTTGAGTTTCCTTCCTCTATTACATGGACCTTCTCTTGAGCATTTTGAATTTTAGTATCATCTTGTTTCCGATACTCTTCTTCTAAGCGAAGGTGATTACCCAATTGCTCAAGAGATATGTCCTCTTTTTTATGCTTCATGGTTCTTTTGAAATCTTTCCATGATGGAGGAAGTTTCTCTATTATGGAAGATACAATAATTGTTTCATCCATATGCATGTTATGTTGTTTGAAATTATTGAGAATGCGTTCAATTTCATGCATTTGTTCCATAACCGATCTATTATCTACCATTTTATAATTATTGAAATGGGCAACAAGAAATTTCTTACTTGTGGCATCCTCTTGCATGTACCTTGACTCTAGTTTATCCCATAGGTCTTTTGCGGAAGTGCTGCTTTGATAGATATCGAACAGTGAGTCTGACATGCCGTTAAGGATATGGCCCATGCAAATATAATCATCATTGTCCCACTTTTGTCTCTCCCTTGTTTCAGCAATTGTTTCATTTTCTTTCTCTGATGGCTTAGTGGCATTCAAAACATACACCACTTTCAAAGTTGTGAGAAGGAATTTCATTTTTTTTCTGCCAACGGATAAAGTTGCCTCCATCAAATTTCTCCAATTTCACAAAATCAGAAGTCATCTCCTTAAGTGACGCAGCCATTGTTACACTTTTTGAACCTAAAGATTGTGAGTGAAATTGTTGTTGGAAAGATACTGCACCACTTAGGAAATGATGATGTTGATGAAGAATATTGCACTTGGAAAAGTTCAAAGCGTGTGTATTGTGTACACACTAACCTTTAGGTTCAAATCGCCCCCACCAACTTATGAATATTGGATGCAAATGGGATTAACAGCGATTTCCCTTCAGGATACTTTGAATACCTTGATGTAATTTGCACAATAACACCAAGCTTATCTCTTGATAATAGTTTACAGAATAATGTCTCTTATATCTCACTCATGCATTAGAAAAATATAAGATGATTTAGAGTAATGTAAGTGGGAGATGTTTGGCCTAAGAACAGAACCAAAATCGTTGCTTTTCTGTTCCCCAAGTGCCTCCATTTATAACCAGTTTGCAACACTTGGTGAAGAGTCACAATGTTTCGAATGAAACATTTAGGTACCGTTATCAGCGGAAGTTATTCCCAACGGTTGCCTTGGTCCAGCGGTTAGCGCCCATTAACCTTGCTTGAGAGGTCGCATGTTCGAATCTCGGCTGCTGTGCAAAACGGCACCTTTTTGGATTCACATTTAGGCCGTTATTTTATTAAAATAAAATAGGCACATATGAGATTCGAACTCAGGACAAGTTACACACTATATAATATCCCAACCATTGGACCAACTTTAATAATCTGATGATTGAACAGAATCAAATGTATATGTATATATTTTGGAAATATATCTTACAACGTACACTTTCTCTCTCCACTATGCCTCGGTGATTTTGAATTTATGGTGACCCATAGATCTTGTATAAGTTATGATACCATCTTAAATTTTGGATTCAATCTAACTCAACTTACAAAACTGATTTGTAAAGTCGGAGGTATTTTTCACTTATAAACACTTTTTCGGGTCATATTACATTTTGTGAGTCTCAGTGGAGGGAGAGCTATGTAAAGGGGGTCGGTGGAGAGTGGAGTTCGACATGGGAGAGTAGGTTGAGGGAAAGTGTATTCCCTAAATTAATATTATTGGAATGTATATTTTGTATATTTAATTTGGGGGTTAGTAATTAGAGAAGTCACAATCAGTTTTTTTTTTGATAAGCATTGTTAGTGGGGTGTGGGGGAAATGTTAGTTTCCAGGGTTTGAACTCGGAACCTCCTTCTTGCACTCGTTTGGTGCACTCATTCGGTATCCCTTAGCTCGCCAACTAGGTTGTTATTAACAAAAACTAGAGAGCGGCGCTTTATAACAACTTTTCAAAAACTCCACTCCCTCCCATAAGACTCACAATAGGTCATTGCATGTGGTTTCTGTTCTGATTTCAAGGTTATAACTTGAATAAAATGTAGTTTCTATTCTGATCTTGCTATTATGTAATATTGTTGATGTGAGTTGAATTCGTACGTAGTTGTGTTAGTATTTGTTTGAGGGAAGCTACACCTGCATTTTTAGAGTGTAGCTTGAACCTTCAAAACTTCTATGGATTACTTAACCGTTGCTTAAGTAAATTCCATGTTTTAGGTGTGTGATGAGAGTGTTTGTTTATCTTTAACTAGCTATTGTCGGATAAGATGTTATAAAAAGGAGGAGTGTGGGGTCAAGGGAGAAGGGGAGTGGGATCCATAAGAAAGAGAAAAGATTTTTTTTGTTACAAAATTTTAGGGTGAGGGGATGGCGCCCCAGTCCAAGAGGACTTGTAGAGATTTGAACCCGAGACCTCCTAGATACAAATCTTGTCATGCTCCACTAGGCCAACCCCTTAGGGTTAGAAAAAGAGAAAATGAAAAAATTAAATAATTGAAATGTACCTTATCTGTGATGGATAGTCAGTATTCTTGTCTAGTTGAAGTTGTGGTGCAGAGCTCAGGTCGGATCACAAGTCGGGGGTTGTACCTGCAAAGACACTCTAATGCCCAAGTCAGGGGAAAAAGTCAAAGCAAGGTATGGGAGTGAAGAATGTGTACCTGTCAGTGGGGGTTGACCCCTACTTATAGAGTCAGGTAGGCATTGGGGACTGGCTGCACGTAACTGCCTTATTCTGTCTCCATTGTTGGATCTGGCGAGGCGATGCCAGCCGTTGATAGCAATCAGGCACGGTTCACCATTTCCCTGGGTAAAAGTGCTATTCTTCTCCAGGAGAGCTTCTTGCTTAGTGGGCCGCCTCTCAGCCCGAGGTAGGGATTGGGCCCTCAATCCAGTCCTGAACAATAATATATATTTATACGATGTGTATTTTTAGTGTGTGTGCCTAAATATGTGCCTAAAAATGTTGTTACCATTCAAGTATTTTTCAAATGAGACACATGTCAATGATTTTTTTTTAAAGTAAAACATTAGATGAGTTTTTAAATTCGAGTTGGCCTAAAAGATATAATATAAACTCACTACCACTAAGATTTTTCCAGAAAAAACTAAACTCAAATGAATGTTTCAAAGAATCAAAATCAGTGGTGAACTTTTTGATACATCTTTCCATTAAGCAACCAGAAAAGCGTAACCATATTGTTACACAATTATGTAATAATCGACAATTCAACTGTGTTTGCTTTCGTTAGCCATCTGCTTTTTTTCATAGAAAAATTTAAAATTAAAAGTAAGAAAATCTTGCAAGGATTTTTTTTCCCTATGCTTCAGACATATAAAATGTACTCATAGCTCTTGATTTTTTTTTTGCTCGACAGAATGGAAATGACCTACGTACTTTCTACTCTCTTCATAATGAAAAAATGTCATATTGGCCTTGCCATAGCTGTTTCTTTTACCCCATGAAAATGATAGTCACACTAAAGAAAAAGGAAAAGTAAAAGCACTTGATGTTGCACAAAGTGATTTGGAATTTTAGACAGGCCCTGTATAATTATGATTGATCCATTGACTATGATGATAAGATAAAGGTAGGCTCCTTCAGTAAGTTTTTCTGTTAATCAGCGTCTGTGAGCTCAGTGACAATGAGAGCGCGAGAGAGATTGCAGTTGCACTATCACAGTAGAAAAATGGCATCATTATCCCCGGTATAGACTATGATGGATTCAGATTTCAGACCATTACTGCATGATGCACTATAAGTTTGACTTTTTGTAACATTCCTAATTCGGTTAATTTCGACTAACGAAATTAACTAGCAATTGCTTATTTAATTAAGTAATAAATCAAGTAATTGAACATGTTAGAGTTAGGAGAGCAATATTTAATTTTCTAAGTATGTGAAATATATGAATGGTTGTTTGATTGTTTGATTAAGATTGTTTGATTAAAATTGAGGTTTAAGTGAGTATTAGAGTACAAAGGGCAAAACTGTCATTTCTCCCACTTTAAAGAACACCTTCGGCTCATTAATATCCAAACACACAACACACTCTCAAAAAGAACAATTTCTGAAATTGAGAAAGAAAGGAAAGTAGAGAGAGAGAGAGAGAGAGAGAGAGAGAGAGAGAGAGAGAGAGAGAGAGAGAGAGAGAGAGAGAGAGAGAGAGAGAGAGAGAGAGAGAGAGAGAGAGAGAGAGAGAGAGAGAGAGAGAGAGAGAGAGAGAGAAGAGAGATCAACACCAAATCTTCATGCATGTGTAAGCAGTGGCGGACCCCGGACCCCGGGATCAGGGGTGTCAAATTTTTTAAAAACACAATTTGCTAAAAATATAATTAAAAACAACTATAATATATTTAAATAAATAAATTATACATTTCATAATTGTCCTCTACGTGATTTCATATTCTGAAATCGTAGAATAATAAGCTCAGAGTCAATTTTATTGAATACATCACTCTCGATGTATGTCACCAGACAGTCATTCATCCATGTATCCCCCATCCGGTTACTCAACCTATTCTTCACAATATTCATAGCAGAGAAAGCTCTTTCTACAGTTGCTGTTGCAACAGGCAAAACTAATGCCAGCTTCAAAAGAAGATAAACCTCTGGATACACATTATGTCTTCCATTTTCAACAAACGTCTCTGAAAGTTGTTGGAGTCCTTTCAAAGAAGAAAATTGAACATTCCTACGCATATCAACGATGTAACAGTCTAGTTTATCATTAAGCACCGCTAACTTAAATGGAGAGAACTCATCTGGGTAAAAACTTGCAAATTCCAACAACTTTGCCTTATCAAAAGCAGAGAACAATTTAGATGGATCCAAAGAAGCCAAACAAAGGAGAAATTGAGTATTAATCTCACCAAAACGGTCATTAAGTTCCTGAAGCTGCATGTCTATCACAGTATAAAATAACTCAACACGATAATGATGCTCTGCTGTAATGCCTCTTGGATTACGTACTGACTGACCCTTAACAAATAAATCTTCCATAGCAGGAATAGTAATAGAATTCTTATTGCAAAATGAAATTACTTCTTGCAATAAAAAGTCCCATCCATCATTTCTGAGTGTTTCAAACCTGTCCTTTGTGATATTAACCAAGTTCATAGCATTCAGAATGTCTTGATCTTTCCTTTGTAATGCTTGTGGCAATTCATTTGAAATAGCCAATACATCCAATATCAGCAATAATAGCATGAGTATTTTCTAATGCAGCAGCATGAGCAATATCTTTTTGGATTTTTGGAGCAGTTAATTGATGGTTTTCAGGAGCATTATCCAAAACAACGCTCTTTATCAAATCATTGTGCATGGAAAGAAATTTAAGAAGCTCAAGGAAGTTACCTTAATTGGTAGAAGTCGTTGACTCATCATGACCACGAAAAGCTAATCCTTGCTTTAAGAGCCAACAAACACAATCAATTGTTGCCTTTAAACGTGTTCGCTATATGTCATGAACTTTGTCAGAATGCCTAGACATCACTGTGTCAATATGTTGATTTTGGTTCATCAAGTCTTGACATTTCCTGAAAGCAATGTTATGAGCACTATTAGGAGGTCCAACATGAGACTTGATCTTATCTTTCTTGTTCCAACTGTTGAATCCCTCGGTGACAAATGTATCACCAAACGCTTGGTTTCCAATATCGGGCCTAAAGAGATAACAATACAAACAATATGCAGCATCTTTTTCAATGCTGTACTCTAACCAATTTCCAAATTCAGTGAACCATGCCGGAGAAAATCTTCTCTTTGCGCCTCCAATAATTCTTTGTGGAAAGTTGTGATTCTTAGGTTGACATGGCCCTTTTTGAAAATACGCTCTCCGTATCTTATCTTGATCGTTAGGATAATATGTAGCAATTTTTCTTCGCAATCCAGGATCCGATGGCAACTTATCTAAATTAACTTCAACACACGGCTCTTGTTGTTGTTGTTGTTGTGAGCTTGATCCACATTCATCAATTGATGACCTTGGTCTCTTTACTAAAAATTTATCCATTCGATGACTTTGTTCAAACACGCCATAACTATTAATACTAATTAGAATTACAAACAAATCAGAAATTCAATTTAGGGTTCAGAAACTAGAAACAAAATAGGGTTCTCAAATTCAGAAATTCAATCAGAAATTACAAACAAAATAGGGTTCAGAAATTACCAACAATTCAAATCAGAATTTCAATTTAGGTTTCTCAATCAATTCAAATTCAAATCAGAATTTCAATGCAATCAGAAATTATCATTTATCCCCAAATCAGAATTTCAATGCAATCAGAATTTCAAGTTTCAACCAAATCAGAAATTATCAGAATTTAGAGAAGAAAAAAACTACATACATGTTGCTTCGCAAACGCAGGAAGCTTCAGCGAGAGGCGAGAGAGAAGAAGATAGAAGGCAACAGAAGGCTTCGCGAGAGAAGAAAGCTGCTTCGCGAGAGAGAAGGGGCTGAAGGGCAGAAGCTTCACTTGACTGCGAAGAAGAAGGCTTCGCGGCGAAGAACGGAAGAAGAACACTGAAGAAGAAGAAGGCTTCGTGAGTTCGTGGAAACAGTGGCGTGAGAAGAAGAAGAAGACCTGTGTCACGTGTTGTGCGTTTTGATGCCACTTGCCTGCGTGTTTTGCCTTTTGCGAGAGCGTGTGTGTTTGGGTAAGTGAAGTTTGGGTATTTGGTGCAAATAGGTGCAAAATTTGGGTTATTGGTACAATTTAAAATATTCAGGGGTGTCAAAAAAATTTTCTATAGGGTGGTAAGCAGAATTATTTTTTTTTCAGGGGTGTTGTTGTGCAAAAAGTAGATGTGCAAGTATACACAATCGCAACAAGTAATATAATGATAAGTAAAGATCGTTCCCACGGAGATTGTTGAGTTTACTTCTATATTTAAATTAGTAATTTAGCTAGTGAGAAAAACAAGTAACAAATACAAGTTGTCAACAAGTAATGTCATTGTGATTAACATAAATGCAAATGAATAAATAAAGATATGAAAACAGTAATGAATTGAAAGTATTTAAGAGTGAGTTGGATAGCTCAGTAGTTATGCAAATTCCCAAGAGTAGTGTTCTATAATATTAGACGCTGTAGCGCTACAATGTCAATAGACGCTGTAGCGGCATGGTGGCGTGCCTTTCAGTCACTATCGTCAGGGCTATGTTACAAGACTCCTATGTCTAGGCTCTAAATAAGTTTTACCCCTGTATATTAAGATCTTACAACATGTACCTTATGAACTATTACTCCCCTATGTCTAGAGTTAAGTAGTACTTCCTTTAAATGTCTTTAAAAGGTTTTTCATTCATATCATTCCTTGAGTTCTCTTTGTGAACCATGTCTGTACCCACAAAGTCCCCTTGTTTTAGTTGGCCATTCCCAAAACAAAGTTGAAAGCATTATGACACAAGGAATAAAACGCAAACATCATAATATTACATAAAAGCTACTCAAGGTTCATTACACACTAAGAACAATCCAACTACAACGTGATTAGCTCATAACAAGCTTCATCAACATAATACAAACTAACAAGCTCATATTACCGTAGGAAGACAAGAGGAGAACGGTTGCAAAAGATACACTCCAATGATCCCAAGTCACATACGAAGGATGAAGCTATGGCGTGAGCAAACCTTGAATGAAATCTAGAAACTATACTAAAAATAAAAGCTTAAGAGTGGAATAACAATGGAGGAAAGCTACAATATCAAGATAGTTTCCTCCATGTTAAAACTCTCTTTCTGTATGAATTCTATTTACTTATTGAACAAGATGGATTAGATATATCCCTAATTGATAATGTCATCGTTAGATATTATTCATAAAGCTACTTTACAAAAATGTGTGATGATTAAAATCACCAACTATCACATTGGACACATGTAGGAGGCGCCAAGTGTCTTGTAGCATCCACTTGGGGGCTGAAATGTCATGCTGAGGATAAGAGATAAGGGTGATGACTCATCGTTTCAGCAAGTGGCTTTATAAATATCCAAATGTCCCACCGTCATATAGGCGCTGTAGCGTCCACCGCTGGCTTACCGCTGCAGCACTCAATAGAGACATTAAAATACTCAAAAAGGCACCAAATGTGCCAAATGATAACAAACAAGCTCCTAACCCTTCTTTCCTCTAAATAACTAATATTTACCTAATAAAGCACGAATATTACTTGAGAACTTGTGTTGATTTAAGTGATAAGAGCATAAATAACACATCTATATATGACTTATCACACCCCCAAACTTAAACCATTGCTTGTCCTCAAGTAATGACGCTTGACAAAAAACAAACAACACAACAACAAAGAAACAATTACATAGATTAACTGTACAAACAAGACAACAACAATATCTTTCTAAAAAAAATTATTATTACTTCAGAACTGGCATTTGCTTAAGTCTAGAAAGCATAAATAACTCTTATCTACTCTTATAGATAAGAGTTATCACACCCCCAAACTTAAGCTATTGCTTGTCCTCAAGTAATAACACATTATAAAGATAAACAAACTAACTTAAAATAGAATAACAACAACATAGAAAGACAAGGTCAGTTGCATCCCTCAATCAAACAATTTTTCAAAAATGTTCTTAGTGGGCCAAACTTTCAGATTCACACTCTCCGACACACACACACGCCATTGTTTTTCACAACATCTAGAATTATTACTGCTCAATTGTGAGTGTGTGACTACTAGGTTTAGTTTAGTTCCTAGCTAGTTTCAACATTTCTCCTAGCCTTGGAAAGAGTGACCTTCTTTTGGTTTAGCCAAAGAATTTTTCAAAAAGGAGAGTAGACTAACAACTTCACATAAGACTTGAGGGGCTTCAAAGCACAGCAAAGGGCTTTGATCAGGCAATTTAGATCATTGGTCAGTGCAAAAGGTTTTAATTTGGTGATTTCTCAGACGCTGTAGCGTTTAGACGCTGCAGCGCTGGCAATTTGATGAACAAAACTAGTTGCTGCCTTTACTACTGAACTCCTTATTTGCATTTCTTTTTCTTTTTCTTTTCATGCATTCTTGGAACAGCTCAGCAAATTATTTTAGACATTTTGCAACTTTTTTCAAGACCACTTGCACACTTTTGTTGCATTTTGCTGTGACCAAACTATCATCTTTGTTCCTAGCCTTAACATAACCGATGCACCCCCAAAGTTAGCTTCAAATGCTACTCTCAATTTTTAGTAAAAACTTGACTAAACCCTATCATTCGGAGCTAACTAGGTTCCTTGCTAAGCCTAGAGTTTTGTGTAGAAGCAGCAATAAGACTAGTCATTGTTCAAACAAGGCTACTCTACTCACAACACATAATCATCATTAAATTTAGCCCAGGAAGAAACATATTCTATTATTGAAAAACTAGGAATTGCAACTGATCATGCTTTTTATTCAACAAACATAACATTAAACACATAACATTAACATTTCACATATAACATTAAACACATTTAAGGTTCTCCCCCCAACTTAAGACCTAACAGTGTTTCCACTACTCATGCAATTCTAATGGGAGAGGCCTATGACTAAAACTGAACAAAATTAAAAACAATAGAAATAAAACTCTAAACATACTATTAGATGCAAGAACAGACGCTATAGCACCTAACAAGTTTATTGTAAACAGACAAACAACATATATATACACTTAAGAAAGGTTTAGAGTACTTTTTTGCTAACCCCGATTTGAGCCTTTTGCTTGCTCTGGTGGGCACTGTGGTGGCTCTGCTACTGGATTTTTTTCCTTTCCTGCCGCTACAGCGCTAGGCGCTGTAGCATCATTCTGGTGATCCTCTGCTTCCCTGTAAGCTTTCATCTCAGCCAGATTTTCTGCTGCTTCCCTCTCTGCAGAAAGTTCAAGAGTATTCTCCTCAGATGCAGGTTTGTGCGGGGACTGGGCTTTAGGCGCTGTAGCATCAGCCGCTACAGCGCTAACTGGCACTTCTTCTTGTGGAGGGTCATCTGCCAACTTGGTCCCGGGAATTTTCCTTTGGTGGCTTCTTTTCTCACTTCACAAAATTCACTCCTGCACAAAAGAAAAATTAAAAACACAAAATTGTTAGTTTAAGAACCTTGGGTTGCCTCCCAAGAGTGCTTTGTTTAAGAGTCCTCAGCCAGACTAAGTATTGTGGTAGGTATCTTTGGCTAACGGCGGCTCTCGTGTAGGAGAGGAGACCCAATCATTTGTTACAACAGAATTAGGTTCCTCCACAACAGATTTAGGCACCCTTGGCCTATTTTTGGCCACCATTTTTGTTCTTACAACTTTCTTTGGTGCTACAGCAGATGCTGCAGTACTGCCTTCTGATACTGATGCTGTAGCGCCACTTGTGACAGCATTCATTCTCTGCACTTTAGTTTCCAATAGCATTGGTGGTTGCTTTGTGGCAGACTGAGTTTTTGTGGATTTTGTTCTTTTGTGAGACTGAGATGATTTTTGTTTTGGTGAGGGAAGTTTCTTAGGAGATGGGGACTTGTGTGGAGTGGGTTGTTTTGGAAAGGGGGAAGGTATTTGAATAAGGTTTGATGGTTTGGCTTGAGGTAAGGATAGATTAATGGCTGGAACTGTGAGAATTTGGGGGTGTTACTAGGTGGAGGGGATGGTTCTTTGGTTGGTGATGGTTTAGGTGAAGGTGTGGTGGCAAGGTTTTGGGTGGGTGGGGCGATTTGATGCAAAATGGGGGATACTTCCTTACTTCCCTCTTCTTTCTTATTATGCTCTCATTCATCTTTCTCATCATCTTCTTTTTAATTATTTTAACCACATTCTCAACACCTCAGCTACGAGTGCTATAGCACATGGTGCTACAGCATCAGAATTCCGCATAATTGACAGCACATACATACCACAAGTCTTCTTATTCATACATGTAATAGTAAAAACAAGAACACACAAAATATAATTAGTCCTAAAAATCTGGGTTGCCTCCCAGTAGCGCTTTGTTTAAGAGTCCTTAGCTAGACTTGACATTCAAAACCCTTGTTAGGGTGGATAATAGGACAAGAAGAAAATATCATCCTTCCGCTTTCTCTTTTTGGTCAGAAATCCCATGTATTTGGTATAGGGCAGCAAGTGTTCCCATGCCCCAACCAATAAACATTTGGGATAGGAATTCCCCTTTTTTTGAAAAAATTGAAGTTCATCTTGCGGAGGGATATTTTCTTTAAGTACCAAGGGTTGAGTCTCACTTGTCACATGACTTTTTTCATTCCTCAACCTTGGTTTCTCTTCCTTGTCACTATTTTTGAATTTTTCTTTTTCTACAACTACAAAAAAAAATTGTTTTTCTTCCACAATTTCCACATGCCCATATTCAAGCTCATACTCTACATTCTCTTTTTCTTCCTCTTGCTCAACCAATTCAGTAGATTCAATGGATTGAGCAAAAATTTCTTTAAAATCAGAGTTGCCCAAATGATAACAACCATCTTCAAACTGCAGTATCCCCTAATTAGCTAATTTGATTTAATTACATTAACAAGAGGTTAAGTCGATTGACTAAGCATGAATTTCTTAATTATGTGATGTAGAGTTAAATAAATGATAGTATAAAAGTAGGATTAATGTAGCATACTAAGTATAGAAGTTTAGATGTAATTGTTGGGTTAGAAGTGAATTAAAGGAAGTGTTAGTAAAGGGGGGGCATAAGGGTCTTTTCCAACCTTTAGTGACTCACCCCTCAGCTGACTAAGTCAACTCCCTCACTCCCACACTTTTCATTTTTCCCTCATTTCTGAAAAACAGCAAAGAAGTAGAGAGAAGGAGGAGAGAATTCGAGAGAGAGAGAGAGAGAGAGTGGAGAAGAAAGGGAAGGGGTCCTACCTCCATTGTTCATGCATGTACAATCTAAAACTACCATCCTCCACCATTTTTCTTCTTCTTCCCATTGATCTAACTTTCTGAACAAACATCCAACTTCTCTCCAAACCACCATTTTCGAACCCTCAAGCTCCAAGTATCCAAAAATGGAGTTTCCAACCTTGCATGTTCTTGCTCAAGCACCATAGGCAGTACTAGAGTTCATCACCAAGTCAAGCTACCATTTGGCATTCATTGGGTAGTTTTGGGAGCATTTCCAGTTGTTGGGTTTGGGTTTGAATGGTTTGAGAATCTGGTTTCGGCTTTAGGAGCTTTTGGAACGTCTCCGGGGAAGTTCGTGTGTTCTTAGTTCGTAGCCTCTGTCAAGGTCTCGGTGTTTTGCGTGATTCTCATCACGATATGTGAGTTCTATAACTCGCTTAGGGAATGTGTGTGTTTTTCTGAGTCTCCACCTTTTCGAAAACCGTTTTCTAAAATAGTGATTTTAAACGATAAGTTATGTGCTTGGTTGTTGAAATGTGCTGGATTGGAGTGAATATGCCTGCTGTATTATACTGCGATAATGTATGTTTATGTTGGGCCTCGATCGGGAGGGAAATTGGAATCGGAATGGATTAACTCATGAAAAGTCTGTTTTCTGGGAAAACTGATGGAGACGCACGGATCGTGTGTCCCTGTGCACGGGTCGTGCGCCCCCATCTGATGTTACAAGAACTGGATTTTTAAACACGCACGTATCGTGCGCCTAGTCGCACGGGTCATGCATATGTTTCTGAAACTTTTTACAATTTTATTCAATAACGCCCGGATCGTGCGCTTAGTCGCACGGGTCGTGCGTATCTTTCTGGAAGTCTTCTACAACTTTGTTCAACAGCGCACGGATCGTGCGCCTACACGCACGAGTCGTGTGAGACCTTCTGATCCTCAAATTCAAAGTACATTTTTATCCATTCCAAATGATTCCAATCCCCTTCTAATCCATTCCCCAAGGTCCCCCAACAATGTAAAGATACCGATGTCATGAGATTGAACATGTTTAATAGAAAACTTGTGTATTATGAACAAAATGGAAGACCGTACTTAGAGAACGGGAGAGAACATAAGTCAAGAAATGTTAATTCACGGTACTTGACTGAAATGATACACGGTACATGACTGAAATTACTAACAGCCCATTGCGGGTACATGGATTTATAATGTATAATAAATACAAGAGGAAAAGGGTGACGACCCTTAGAGGATTAGCATACTAGGGGAGGGGAAGTCGTGAGCCCCAAAACCTAGACTCAAGAATGTTTCCCCCACTAGAAATTGCGGGATGGGTTCACCAAAGTCAAGAAGTGCCTATAAAATAGGTAGACTGAGGTGTTATGCTAAAATCATGGAACAAAATATTGTATGCTTCATGTGTCGCTTAGGAGGGCCATGAGCATAAAGGTTACAGGAACTTAATATATTTCCACGTGGTTGCTTTTAGGGCCACGAGTTTAAAGAAAGGCATAATGAACCGCTAGAGTTAGTAAGGGGTCTTGATAGGACTCACTGAGATAATGTTTATCTCACCCTTCATATTTGTGGTTTTTACAGAGAAGCAGGGGAAAGCAAAGGCGACTAAGCACGGTTAGATGGTGCGACTCAGGAAACTATTGGAAATTGGATTTCCGCTTAGCCCTTTGCATTTTTATTTAGTTATGTCATCGATTGTATAACTTTCACTGTTTAAGTTGTAAAATCGTTTCCGCTACTTTATGTTTTGAGTATTGAACACTAAGATTATTTACAAGTCTTAAGTTTTGAAACTTAAGCATTTTCAGGAAGTGTATGAGGTTCAGAGAACCATTTGATATGTATTATCGAAAGTTTTAGTTGTGTTCAATATTTCAATAACAGGAAGTTACTCTGATGTATGCCATTTAGTGCATTTCGGTGATTCTATATGTTAGAATTTATCGGGGTGTTACATTATGGTATCAGAGTAGTTCGACCTAGTCGGGCTTAGACAGTTAGGGTGGTTTTGTCCCTCGAGTAATTCTGCTACTTTTCTTCTTATGATGCTAAGAGACATTGAGACTGATCAACTTAATACTTGGTGTATCATTTGCAGAATTATGGCAGGAGGATCGAGGAATAACCCACCAATTGATCCGCATTCTGCATGGATGCAGAACGTGATCGAGAGACAACAGAAGATGATGGAAGATATGTTGCAAATGCAGCAGAATGCTCAAGCTCAGCCTCAGCAAGTCCCTGAGCCTCAAGTTGACCCAAGGAGGGTTTTCTCTGAATTTCTGAAAATGAAGCCGTCCGAGTTCAGAGGAGGACCGGATGTCATGGAAGCCCAGCATTGGCTGGATGACATAGAGAAGATTTTGGTAGCTATGCAAGTCACTGATGAGGACAAGCTGAGATTGGCGACACATATGCTGAAAGGTGAAGCTAACAACTGGTGGACTAACGCCAAAGCCATGATGACAACTATGGATACTCCCCAGACTTGGGAACATTTCAAGCAGGTATTTTTGGAGCAGTTCTTCCCAACAGCCATGAGGTTCGACAAGGAGAATGAATTCCTGACTCTCACTCAAGGAAGCTAACCTGTGGGTCAGTACGCGGCTAAGTTTGACGAGTTATATCAATTCTTCGGTTTGGCCGGGTATGCTCCCAATGACAAGTGGAAAACCGAAAGGTTCAAGTATGGGCTAAGGGAAGACATTGCTCAGAGTTTGAGTTCTTCTGCTTATACTAACTATGCCGTCATGGTTCAGCAAGCATACATAGCTGAGAGTGACTTGAAGAGGTTATATGCAAGCAGGAAAGTATTCCATCAAAACAAGAAGAATGCTGGATCATCCAACAATTAGACGGGTCCCAGGCATAACTCCAACAAGGGAAAGCAGGTTCAGTCGTCGAACTCCTCAAGGTTCAGTACATGTTCCAACTGTGGAAAGTATCATCAGGGTAAATGCCAGATGGGATCCAACCAGTGTTATTACTGCAAGAAAGGTGGTCATTATGCACGGGACTGCCCAGTGAAGGAGAAGAGTCAAGGAGATAACCCTGCTGCCACTACAACTCAGGGAAGGGCTTACACCTTGGACGCTCAGAAGGTCACACCGGCAGATAATCTACTAAGGGGTATGAGATCTCTTTTTAATAACTCTGTTAGTATTTTATATGATTCGGGGGTGACCCATTGTTTTATATCTCAAGTTTGTGTTGAACGGTTGGGATTGGCTTTAACTCCTTTGCCTCAACCAATCTCCATTAAAACTGCTGCTGACAGTAGTGTTCAGACCCAAGCGATATGTGAAAACTGTCTTCTATCCATTGGAGACAGGAATTTTGTGGTAGACTTCATCTGTTTACCAATGAAGGGCATGGACGTCGTCCTAGGAATGAGCTGGATGATGGCTAACCATGTGACTATAGATTGTTTTCATCGAACGATCGGTTTCGCCTCTTAGTCACTGGAGCTACAACCGCCCAATTCTGAAGCTGTTATCTCTTTCACTTCGGCCAGTAACTATCTATTCCAAGGCGCAGAAGCTTATGTCATGATGCTGTCTGCATCCACTGAGACAGGTCAGGATTTATCTTCTGTGCAAGTTGTTAATGAATTTCTTGATGTGTTTCCCGATGAAGTTCCTTCATTCCCTCCGGATCGTGAGGTGAAATTTTCTATAGAGTTGGTTCCAGGCACTGGACCTATTTCTATAGCCCCGTATATGACGTCGTCGTTAGAATTGAGGGAATTGAAAGTCCAATTGGAAGAGCTAATTTCCAAACGGTTCATCCGGCCGAGTGCCTCACCATGGGGTGCTCCAGTGTTGCTTGTCAAGAAGAAGGACGAAAGTATGAGATTGTGTATCGATTATCGTAAGTTGAATAAAGTAACTATCAAGAACAAGTACCCTCTACCGAGGATTGATGATTTGCTAGACCAATTGAGAGGAGCTTCTGTATTTTCAAAGATTGATTTGAGGTCAGGCTATCACCAAATTAGGGTTCGAGCTTTGGACGTCTCGAAGACCGCTTTCCGTACGAGGTATGGACACTATGAATTTGTAGTGATGCCCTTCGGTTTGACCAATGCTCCAGCCGTGTTCATGGATTATATGAATCGGATTTTTAATCCCTATCTGGATCAGTTTGTGGTGGTGTTCATTGATGATACCTTGGTGTTCTCTAAAACGATTGAGGAGCATGTGCAACATCTCCGAATTGTTCTGAACGTACTCCGAGAGAAGAAGTTGTATGCTAAGCCGTCCAAGTGTGATTTTTGGATGCCCGAAGTTAAGTTTCTGGGCCATGTGATATCTAGGGCTGGTGTTGCAGTGGATCCCAGTAAGATCGAAGCTGTGGTAGACTGGGAACAGCCGTCTACGGTTACTGAGGTAAGAAGTTTCTTGGGATTAGCTGGGTATTATCGAAGATTCATTCAAGGATTTTCCCAGCTGGTTCTTCCACTCACGCGGTTAACTCGCAAGGGTTAGCCGTTTGTTTGGGACTCAGATTGTGATAGTTGTTTCGCAGAATTGAAGAATCGTTTGACTTCTGCACCTGTCCTGATTCTTCCAGATCCGTCCGTAGGATTCCAAATCTATTGCGACGCCTCTGGTAAGGGTTTGGGATGTGTCCTAATGCAGAATCAACAAGTAGTTGCTTATGCCTCCAGGCAGTTGAAGCCGCATGAAGAGAATTACCCAACTCATGATTTAGAGTTGGCGGCGATTGTGTTTGCTCTGAAGATTTGGAGACATTACCTGTATGGGTCTCGTTTCGAAGTCTTTAGTGACCACAAGAGCCTTAAGTATTTGTTTGACCAAAAGGAGCTGAACAACAGACAGAGGAGATGGGTAGAGTTCCTGAAAGATTATGATTTTGAATTGAAGTACCATCCTGGTAAGGCTAATGTTGTGGCCGATGCTTTAAGTAGAAAGTCTATCCACACTGCAGAGTTGATGATGCACGAGATCTCTTTGTTGGAATCGTTTAAAGACCTCAACTTGAGAGTTAAGTCAAGAAGGAACAGGTTGGTGTTGAGCCATATTCAGATTTCATGTTCTTTGAGAAATCTAATTCGCTCAGCCCAAGAAGGTGATGTAGAGTTGCAAGCGCAGAAAAGATTGCCGAGTTACACCGAAGACGGTGATGGCGTAATTCGTTTTAATGGTAGAATCTGTGTGCCGAATGATGAGAATGTGAAGAGGCAAGTTTTAGAGGAGGCTCATAAGAGTCGGTTCTCAATACATCCTGGGTCTACCAAGATGTATCGAGATTTGAAGCAATTGTATTGGTGGCCGGGTATGAAAGTAGATATTGCAGAGTTTGTGACACGATGCTTGACTTGTCAAAAGGTTAAGATAGAGCACCAGAAGCCAGGTGGCCAGTTACAGCCGTTGAATGTACCTGAATGGAAATGGGAAAGCATATCCATGGATTTTGTCATGGGATTGCCACGGTCCCAAGCCGGAAATGATTCTATTTGGGTAGTGGTGGATCGCCTGACCAAGTCCGCCCATTTTATTCCGGTGCGTTTAAATCATAAGGTTGCTAGGTTAGCAGATGAGTATCTCAAGAATATTGTGAAGTTGCATGGAATCCCTACATGTATCATCTGTGATCGAGATCCCAAGTTCACATCTCGATTTTGGAGAGCATTGAACATGGCGTTAGGAACAACGGTGTGTGTTAGCACCGCTTACCATCCCCAGACAGATGGACAGACTGAGAGAACAATTCAGACATTGGAGGATATGTTGAGGGCTTGTGTACTCGATAGTGGAGGCAGGTGGGAGGATCATCTTCCATTGGTAGAATTTTCCTACAACAACAGTTACCATTCTAGTATCGGAATGGCTCCATATGAAGCCTTGTATGGAAGGAAGTGTAGAACACCATTGTGCTGGTGGGATATAGGCGAGCAGAGATTATTGGGACCGGATTTGGTCCGTGAGACTACGGAGAAGATCCGTCAGATAAGAGAAAGGATGAAAGCCGCGCAGAGTCGACAAAAGAGTTATGCGGATAAGAGAAGAAGGCCGTTAGAATTCAAAGAAGGAGACCATGTCTTTTTGAGACTTTCTCCAACCATCGGGACTGGTATCGCGTTGCGAGCTAAGAAGCTCAGTCCTCGGTATGTCGGACCCTTCCAGATTATCGAGCGAGTTGGGCCTGTAGCGTATCGCATTGCGTTACCTCCAGAATTGTCCAGATTACATGATGTGTTTCATGTGTCGCAGTTAAGGAAGTATATTCATGACCCGAATCAACCATTAAGTTATGAAGCGAACGACATCAGCCTACTCCAATTAGAATCATTGAACGTGGCGAGAAGACGCTCCGGACAAGATCAATTCCTATTGTCAAGGTGCTTTGGGACGGTGCTACACCCGACGAAGCAACATGGGAGGTAGAGGAGAACATGCGGGTGAAATATCCCTATCTGTTCGATTGAGGTACGTTTTGCCAATTTTGAGGACAAAATTTTAAAAGTTTGGGTGATTGTAACATCCCCTAATTGGCTAATTTGATTTAATTACATTAACAAGAGGTTAAGTCGATTGACTAAGCATGATTTTCTTAATTATGTGATGTAGAGTTAAATAAATGATAGTATAAAAGTAGGATTAATGTAGCATACTAAGTATAGAAGTTTAGATGTAATTGTTGGGTTAGAAGTGAATTAAAGGAAGTGTTAGTAAAGGGGGGGCATAAGGGTCTTTTCCAACCTTTAGTGACTCACCCCTCAGCTGACTAAGTCAACTCCCCCACTCCCACACTTTTCATTTTTCCCTCATTTCTGAAAAACAGCAAAAAAGTAAAGAGAAGGAGGAGAGAATTCGAGAGAGAGAGAGTGGAGAAGAAAGGGAAGGGGTCCTACCTCCATTGTTCATGCATGTACAATCTAAAACTACCATCCTCCACCATTTTTCTTCTTCTTCCCATTGATCTAACTTTCTGAACAAACATCCAACTTCTCTCCAAACCACCATTTTCGAACCCTCAAGCTCCAAGTATCCAAAAATGGAGTTTCCAACCTTGCATGTTCTTGCTCAAGCACCATAGGCAGTACTAGAGTTCATCACCAAGTCAAGCTACCATTTGGCATTCATTGGGTAGTTTTGGGAGAATTTCCAGTTGTTGGGTTTGGGTTTGAATGGTTTGAGAATCTGGTTTCGGCTTTAGGAGCTTTTGGAACGTCTCCGGGGAAGTTCGTGTGTTCTTAGTTCGTAGCCTCTGTCAAGGTCTCGGTGTTTTGCGTGATTCTCATCACGATAGGTGAGTTCTATAACTCGCTTAGGGAATGTGTGTGTTTTTCTGAGTCTCCACCTTTTCGAAAACCGTTTTCTAAAACAGTAATTTTAAACGATAAGTTTTGTGCTTGGTTGTTGAAATGTGCTGGATTGGATTGAATATGCCTGCTGTATTATACTGTGATAATGTATGTTTATGTTGGGCCTCGATCGGGAGGGAAATTGGAATCGGAATGGAATGGATTAACTCATGAAAAGTCTGTTTTCTGGGAAAACTGATGGAGACGCACAGATCGTGTGTCCCTGTGCACGGGTCGTGCGCCCCCATCTGATGTTACAAGAACTGGATTTTTAAACACACACGTATCGTGCGCCTAGTCGCACGGGTCGTGCATATGTTTCTGAAACTTTCTACAATTTTATTCAATAACGCCCGGATCGTGCGCTTAGTCGCACGGGTCGTGCGTATCTTTCTGGAAGTCTTCTACAACTTTGTTCAACAGTGCACGGATCGTGCGCCTACACGCACGAGTCGTGTGAGACCTTCTGATCCTCAAATTCAAAGTACCTTTTTATCCATTCCAAATGATTCCAATCCCCTTCTAATCCATTCCCCAAGGTCCCCCAACAATGTAAAAATACCGATGTCATGAGATTGAACATGTTTAATAGAAAACTTGTGTATTATGAACAAAATGGAAGACCGTACTTAGAGAACGGGAGAGAACATAAGTCAAGAAATGTTAATTCACGGTACTTGACTGAAATGATACACGGTACATGACTGAAATTACTAACAGCCCATTGCGGGTACATGGATTTATAATGTATAATAAATACAAGAGGAAAAGGGTGACAACCCTTAGAGGATTAGCATACTAGGGGAGGGGAAGTCATGAGCCCCAAAACCTAGACTCAAGAATGTTTCCCCCACTAGAAATAGCGGGATGGGTTCACCAAAGTCAAGAAGTGCCTATAAAATAGGTAGACTGAGGTGTTATGCTAAAATCATGGAACAAAATATTGTATGCTTCATGTGTCACTTAGGAGGGCCATGAGCATAAAGGTTACAGGAACTTAATATATTTCCACGTGGTTGCTTTTAGGGCCACGAGTTTAAAGCAAGGCATAATGAACCGATAGAGTTAGTAAGGGGTCTCGATAGGACTCACTGAGATAATGTTTACCTCACCCTTCATATTTGTGGTTTTTACAGAGAAGCAGGGGAAAGCAAAGGCGACTAAGCACGGTTAGATGGTGCGACTCAGGAAACTATTGGAAATTGGATTTCCGCTTAGCCCTTTGCATTTTTATTTAGTTATGTCATCGATTGTATAACTTTCACTGTTTAAGTTGTAAAATCGTTTCCGCTACTTTATGTTTTGAGTATTGAACACTAGGATTATTTACAAGTCTTAAGTTTTGAAACTTAAGCATTTTCAGGAAGTGTATGAGGTTCAGAGAACCATTTGATATGTATTATCGAAAGTTTTAGTTGTGTTTAATATTTCAATAACAGGAAGTTACTCTAATGTATGCCATTTAGTGCATTTCGGTGATTCTATATGTTAGAATTTATCGGGGTGTTACACAAACTCTACACTTTTTTCTTTCTTTTGCTCAACCATCTCTTCAACACAACTCTTTTCTTCTGGATACTCCATTATAGTCTTAAAGTGAGCCTCTATATTCTTATATGAAGCTCCAAAGTTGTCATTATCCTCTTTGCTATCTTCAAGGAATTGAGCTAAGAGTTCTTTTAGATTAGAGTTGTCCTCATGTGATCCTTCGGTTTGAGCTTGAGAATATGAATCTTGCTCAAGCACAACATTTTCCATGCCATAATCCAAATTTTGGGATGTCATGGGCATGAAATTTGTCTCATAACAACCCCTTTCATATTCACTCCCATGGAAATCATAGTTAAAAAATTGTTGTTGAGCATTCCTTGCTTGCATGGAGTAAAAATTCCAATGGTCCATGGCATAAAGTGGAATTTTTTTTCTTTCAACTAAACACAAATAACAACAAAGAGAAACACACGACAAACACAAAACACAATACAAAATAAAAATATTCCTGGAAAAACAGAACACACTAAGCAAAAGAATCTAAACTAACTAAACTTACTAACTAAACAATAGAAATTAACTTTCACAATCTCCGGCAACGGCGCCAAAAACTTGTTGTGCGAAAAGTAGATGTGCAAGTATACACAAACGCAACAAGTAATATAATGATAAGTAAAGATCGTTCCCACGGAGATTGTTGAGTTTACTTCTATATTTAAATTAGTAATTTAGCTAGTGAGAAAAACAAGTAACAAATACAAGTTGTCAACAAGTAATGTCATTGTGATTAACATAAATGCAAATGAATAAATAAAGATGTGAAAATAGTAATGAATTGAAAGTATTTAAGAGTGGGTTGGATAGCTCAGTAGTTATGTAAATTCCCAAGAGTAGTGTTCTATAATATTAGACGCTATAGCGTTAAGCGCTGTAGCGCTACAATGTCAACAGACGCTGTAGCGGCATGGTGGCATGCCTTTCAGTCACTATCGTCAGGGCTATGTTACAAGACTCCTATGTCTAGGCTCTAAATAAGTTTTACCCATGTATATTAAGATCTTACAGCATGTACCTTATGAACTATTACTCCCCTATGTCTAGAGTTAAGTAGTACTTCCTTTAAATGTCTTTAAAAGGTTTTTCATTCATATCATTCCTTGAGTTCTCTTTGTGAACCATGTCTGTACCCACAAAAGTCCCCTTGTTTTAGTTGGCCATTCCCAAAACAAAGTTGAAAGCATTATGACACAAGGAATAAAACGCAAACATCATAATATTACATAAAAGCTACTCAAGGTTCATTACACACTAAGAACAATCCAACTACAACGTGATTAGCTCATAACAAGCTTCATCAACATAATACAAACTAACAAGTTCATATTACCGTAGGAAGACAAGAGGAGAATGGTTGCAAAAGATACACTCCAATGATCCCAAGTCACATACGAAGGATGAAGCTATGGCGTGAGCAAACCTTGAATGAAATCTAGAAACTATACTAAAAATAAAAGCTTAAGAGTGGAATAACAATGGAGGAAAGCTACAATGTCAAGATAGTTTCCTCCTTGTTAAAACTCTCTCTTTGTATGAATTCTATTTACTTATTGAACAAGATGGATTAGATATATCCCTAATAGATAATATCCTCATTAGATATTATTCATAAAGCTACTTTACAAAAAGGTGTGATGATTAAAATCACCAACTATCACATGGGACACATGTAGGAGGCGCCAAGTGTCTTGTAGCATCCACTTGGGGGCTGAAATGTCATGCTGAGGATAAGAGATAAGGGTGATGACTCATCGTTTCAGCAAGTGGCTTTATAAATATCCAAATGTCCCACTGTTATGTATGCGCTGTAGCGTCTACCGCTGGCTTACCGCTGCAGCACTCAACAGAGACATTAAAATACTCAAAAAGGCACCAAATGTGCCAAATGATAACAAACAAGCTCCTAACCCTTCTTTCCTCTAAATAACTAATATTTACCTAATAAATCACGAATATTACTTGAGAACTTGTGTTGATTTATGTGATAAGAGCATAAATAACACATCTAAATATGACTCATCAGGTGTCAACTGAACCCCCTCACTACTAGCTGGGTCCGCCACTGTGTGTAAGTTTTTGATATCATTCTCTTTCATTTTTCTTCCTCTTTCATTTGATACTAGTTTCATTAAGAGAGGCAAGCTAAATCATCTCCTTTCACCATTTCTACCACTTGTTCCTTGGAGTTGAGAGTAAGTTTTTAGAGATTGCAAACAATCACAATCAATAGCAAGGGATTCAAAAGAGGTGATTTTCGTTTGGGCTAGCTTGGGTGTGAATTTGGTAGTTTTGGAGCGAGAGGTTCGAGTTCGGGGATCGTTCCTATGGTTCCGTGGTTGTTAAAGTCTCGTTCTAGAAACCGAAAAATCCGGGTGAAGATTCTTCGAAGGTTCAAAAATGAAGCCGCCACCAATGTTTAATTATAAGGACAAACATTAGAAAATCCCTTTGAGTTTGAATAAGGGTCCTTGAGACCAGATTAGGGTTCGGGAGTCGGTTATGCATGGGGAAGGTATTAGCACCCCACGATATCCTTCCTAAGGAAGGTTACCTGCTAATTAGTTGTAGAAGCGAAAATTAATTTTGAAAACATTTAATTTACCCTTTTATTTTGAATTTGAAAGAGATTAGAAGAAAGAAGAAATTTGATATTTTATTTGAATTTAAGAAAAGGAATATTTAGAGACAGACTAAAAATGGTTTTTTATTAGTGCACTTGATAGAGGTGGGCTCGCCCTCTGCTCCTAGAGGTGGGCTCGCCCTCTGCTCCTACGTATCTCCGGGTAGAGAATCAAATGCTACGTAGTTCTTGGATAGAAAAAGTTTGGTTTGTTTTTGTTTTTTAAATTAGGGATTTTAGGACTTGTGATCCGTACGGTTCATTTATGCTAAAACGATGACTAACCCGGCCGTACGGCCGACTTAATCCTCTGTTTTTGAGAATTTGTTTTTTGTTTGAAAGAAACTAGTAGGATACCCGTGCATACGCACGGGCGGTGTCGTGTTCTTTTTATGAATCAACTTAAATAGTATTTAAATAGTCTGAACATTACCCAGTGAAAATAAAGACAAATTTAAAATAGATAAAAATAGTTTCAAATATAAAATATTTAAATATTAAAATCTAAAAATGTAAAAGTATCATTTAGAAACAAGGCTAAAGTGCTCCTGGGGTCCCTTATCTTTATTTAAAGTAACGAATTAGTCCTTTATGTATTTTTTGTCCCAAATAAGTCATTTATCTTTCAAATTTTTGACACATAAATCCTTTTCCGTTAACAGTGCTGATTTATGTGTCAAAAAAAAGGATTTATGTGTTAAAAATTTGAAACATAAAGGACTGATTTGGGATAGAAAAGGATTTATGTGTCAAAAATTTAAAACATAAAGGACTGATTTGAGACAAAAAAAAGATAAAGGACCAAATCGTTACTTTAAATAAAGATAAGGGACCCCGGGAGCACTTTAGCCTAGAAACAATATGTGCATTTATCCTGTGTTTTTTATATATCAGTGTTGTTATCTTGTGTTTTTTAATATATCAGTGCAGCTATCCTGTGTTTTTATATATATCATTGAAGTTATCCCCGTGTTTTTATATATATCAGTGCCGTCATCCAGTGTTTTTGATGTATCAGTGCAGTTATCTCATAGTTTCAATTGATTGTTTGAGTTGATTAGTAGATTATAGTAGATAGTTAAAGATAGATATTAGATTATCAATAAGAAATATTTATCCTGTATTTTTTATAAATCAGTGACAATTATTTGTCCTTTATTAGATATTAGTGACAATTTGTCACGTGTGTTTTAAATATTACTCAGTTTAAATAGTTATTAAGTCTTCTTGTTTTTTTAGATAGTAGGTTTATAGTATTATTCAAAAATTATAATTATCAATGACAGATATTAATCCCGTGTTTTTTTATATATCACTACAGTTATCCCGTGTTTTTTTATATATCATTGCAGTTTTCTCGTAGTTTCAATCGATTATTTTAGTTGATTAGTAGATTATAGTAGATAGTAAAAGTTAGATAGTAGATTATCAATGAGAAATATTTGTTTTGAATATTAATTATTAGTTTAAATAATCATTAAGTCTTCTTGTTTTTTAGGTAGTAGGTTTGTAGTAGTAGTCTTCACAATTTTTAATTATCAATGACAAATATTAATCCCGTGTTTTTTATATATCAGTGCTGTTTATCCCGTGTTTTTTATATATCAGTGCAGTTATCTCGTAGTTTCAATTGATTATTTTAGTTGATTAGTAGATAAAAATAGATAGTAAAAGAGAGATAGTAGATTGGTCAAAAAAAAGAGAGATAGTAGATTATCAATAAGAAATATTTGTTTTAAATATTAATCAGTAGTTTAAATAGTCATTAAATCTTATTGTTTTTTAGATAATAGTTTTATAGTAGTCTTCAAAAATTTTAATTATCAATTACAAATATTAATCCTGTGTTTTTTTATATATTATTGCAGTTATCTTGTGTTTTTTTATATATCATTGCAGTTATCTCGTAGTTTCAATTGATTATTTGAGTTGATTAGTAGATTATATATAGTAGATAGTAAAAGATAGATAGTAGATTATCAATAAGAAATATTGATCCCGTGTTTTTTACAAATCAGTGACAATTATTTGTTCTTTTTAGGTATTAGTGACAAATATTTGTCACGTGTGTTTAAATATTAATCAGTTTAAATAGTCACTAAGCCTTTTTGTTTTTTAGATAGTAGGTTTATAATAGTTTTCAAAAATTATAATTATCAATGACAAATATTAATCTCGTGTTTTTTTTATATCACTGCAGTTATCCCGTGTTTTTTATATATCATTGCAGTTATCTCGTAGTTTCAATCGATTATATTAGTTGATTAGTAGATTATAGTAGATAGTAAAAGTTAGATAGTAGATTATCAATGAGAAATATTTATTTTAAATATTAGTTAGTAGTTTAAATAGTCATTAAGTCTTCTTGTTTTTTAGATAGTAGGTTTGTAGTAGTAGTAGTCTTCAAAAATTTTAATTATCAATGACAAATATTAATCTTGTGTTTTTTATATATCAATGCAGTTATCCAGTGTTTTTTTATATATCAATGCAGTTATCTCGTAGTTTCAATTGATTATTTTAGTTGATTAGTAGATTATAGTAGATACTAAAAGAGAGATAGTAGATTATCAATAAGAAATATTTGTTTTAAATATTAATCAGTAGTTTAAATAGTCATTACATCTTCTTGTTTTTTAGATAATAGGTTCATAGTATGCTTCAATAATTTTAATTATCAATTACAAATATTAATCTCGTGTTTTGTATATATCAGTGCAGTTATCCCGTGTTTTTTATATATCATTGCAGTTATCTCGTAGTTTCAATTGATTTTTTTAGTTGATTAGTAGATTATAGTAGATTATCAATGAGATATATTTGTTTTAAATATTAACCAGTAGTTTAATCCTATATTTTTTTATATATTAGTGCAGTTATCCCATATTTTTTATATATATAATTGCAGTTATCTCGTAGTTTCAATTGATTATTTTAGTTGATTAGTAGATTATATTAGATAGTAAAAGATAAATATCAATAAGAGGTGATAGCAGATTATCAATAAGAGTATAAACAAATTTCGGAGAGAAAAATTAAAATTTTAGTAGATTATAGTAGATAGTAAAATATAGATAGTAGATTATCAATAAGAGTGTATAAATTTAGAAATTCAGTCAAAAAACTAAAGTATAGTGATAATAGAAAGAGAAAAATTATTTATGAAAAAAGTAAAAGTAAAGTAAAAAGAAAAAAGAAAGAAAGAGAATGTAAGAGAGAAGTGAAAAGGAGGAAAGAAGGTGTAAGAAGAGAGAGAAAAAAAGAAAGAAATAGAGTGTAAAAAGGAAAAAGGAAGGAAGAGAGTGTAAGAGAAAAGTGAAAAGGGGGAAAGAGAGTGTAAGAAAAAAAGAAAGGAAGAGATGGTAATGACATTTTTACCCTTAAATTAGATATGTGTCTTGTTAATAAGAGATCCAAACTGGTAATTTCATAGGTGGTTTGATGCTTGTGTGTTGTGTGTTTGTATTTTTTAGTTTAGAAATTATTTCTTTTAAATAGGGATTTTAGGACCTGATCCGTACGGTTCAATCATGGTCCTAAAAAGGTTACTAACCTGATCGTACGACCGACTTAATCCCCTATTTTCTTTTTAAAAATATTTATTTATTTATGAGAGGAAAAGGGATATTTTGTTTTTCTATTTTGAATATGGATGAAAAGTTCACAAAGAAGAAACAAATGAAAAGTGCAACTAGTGAAAAATAATTATCATTAATATTTAAAAATAAACTAATTAAAAGAAAAGTAAAATAAAAAAGGGAGGGGGAGAGAGAGAGCGAGAGCTTTGCTAGGAGAGGGAGAGAATGTGTTCAGTGTTCTTGTTGAATCACTGCGATATGCTTTTCACTGTGGACATGACCTCATTTTATAGGTGAAGGGTAAGGTAAAGAGTGGACAAGTTGACTTGCTGGGCAAGCAGCTTGTTGGGCTGAAGGTTGATGCTATTGACACCCCCCCCCTTTTATTATTTTCGTTTTTTCTATTAATTTTGATTTTTTGCAACTTTATTTTATATTTTGGTGATTATAAATGAAAGCAAAAATGATTTTTTTTGTAAAATAGTTAAAAACTTTTTTTTTAAAATATAAAAGGTTATTTTTGACTAAAAGACAAATCTAAAAAAGAACAAGTTGGGCCAAAGCCCGATCAGAAAAATCTAACATAGGCCCAATAAAGTGAATTACTACGCACATGCCCAATAAAACGAGATAGCATCCGAACAAGCTCAAAACCTAACTCACGGTAATAGGACTTGTAAACTGGTAAAAATAACGACGATTGTAGTAAAAAGAGCGGACAAAATTGGGGTATAACAGCTGCCCCTCTTTATTTATATTCTGCTAAAAAAGGTGAATGGTTTTCAGATTTTCGTAGTAGAAATAAAAATAAATATAGAATAGACGCTAATTTTGTCCGCTTAGGGGGAAGATGAGTTAGGGAAATGAGGGACGATTAACACTTGGCGTGTTAACCGAGAATAATAAAGAAGGATCACTGGGGATCTGAAGGAGCACTGGGGCTCTGAAAGAGCACTTGGGCTCTAAGGGAGCACCGGGGCTCCAAGGGGTTGCCTAAGCCCTGAAGGACCACTTAGGGTCTGAAAAAGCACTGGGGCTTAGAAGGACCATTGGGGGTCTGAGGGTGGCCTTTTTAGAGCGGCCGTTAATAAGATCAGGTCTAGAACTGATCACGAAGGATGTCCACTATGTCTTAGGCTGACACGGCTAGTCTGAAGGACCTGGGGTCGGATGATCCGTCGGTGCTCGACGTGTGATCTAGATTGATGGACCATTGGAGGTCTGAAGGAGCGCTAGGGCTCTAAAGGACCTCTGGGGGTCTGGAAGATCGGTGCTAGACTCGGTGCTAACATTACGACCTGGTTTGTTGAGGTGGGATCAATGCTTGGAGCATCGATTTTGGAGGAACAAGATATAGGGATCGACACATGGCGTGTTTACCCGAACATACCTAATGAATGCATTTACCTGAGAATGGAAAAACTATCTATATTTGGTATAACACCCCTCTTCTACCCGGAAAATTTTTGACCAAAAATCAGAATTTTCAAAACGTTTTCAATACACCCACAAGGGATGCTACACTTACACCGTTAAACATCACACGCCAATAATAAAGTTTCACCATTAAAACAGTGCAACACCAAGCACGTCATAACATCATCAAGCAGCGGAATAAAATCAAGGTTCAATTAAATAATTATAACATCACCATAAAACTTCAGAAATTAAATATCAAAGACATCTAATAAAACTAGCGTTCATCCCCCCGAGTGCTACGTATCAGAGCGACGACACCGACTCAACTAGCGAAGGTAGACATGCCTTCACTCGCAATCACCTACACGTTACCAACATAGGGGTAACATTCAAACAGAAGGGGTGAGATGTCTAACATTATAATAGCATATATGATAGGCAATATGCTAGAGTTACAACAACTATATCAACCGCTTCACAACAACATCAGATTACAAATCACCAAAAATTATCACCAACATCATGAGTAAGTATATGAGATGCAACCCACACCAACGGGTATATGCATGTGGTACCAATCATCACCAATAAAGTAGCCAATAAGGGCAACATCACCTATATGAGCATCACCATCATCACCTATAGCTCCAAGGCCGAAGCCATCATCACCAAATTAATGCATATGCAATATATGCGACACCATGAACAATGCACCAGAGACAATCAACAATAATCGACATTTAATTAACACAACATCACCAATATCACCAAGTGGTCATAGACCCATCACCTTAGCCCATGAAATAGGCACATCACCTGTTACATCATCACCGATAACACCAACAATCACCGACACCAAAACACCAATAGATTTACAACAAACAGCAACGCTTATTTACAGTGACAGCAACACCATCTTTACAGCAACAGCACTTTTATTTTACAGTGACAGCAACACCATTTTTACAGCAACAGCACACTTATTTTACAGTGACAACAACACCATTTTTGGAAAAACAACAACATTTGGTCACTGTGACAGCAACATTGTTATTGGAAAAACAACAACATTTAGTCATTGTGACAGCAACATTGTTTTTGGAAAAACAACAACATTTAGTCACTGTGACCGCAACATTGTTTCTGGAAAAACAGCAACAGCAACAAGACAGAAACTGGCGCCCAGCAACAGAGCGCCAAGACAGGCAGCAACACAGCAGAAACTGGCGCCCAGCAACAGGGCGCCACAGGCAACAACAGCAACACAGAATCTGGCGCCTAGCAACAGGGCGCCAACAGCAGGCAACAGCAACACAGAATCTGGTGCCCAGCAACAGGGCGCCACAGACAACACCAGCAACACAGGATCTGGCGCCCAGCAACAGGGCGCCTTAGACAGCAACAACAAAAAACAGAAACTGGCGCCCAGCAACAGGGCGCCTTGGACAACAGTGGCAACAACAGAATTGGCGCCCAGCAGCAGGGCGCCTAACACCATGGCAACAGAATTACACTTGGCGCCCAGCAGCAGGGCGCCTAAGACAACAACAGCAACATCAGGCTTGGCACCCAGCAACAGGGCGCCTGAGACAACAACGACAACATCTTACTTGGCGCCCAGCAACAGGGCGCCTGAGACAACAACAGCACTGGGCGCCTAGGGCGCCAGTTTTCTGCAACAGGAACAACTCTGAAACACCACTGGGCGCCTAGGGCGCCTCTTTCAGCAACACAAAATTACGCAACACAGCACTGGGTGCCTAGGGCGCCAACTCCAGCAACCAAGACAGCATCTCTAGGCGCCTAGGGCGCCACTTCCAGTAACAACAACCACAAGACATCATGACTGGGCGCCCAGGGCGCCAAAATCAGCAACAGCAGCAGCACTGGCTTGGCGCCCAGCAACAGGGCGCCTCCAACAGGGACCAATGCAACATAGGCACGCACAGGACATGGCGCCCAGCAACAGGGCGCCTTTTTCAGCAACTAAGACAACACCCAAAATTTCACCAAACACCAAACACCAATTTTCTTCCATGATTATTCACCCAAACATCAAATCAAAATCATCAACATATATTCAAACATCACTAACACAACATCAACAAGATCAAAGAGGCAACATGGTCCTATCTCCCACATAATCCCCATCACATACCCTATTATAAGGATAGAACCCACCCTTACCTTGGATTTTGCCGAACACGATATCTCCTTGCACGAAACTCCGAAGAACCACCGCAACAAAGTTCCTCCCTCCTTCCTCCTTGGTGCGCGCCGTCCCCTTCCTTTCTCTCTTCTCCTCTTTGCAACTTTCTTTCTATTCTCTCCAAAAATGCGCTAATGACTAAACCCTAGTCAATTACTCTCCTTCATGCGCCTAGGCCCTTGGGCTCCTGGATCACGGGCCCCCGACTCCTACTCAGCTTAATTACTAAACACCACTCCCTGATTTACATAAAACACCGTATAATTATTTTAATATAACTACACTAATAAATTACCTAAATAATTTAATTAAATAAATAATTAAATTATTTGGGCGTTACATTTGGCATGTCTAATAATGCAATGAATGGTGTATGCGTGCATGTGTTGTATGCGCGTGCAATGATGGATGTTTGTTGGGGTAGCAAATGAGGTTTAGCGGATAATGGGTGTTGAAGTTGATGGAATAATGAAGTTGATCAACTGTGTATGCGTATGCAGATAATATGTAATTGTATTGTTTAGATGCACGTATTGTGATGAAACGCATGGTTGCATGATGGAATGATTTAGGGTTTTTTTTTTACCCCCATCACATAACAATCTACCCCCATCGACCCTGCGAAAATACGCAATTGCCCTTCACAAAATTTAAAAAACCCCGAACGTATCCTGATTTCAATTTTTTTTTTGGAAATCGGATTTATGTATCTATGAGGTAAATCCGATTTCCACTGAAAATTTTAAAAATTTAAAAGCGGATTTATTTAAGATGGGGTAAATCTGCTTTTAAAAATAACAAAGCGGATTTACCTTAAGTGGGGATAAATCCGATTTTGTTATTTTTAAAAGCGGATTTACCTTATATGAGGGTATATCCGCTTTTAAATAACAAAAGCGGATTTACCTTATGTGGGGGTAAATCCGCTTTGTTAACCTAATTAATAAATAAATAAATCCGGATTTACCTAATTAATAAATAAATAAATCAGTTAAAAAATTAGATACGAATTTCGACCGTCTTTTGGTTCTGTTTAGTGTGTAGTTCGTTAACACGTGACGATGTTGTACGTCGAGCGAATAATTTAGGCTAAAAAATCGGTTCTTGGGCAATCTGCTCAAATTGTAATGAAACCAGAGCCATTACTATTTTTTATTATTTTTTTTAGTTTTTCATAATTTCCAAAAAATCTGAAAAAATTTGCATAAACTTATTTTGGTTTTATTAAATTTTTAGCGGTGTTTTGATAATTTTTGGATTAGTTTTGACTCTTTAACGGATTTTTAGAAGCATTTTTATAGTCTTTTTTTAAAATTTAAATAAAAAATAATTATTTTTAATAACAAAATGGGATTTACCTTAGGTGGGGTAAATCCGAATTCCTTTTTTAAGGGAAATCGGATTTATCTACCCACTAGGTAAATCCGATTTGAAAAATAACTAAGCGGATGTATCCCCATCTGAGGTAAATTCGCTTTGTTATTTTTAAAGTCGGATTTACCTATTAGATACCCCATTTGAGGTAAATCCACTTTGTTATTTGGGCAGGGGTATTTTCGAGTATATGGGATGTGATGGGGGTATATGGGATGTGATGGGGTACAAAAAAAAACCAATGATTTATGCTTTGGTGGGGGTAATGAATGCAATGTGGATGATTTTTTTCTCTTTTGGCTTTTTTTATGAATGAATGAATGAATGAATGTGCACACGTAATGCTTAGATGCAAGAGTTGTGGTAGACGTATGACTTGATGTCGAAATACAATGTATGGTGCAATGATTTATGATATGGTATATTAGTAATGCATGCAGATGTGTTTTTAAGTTTTGAGATGAGAAATGAGACTTTCAATGCAATAAGTAGAGAGATGAGTATTTTGGAGTCATCATTTATTAGAAAAATTAGATTTGATTTGAACTCAAACTTTGACAATCTCAAGGTTGTTATTTACAGACGCTAATGTGAAAAGTAGTTGACTGTATTTGCAGACTCGCTTATTTTGCTCTTCCATTATGATGCCCCATGATGACCGAAGTTTTAGGTCCACAAAGTTAACTAGGTGGATTTTCAGTATCACACTATTAGCTTGTGTTCTCTCTCTTTGAAGCATTGTTTAGTAAAGATGTATAGTAGTGCAAATATAGGTGAATGAGTTAGTTAACTTGGTTTTAGGTCTAGGGTATGGACATACGTGGCACATGAAGGGATGAATGACAGGTTTTTGCAAAAGTCATGAAAGGTGGGCTTTCCCCAACTCAAGAAATGTGGGACTACCTCAATTTAGACTTATGATGACGGTGAATGAATGACTTGCCCCTGTCTAGTGATGACAACAACTAGGGGTGTAGAGGAAATGATGAATTGGGAATGTCATGACTTTGTAACGAAAAGTGGCATGCAAGAGATTCTGTCTCAACCCATGGAGTTTGGTGTTGCCCCAATTATGACAAATGACAAGGTTGCCCCAACTGAAGTAGCATTGTGAAAGGGTTTGTTTAGGGTAATGGGTTAAGAAATTGCCCCGGTACGGTTTTGTGGATGTGAATATGGTAAGGGAATGAGATGGGTGTAGGGAGAATTTCCCTAATTTTAGGTGGAGTGAAGGGTGACGGGATTGCCCCACTATGGAATGACATTTCAAACGGTTGCTTTAAGTGAGGTTGTGAAAGGTGGCAAAGTTAAGGTAATGGGCTAGGGAGGTGGTCCAATATGGCTATATGGATTGGGTATGGTATAAGAATGGGATGGACAATGGCTAAATCTCCAAGTTCAAGTGGTATGGATGATAAAAGGAATGCCCCACTTTGGGATCTAGGTGGTGATCCTAGTATAAACTTTTGGTTCTCTTTTAGGTGAATCCCAAAGACTGTGACATTCTTGAGTTTTTTTGATATGATGAAAACTTCACTTGGTGATCACTAAACATTGTCTTAACACCAATGCAACTTGAATGCACCTTGGAGTGCAAGCCTTTTGATTTTCTTTGTTTTTTATTTTTTTTTATTTTTGGAGCAAACATATTGTAAATAAATAAACTTATTTCTCCTAAAATTAAAACTTTGAGAAAACAAAAGCAGTCAGTCATTGATAGGAATGGACTTTATAGGGTTGTAATGTGGCCGATGGTTAGGGGTTTGTGAAGGATAGGATAATTAGGCCCAATGAAGTATTTGAGAGTTTATGAAAGGAGGGATAATTAGGCCCAATGAGGTGTTTGAGGGTTTATGAAAAAAAAAGGGTTTGTGATGTGGCAAATGGTTAGAGGTTTATGAAAGAAAGAGGTTGTAAATGGGTGTTTGAGGGTTTATGAAAAGAGGGATAATTAGGCCCAATGAGGGTTTATGAAAGGAGGGATAATTGGGCCCAATGAAGTGTTTTGAGGGTTTATTGAGACAAGGATCTCTTATGCACTTCATGGCAAGATGTATCAGCTCACAATTTCTACTTTTTTATTTTTTTTCCAAGAATTTTCAATCCTCTCTTTTTTGAATTTCACTTTTTTGTGATTTTTCTTTCTCCTTTTTTTTTTTGTTTTTGTTTGGCTGGGTGAGCTGATAAAAGGGATACACCATGTTTAGGTGTGGAATTGATACTTGTCTAGGGTGAACGAAATTGTATAGGGTGACTGAAAGATTTTTTTATTTTTCGACTCAAAGGGGTAGTAAAAAGCCTTTTTTGAGGATATGGGAAGATGACCAAAATTCATTTCAAATCACGACTGCTTATTTTCTCAAAACTTAACCTTAAGACAAAAACTTATTTATTTTTATATTTGCTTTTTCTTTATTTATTTTTTATATGCCTTAATTTTTGCTTAGCTTGCTCTTGAGAGTTTTCAACCTAACAGGCCTTTTTGAATTTTTTGTTATCTTTTTTTTTTGTAAATGATTTGCACCAAGGGAATTCAATATTGACAAGGTATCTAGTGATCACAAATTTTCGCCAGCATGGAGAACCTAAAGTGTTATTTCATTAATGGGAACAAACCAAAAAGTTAACTAGGCACTTGTGTGGGGAATATGTATTGGGTGGTCGGGGTGGGACTAGACATGGACAAATGATGATAAGATGCACAGAGTGGACACTAACTGACTCAAACAAGAGTAAATGCACATTGCATACAAGTTCACTATTCGAATGCTTCATAGAGAGTTAACATAATTAGAGACATGATAGACGAAATTTTTGATGACACATTAGTTAACAAAATAAACCATTTTGATCATTTACCATGGGGTGGATGAGATGCATTGTTTTGCTGACAAAAAAATGTGAATGAGCTGCAAACAGTGAATAACTTCTTCTTTTTGAAACAATCAATTAAAATGTATTTCGCAAGAACGTCTCATCTCTCATCACAGGTTTTTTTAAAATTATGCTCATGTTTGTTTTCTATTTTTTTTTATAATGCATGAATGAACAAATTATAATGTATAGGCATGATACAAAAGCATGAAGGAATGATCACTTAAAAGCTCACTATTCTAACTGGTTTTTCTTTTGGTTTTTTAGAGACAGTGCAACATGTAAATGAAGCAAAGTATCTTTTATAATTTAAAATGGAATGCCAACTGGATATATATTTTTTGATGATGGATGATGCAAGAGTAATGACATGATTTTTTTTAGTATTTTGAAATGGTGCATGCATGCAAAAATGATTTATGAATAGAATGATGAGACGATGTAATAATGAAACAACATGGTTTTTTTTTTGTTTGTTTTTTTTAATTAGGATGACAACATGAGTGAAATGATGTATGAATTTAATGATGTTGCAAACGATGAGATGCCTGGTTATTTTTGAATGATTATGAGTGAATGGTGGTGCATGATAAATGAGATGTTTATGTTATATTGCTAAAAATTGTTTTTTTATATATGCGAGGAAATGCATGATACACGCAATGATTTTTAATGCATGAAAAGGAAAATGCATGATTAATGACATGGTTTTTTGAATGAATGAGAAGGTTATATTTTTGTTTATTATTTTTTGGAAAAGGGGAACCAGATGCATGAGCATATGAATGGATGCATGAAATGCGAATGTGTCGCGTCGGGGAATTTTAAACTTTTTATTCGAAGAGTAAAGTATAATTCAGGTGGTCTGACTTTCAAATGCATTTTTTCTTATATTTTCATCCATCTTTCTTATATAAAAGGTTTTATAATTTCCCAGCGGTCATGCAAAATGAGATGTTTTTTTTTTATGATATGCAGAGAAGAAGGAAAATAAGAATGCATGAGACATGCTTGCAAGAATAAGATAGGTTTTTTTTTGGGTTTTTTTTAGGGAAATGAGAAAAATGTATTAGTGTTTGTTTGAATGCAGGGGTATGAAGCTCCTTTGTGTCCTACAAGGATTCTTAAGAGAATAGGTCTAAAGCTTTTCTATTGAGTGAACCTTTCAAAGGGCAGCTCTAAAGGGTCCTAAATAAGGTTCCTAGAGCCAACGACCCCATTTAAGAATATTGATCCCAACAATAGGCAAACTATTAGGAGTGGAAGCATTCTCAAAAGAGACCAAACTCTGGGTGAGACTTTCGTGACCACCCAACAGGACGCACATCCAGTAGGCCATCACTACGCAGTCTCGTTCTAACTTAGGCTATACTCCAGTCTGGGTATAGGACTATTCTCACATGTGTGCAGAAGTGTGATAGTGAAGTGTGTGAAGGAGAAAAATTTCAATTATACCCCCAAGCCGCTAAACAAACAAACACATATACAACATGGTCTTCTTTCCTAAGGTTTACATATAAATATAATATGCGATAAAATAAAAGACAGGAGAAGGGTAAAAATTAACATTAAATTAATGACTAATCCTACAACTAATTAGGCATAGGTTTGACTCTCTAAAACTGTCCCCAGTGAAGTCGCCAGCTGTAGCGACCGAAAAATCCGGGCGAGAATTCTTCGAAGGTTCAAAAATGAAGCCGCCACCAATATTTAATTATAAGATCAAACATTAGAAAATCCATTTGAATTTGAATAAGGGCCCTTGAGACTAGATTAGGGTTCGGGAGTCGATTATGCATGTGGAAGGTATTAGCACCCCACGACATCCTTCCTAAGGAAGGTTACCTGCTAATTAGTTGTAGAAGCGAAAGTTAATTTTGAAAACATTTAATTTACCCTTTTATTTTGAATTTCAAAGAGATTAGAAGAAAGAAGAAATTTGATATTTTATTTGAATTTAAGAAAAGGAATATTTAGAGAAAGACTAAAAATGGTTTTTTATTAGTGCACTTGACAGAGGTGGGCCCGCCCTCTGCTCCTACGTATCTCCGGGTAGAGAATCAAAGGCTACGTAGTTGTTTTTTTTATTATGGTTGTGGCTAAACAGCCAAAAAGGAAGAACACGAGTTACCCTGGAATCATTTTCGGAGTAAAAACTCCATTACAGTCAGCATGCAACAATTGCACAATGCTAGCAGGGGGATCCTCCAAGGCCTGCGAACTAATACTCCCATCACAAGCCAAACTAGCCAAATGATCCGCTACTGAGGTCGCTTCACAGTAAACATGAGCAACAGTAACAGTCCAATCCAAACTAAGCAACCGCTTGATACGCATTAGAAGACTCGTGCCTTCCCTGTGGCCGGAACCAGCACTTGTGAGAGACGCAACCACCACTTGAGAGTCCACTTGAAGCTCCACATTAGCATAGCCTTTACTTCTAGCAAGATTTAACCCTTCCAAGACTCCACAAAGCTCTGCAATATAAGCGCTAGCCTCACCTAAAAACCGAACAAAACCACCCAGTCAATTCCCTCGAGGATCACGCAACTCACCTCCACAACCCCCGCGTCTATGACCTTTTTTTGAAGTACCATCCGTATTGACAACAACAGCCCCATCCACCGAAGCTTTCCAACAAACATTGATTTGAGTCCGCGGCCTCTCTGTCGATGGGTTAAACAACACCTTACTCTTAAAATAGTTCTCTACATATTGTCTAATGAACTCGTCGTGAGCATGAGTAGCAACATAATTTGGATCATGCATGCTCTTTGTTCCTCCAAAACCACAAGAAATAGCAAGCACTTGCCCAAATAGCCCTCCAACGAGGGCCCGCAGTGGGAGAAATATTCAACATAATCCAATCTTCAAAAGGAAAACCATAGAAATCAGAACGTAGGGGACTAGGCACAAGCCTCCGCCAAATAGACATAGCCAGGGGACAATCTCCCATGACATGCAAAATAGTTTCTGTAGTTTCTGCACAATAATAACAGTCTGCGATACCACCATTCCACTTGCTACAATAACTTTTAGTTGGCAGCCTCCCATGAAGGAGTTGCCACACAAAACACGAACACGCTACGGAGTCTCAACACACCATACATCTTTCCAACGATTGTCAAACGGAACAGCAGCACAGTCATGTAAATAATGATAAGCACTAGCAACTGAGAACATACCTGAACTTTCTCCAGGCGAAAACGCAACGTCAGATCCCAGGGAGGGATGAGGAACCGAGTACGCAAGCAGCTTGCTCAGAATATGAGGAGGAAGCACATTGTTTAACACATCCCACCGCCAGTTGATACCGTCATAAATCCACCACTTTCAGCTCCTTCATATGATCAGGAATCACATCAACAGACTCAGCCAAAGTGTTATTATTATCAAGCCAACGATCCCACCAAAAACTAGTGCGCACCCCATCACCCAAAGCCCAAACTTCTTGGCTCTTAATCTCATCCCAGCATTGATGAATAGCTTTCCAAAGATAAGAATCAGAGGGTTTACACTCCACCCCGCCCATACGCCACAAACTCCGACCATATTTACCGATAAGAACTTGACTCCATAACTTACTCTCTTCAGGCTTGAGATTCCAATCTAGCTTCATAAGACAAACCTTATTCATGTCAACCAAAGAACGGACCCCTAAACCTCTGTGGGCTTTGGAAGCGTCAAGGTATCCCAAGAAACGGGATGAAGTTTATGGGCCTCATCAGTCTCACCCCAAATAAATTTCCTCTGCAGCTTCTCAATCTCTCTCAAACAAGCTTTTGGAATTGGTGTTGTCATCATGGTGTAAATGGGTAAAGCTTGAATAACTGACTTGGCTAAGGTTACACGCCCTGCGAAGGAAAGTGTAACACCCCGGTATTTCTTTAACAAAGAAATACCTAAATATACAATTTGGTTTATATCAGAGTATAAAAATTCCTGTTCAGATATAAATCCTTACAAGAAACAGGGGAAACTATGAAATAACATAATACAATTTCGAGTCGTAAGACCGAATACATACACTACATCAAAGCAATCTAAAACATGGATGGAATGTCACATCTCCAACTTCTCCTCGAGCCTGATAACTAACCGAGCCGCCTGCTATCCTTATATCCTGTTCTCTGTAAAAACAACAACAATGATTGGGTGAGACAACTTGTCTCAGTGAGTTCTACCGAACCCCTCACAATCGCTCGGTTCAATTATGAAAACTGTTGCAACATAGTTATATTTATAAGCTATTTGTGTCAATATATACCTAGCCCATTACCGACTGTGAAAAGTCCACAATCCCGGTAAATGAAGTGTTATTATATATTTTTAAGCCTTGTCAATTAATTTATAATTACAAGCTTTTCAAACGAAATATCGACTGTGCAAAGCCCACAATCCCGATGAGTCGAGACCATAACTTAGCATAAATCGGCTGTGCAAAGCCCACAATTCCGATAACCCACGTTAGACCATACCATAACGTTTTCCGGGCCTAGGGTGAGGGCTCATGACTTCCCTTCCTAGTATGCCAATTCGTCGGGTCGTCACCCAACTCGATATAATCTATATATCGCACCCGCATTGCGCCGTCACATAAAGTCTAGATAATCTTTATCTATGGTTGATCTATAACCCGTTTTGATGAATTCAAAGTTAGACATCCGGCATTATAATCACAATACAAAGTGAGACATATAGTCCGGTTAGTTGTTGAAAAGGTGAACCCACACGCGATCTAATCGTTGGTTTCTTTCCAGAATTATCACTTTCAAAAATAGGGCATTTTATAGTTTACACCATATATTAGGTTAGGTATTTTCATAAGCTTTCCAACGCACTTGAGGACACCTCAATCAGGGTGTTTTGCTGAAAAACTGCAAAGCGTCGCGACGCGAACTGGTACTGTCGCGACGCAAAAAGTTACAGAAAGTTTTGAGTTGCAAAAATAAGGGAGGTCGCGACGCGATGGCCACGGGTCGCGACGCGATGGGAGCCAGAATTGGGTGAAATGGTGTCTCTCGCGATCTTGTCGCCTCGAACCCTAACTTCGACGAACCGATAACTTCCAGAATCATTTCCGATTTCCAGTATCCGGGTACAATTTTGCAACAGGTGTAGCTTGGTCAATCCGTGACCAAAACTACTCGAATCAGTGCCCAAAATGAAGAGAATTTTGTCTACTTTCTGATGGAGGAAGTTTCACACGTATGCAACCAGTAGTTTGGGAGATATCACCGAAACAAGGTGATCGATCCAATACAGTATCTGATTCTCAATCGAAACTTTAGATCACGATATCACCCTCATTTCCCAATGGAATCCGACGGTTCTTGTGCTCATTTTGAAGCATTTTGTGTCTTGTTTCCAAAGAAACAAAAGTCGTGAACAGAAGAGTTGAATACATGGAGATACGACGAAAACAATGAAGGTAGGTCATACGGGTTTTCCAGCAGAAATTTTGAAGAACTTGTATCTACAGCCCCAACCTTTAAAACTAGAATCTAGCAACACTACAACACTCTAACCTCTACTCCAAATGATCTGAGCAACCATGAGGCTAGTGGAATACACTTCAGCAACGATTGATGAGCTTCCTTCAACCACATGCAAGCCTCACAAGATGACAAGACTCCATTGTTCTTCTCCATTTGAGCTTGAAACTCCTTCCATGGTGAATAGAGTTAGAGATGAGTGTGGCTTCAGAAACTTGTACTACTGAGTAGAGGAAGGAAAATGGAATGGGATTGAGAAGGAATCACTCACATGCATGGAGAATCAAGGATTTCCCCTCCTCCTTCTTCCTCCCCCTCTTCGCCCCACCTCTCTCTCACTCTCTTCTTGTTTTCTGTTTTCTCTTTGTGTTTTGGTTCTGCCCAGCTGAAAGAGGAATGTCATGTTTTAATGGGCTGAGGGTGTTAAATGGTTGGAAAAGACCAAAACGCCCTTGGCTCATTAATTCATCCTAAGTCATTGTTTAGTCCCTTAATCCATTAGTTTGAGCACTAAAACGCTTTAATCCCACGACTTATCCGCTAACGTTGTTCCCCTCGATTATTCCATATCCGAGTCACGTCTTATTATTTCTCTCGAAGTACACACTATTCGTAATATCCGAAATTTCAGTATTTTAAAAATTAGGGATGTTACAGAAAGCTAGGTCGCCTTCCAACCGGAGAGCCGATGATGAACTTTCTCCAACAAATAATTGAAGTCTTGATGCTTCGGTGCATGCCCTAGGAGGGGAATGCCAAGATACTTGCCCATATCAGTGGTGGTTCTATAACCTGAAATTGCACCAAGTCTTCGTCTCATGCGCGTTGCAACATTCTTGGAGAAGAATATGCTAGTCTTCTCCGTAGGGCTTTAGTCTCATGAGCCACAACAATATTCTCATGGATGCTCCTGGTTGGAATGAATCCCGTTTGATAAGGAGAGATAATTTGAGACATGAAGGGCTTTAGTCTACTCACAATAACTTTGGTGATAATCTTGTAATTCACATTGCAAAGAGAGATAGGCCGGAATTGAATGACAAACTCGGGCTTGGGAACCTTTGGGACTAGGCAAATATCAGTATGATTTACTCGGCTAACCAACTCCGGGTTAGCCCACACAAGGCTATGTAGTTCTTGGGTAGAAAAAGTTTGGTTTGTTTTTGTTTTTTAATTTAGGGATTTTAGGACTTGTGATCCGTACGGTTCATTTATCCTAAAACGATGACTAACCCGGCCGTACGGCCGACTTAATCCTCTATTTTTGAGAATTTGTTTTTTGTTTGAAAGAAATGCTTGTGTGTTGTGTGTTTTGTATTTTTTAGTTTAGAAATTATTTCTTTTAAATAGGGATTTTAGGACCTGATCCGTACGGTCCATTCGTGGTCCTAAAAAGCTGACTAACCCGATCGTACCACTGACTTAATCCCCTATTTTTGTTTTCGAAAATATTTATTTATTTATGAGAGGAAAATGGATATTTTGTTTTTCTATTTTGAATATGGACGAAAAGTTCACAAAGAAGAAAAAATGAAAAGTGCAACTAATGAAAAATAATTATCATTAATATTTAAAAATAAACTAATTAAAAGAAAAGTAAAATAAAAAAGGGAGGGGGGAGAGAGAGAGAGAGCGAGAGCTTCGCTAGGAGAGAGAGAGAATGTGTTCAGTGTTCTTGTTGAATCACTGCGGTGTGTTTTTCACTGTGGACGTGACCTCATTTTATAGGTGAAGGGTAAGGTAAAAAGTGGACAAGTTGACTTGCTAGGCAAGTCGACTTGCTGGGCAAGCAGCTTGTTGGGCTGAAGGTTGATGCTATTGACGCCCCCCCTTTATTATTTTCGTTTTTTCTATTAATTTTGATTTTTTGCAACTTTATTTTATATTTTGGTGATTATAAATGAAAGCAAAAATGATTTTGGCTTAAATACAGTTTTGGTCCCCCTATTTTGACCAATTCACGATTTTGGTCCCCAAAGTTTTAATTTGACGATTTTGGTCCCCCTATTTTCCCAGTTTGAAAAATTGTAGTCCCCCTCTTAAATAAGTCAAAATTGAAACTCAGTTTGACTCACTCATCCTACGTGGCAGTCCACGTAGACTGCCACGTAGGCGCACCCCCCACCCCCACCCCCTTCTCCTTCCTCGTGAACCCTTCACTGTTCCTCCTCCCCCCTTCACTGTTCCCCCCCCCCCCCCACCGTGAACCCCCCTCCCCGTCGCTCTCCCTTCCCTCCCCGTCGCTCTCCCTCCCCTCATCCTTCGTTCTCCCTCTCCCTCCCCTCCCCGTCGCTCTCCCTCCCCTTCCTCCCCCCTTCACTGTTCCCCCCCACCCCCACCCTCCACTGTTCCTCTTCCCACCCCCACCCCCAGAGAGTTCGCAGAGAGAGAGAGTTCGCAGAGAGAGAGAGAGTGACGCAGAGAGAGAACGGAGAGATGCGAAGGGGGGGAGCGAACGGCGAGCGAGCGAGAGAACGGCTGGGAGAGCGAACGCAGAGAGAGAACGGCGAGCGAGAGCGATGGAGATCGAAGGGAGAGCGACGGTGAGATGCGAAGGAGAGAGAGAGAGCGACAGTGAGCGAGAGAGAGAGGGAAATCGAGGGGGGAGGGGAGAGACGGTGGGGTGGGGTGGGGGGGAGGGGAAGATGAACAGTGGGGGTGGGGTGGGGGTGGGGGGTGCCACGTAGGCTGCCACATAGGACAATAAGTCAAAATTGAGTTTCAATTTTGACTTATTTAAGAGGGGGACTGTGATTTTTCAAATTGGGAAAATAGGGGGACCAAAATCGTCAAATTAAAACTTTGGGGACCAAAATCGTGAATTGGTCAAAATAGGGGGACCAAAATTGTATTTAAGCCAATGATTTTTTTGTAAAATAGTTAAAAACTTATTTTTTTTATAAAATATAAAAGGTTATTTTTGACTAAAAGACAAATCTATAAAAGAATAAGTTGGGCCAAAGCCCGATCGGAAAAATCTAACATAGACCCAATAAAGTGAATTACTACGCACATGCCCAATAAAACGAGATAGCATCCGAACAAGCTCAAAACCTAACTCACGGTAATAGGACCTGTAAACTGGTAAAAATAACGACGATTGTAGTAAAAAGAGCGGACAAAATTGGGGTATAACACTCGTTGATTTGCAGTTATTTGTGATTTTCATCACAATTGGTGAGTTCTAACTCGCTTAGGGTTTTAATTTATGTTGTGTTGGTTGTGTGATTCTGTGTTTGTTAAATGTTCATTCGTTTCGTATATTTCGAGTCGTGAAAACCGTAATTTTGTCAAGAATTATTGTGAAACCCGTATGGTAAATTGTTCATAACTTTCTGTACAATTATCGTTCTGATTTGGTTTTTTCTCAATTGGAAAATAGACTTAATTTCTTACGAAATAGACACTGGTTTCACTAAATTTCATTCAGAATTTATAGATAAAACTGAGTTGCAAGTTGATCAAAAAAGTGCTGTCATGTCCCTGTACCCCTGAGTCTTATTTTGAAAAAACTGTACTGTTTGGTTGCATAAGCAAATAAATAAAAATTATATTTATAAACTAGATTTATAGAGCTTTCCAAAGAGTGGTCGTTTGTTTAAATCCAATGTCGTTTGATATTTTAATTAATTCGCCGAAGTAGACGTATGATTGCAGAAAACTCTGCACATGTGCTGTATGTGGAAATATTTGATTGTTTCACTATGAATCTTACAATGTATTGGTTGTTATTAGGTTTGTTTTGGATTGGTTATTATGTGTGAAATGTCTGTTTCAAGTTTGAGAATTGATTGGGTTACGGATTGGACACGAATGGAAAAGCGAAAACGAAGAAACGAAAGGAAATTCAAAATCTGGTGCAGGCACACGGACCGTGCACTCCTGTGGCACGGATCGTGCGCCATCTTATGGGTTCCCTGCACTGAATTTTGGAACACGCACGGACCGTGCGCCCCTATGGCACGGACCGTGCGAAAGCTACTGTCCCCGGAAATAAAAATTCGTTTTCGTCGCTCCTTTCGATTCCAAACCTCTTCTAATCTTTTCCTCAACCATCCCCCATGAATTTAGACCAACAATGCCATGATATTGGACATGTTTAAGATGTTTAAAGTGAATTGTTTTGAAGTCATAAAAGTTTGGAAAAACCGCAAAGTTAGTTGCACGTGAGCGAACATGTAACATGTAAATACAAGTAACTATAAGTTCAAGCGACTGAAGTGACTGTTTATATAATGTAATTTCATTGTCCTGGATTGGGTGACGATCCGAGAAGAATTAGTATACTAGGGGAGGGGAAGTCATGAGCCTCAGAACCTAGACCTCATGACTGTTTGAAGCTAGCGTAAGTTAGTGGAGAGGTTCACCGGTAATGGCGTGGTTATTGCCGGTGACGTACTATGTCAGGAAAAGCTTTATGCACGTAGTATCCTTTTGGACTATGATTGAAAGAAAGATAATAATGAACCGCGAGTGTGAGTAAGGGGTTTCGATAGAACTGACTGAGATTTGTAATCTCACCCTTTATATGTTGATGTTTTACAGACGCATGAAAGAACAAAGCCAGAAAGCATGGTTAGATGAGGCCTTATGGAGAGCTTGAAGACTTAGCTTTTGTCTTCATTTTATTTCCCTAGTTTTTGTATCTCGATATTATGACTTGTTGTGTATTGACAGTTGTATATCGTTTCCGCTACTTCCTTATTTTGAATATTGAACACTAGGTTTTATCATGTTGTTAATCATTGTACTCAAGTTTCTAAGTACTTTTATGTGGAAGTACGAGACTTATGTGACTCATTGATGAGTTTTTAAATGAAGTTTTAGATGTGTTCAATTTCTTAAGCAGGAAGTTATCTCTGATGTATGCTGAGTTGTATATCTTAGTATTTCTATATGTTAGAGATACTAGGGTGTTACATTTTGGTATCAGAACAATTTGACCTTGTCGGACTTAGTGACCTTGCGGTCAAGAGGGTGGTTAGATCGAGTCAGTTAGGGACTTAGACCATCGTCTGTCAGAACCTTTCAGTATTTTGTGTGAGACATTGAGCCTGGATTCATTCAATATTTCATGCAACGTACTGAGAATAATGACAATTGGTTGCCTCAGCCCCGAAAATGTCTGAAACCTTAAGCCATAGGATTTCTAGCTTTCTCGTTTCATCAGAGCACGCAGTAGAAGCAGAGGACTACATATGACATTCTGGAACAAAAGATGGGCATCCGTGATGGTTCGAGGGAGCAGTGGGCGACTGTTCAGTTTATGAAACTGGTGCAACCGTTGTGTTGCAGCGTAAGTCGTCGTAGACTGTCTAGAGAGTTACAAGATAAGCAAAGCCTTCAGGCAGTAGTTGTGTTAGTGTTCTGAGATCTATTAGGATTAGCTAGCACCTTGAAACCCAGACCGTTGTTTAACCAGCCTATCAGTTACCAAGTTACTATTTAGCAGTTAACCCCAACTTATGTCTCAGTTTAGTGAAATCCTTTCGGATAGCCACAAGTCTAGATCAAGATTCATGAACCAAGTCCCTTTCAAGAAGAAACTAGTATGTAATGTCAACAGAAGCAACCCTATTACGACCCTCTGATTAAGAGCATGCCAATCTCGGTCTGTGAGAAATTTCTGTTAGATTTCCGACTTGTTTTACTCATAACTTCTGATTCGGAACTCCGATTTTTATGTTCCGAGATGCGTTGGAAAGCTAACAAAAATGTCTACACATCTGAGTAGGTTTTGGGCTGTGTTTCTAATTTGTATTCTAAAGGATACTCCTGCTCTACCCTAAGCTGCTAAACCCGGCCTAAAGCGTTCGTAGAGCATAAACCCTCCTGTTGCACGGGAAGTTGGAAGAGGACTTCCAACCAATAAGATTAAGATAATATTCCTTGTAGTTCCCAAAAGATCTATTTCCCAGGAATGGTTAGTAACAGTTATAGCCTTTCAGCCATCAATAGAGTCCTCAAGAGCCTTCGACCATTAGGCACCCCACTCGTATGCCGAAAAAGAAGGAAGTTCAAATTTCCTAAATGTCGAACACCGTGTTGTCTAGAAGTATAAACCGTTCAGAATTTGGTCGATGGTGATAGCCGTAACAATTACCCTCGGATGTTGTGGGATTAGGAAAGACAAAAGACCAAGGGAATGTTCAAAGATAATGTTTAGATCATGTTTTACGAATAAGTACGGAGGCACTAATGGTGCGTCTGTTTGATTCCTTAAAAAGTCTTTTCACTTTCGAAAATTTCCTTGGTACTACCACTATTCCAATTTCATATCGAATCCAAGAGTAACTACTACGCATAGATTAATTGATAAGTCAACAAGTTCATAGAATGCCAATGAATCCTGCCTTTTAGGGGAAACCCTTATGTCTCACTAGTGAGATTCCCATTGTCGGAGTTCTTAATCCCTTAGTACCTGAGTAGTTTAGACCCAAGAAGATATAAGTTATAGAGTTTCAGCGTGGGTTGTCCTGAAGGATAGTTGGTTTTGGAAAAGTCGTTTGACTTACAAGTTTCCGAAAAGCCCATACACCGAGTAAGATTATCGTGTTTTAGGGTTAAGTGCCAAAGACCGACCCAATTCATACAAGGCATATTTGATCTTTCAATGGTATTGAAGGTTTAATATGACTGACCAAATGAAAGGGTTGCAAAACCACCCCACACCTAACTAAAGTTGTATATATAACTTAGGAACAAATAAGACCTAAGAGAAAATAAAAGAATAAAATAAAATGGAAGAGCAGCAACTGCTCGCTCATCAACTTAATTCCCTCCTCTAACCTTTCTACAGAATATAACAAACAGAGTCAAAGTTCATATTGAGGGGACCACTGACTATCCATTTATGCAGCACTTTACCTGCAATGCAACAAAAAACAAATTCAGGTTACAATTTTATTCTGAAAGAATAAAGAGCCAAAATTCGAATATATAAAATATACTTGTTTTTCAATGCCATGATTTATTAAATATTCTTACTACCTGGTCTTTGAGCTTCCAAGAGTGAGCTCTAAATCATCTGATCCGGAGTCTTCATGGATCCTCTCCCCTTCCCAGGGCTTCACCAAACCAGCTGTGCTATTTCCAAAGGCAAATTCGTCTGAAATGGCTTCAGTCATTGGTATGTCAGCAGTATGATCAGAGCCTGCAGCAACAGCTGGTGAACATGTCCCACTTTGCCCAGGTGTCCACATGCGGGAACCACTGCCACCGAAAACATCTTCCTTGAAGCCAAATGGATGAGATGCGACAAGGCTGAAGGTAGGAGAATTTGGTCCACCCTGGGGCATCCTAATCCCAGCAAACCAATCTGGATCAAAAACCTGGCGGCCAGGGCTTGGAGGAGTGGAAGAGGGCGGGAAGGTGTACTGTTGCCCACCCCACCCAGGACGAGTGGACTGATCCTCCCAGTCAGCTTTCGTCCGTGGTGATCGAGCAGTTGGAGAGCTAATTGGAGGTGTGACAGGAGCACTGATGGAGCCGGTATGGATATATAGCTGCGGAAGCTTGGAGGAGGATGCTGATGAAGATCCAGATGAGAGGTTTTTGAGCCATGGAATGAGCGAATTCCCATCAGTATTAGGATTTGCACCATAGGGGGATGAGCGCGGACTAGGGAAGGAAGAAGAGCCTGGACTTGGGTTGTAGGAAGCACCGGGGCTTGGATGGTATGATGAACATGGGCTTGCCACTGCAGAACCACCTACCATGTCCATGCTTTCAACAGGCTTGCATCCCTTTACATAAATATATCTTTTGTTAATAAATAAACTATCATTCATCAGAGTATTTAGCAGAGGAAAATAAATAAAGAAACAATATGTGAATTCAAAAGAATAAACCATGTCCAGCAGGAAAGAAATCAAACCTATCAAAAATAAGAAGAGGTGTAAATTCTGTAGTTTGGAATCATAACCGTAGCTTTTTTTTCAGTGGAAAATAATTCCAGCACTCAATTTCCACTACTGATTGCGGAAGAAAACAATACAAACAAATAAAGTAAAGACTTAATAAGCAGAACATTGGTAAGGAATAAAAAGTAAAAAAAAGTTGGTGAGCAACATCTTTTCTTCTTTGGTTTGAGTACAATCAATGCATGCAAAGAAGGAAACAGTGACAGTCTTATTTGGTTGATTAATAGGCCACTAATAAAACTATTAACTTGTCATAATTAGAAAATTAACAGATAATATCTACATCTGGAAATGAGGTCCTTTTTTTCTTTTAAATGATTCGGTGGATTTTAATAAACAAGCAACGACAAAATACAGCAGCCAACCAGCGAATCAGTTGCTAGAAGAAGTTATCCCACAAGCTGTACAAATACTCCTACAGTCCTACAGATGGCATGGCAGAGTGGGGAAAATTTTACACTAACAGCTTACTATGACTTTGTCTGATTCAACACGTCAGGATTTTGCCACTCTTCATCCATTTCAATTACAATAATTCCATTATTGAAGAAGACTGGCAACCTAAAGTTAAAGTAAAAACTGAAAATTTAAGTTCTAAGAATTTGAGCTATTTATTTGGTTTTATATATTAATTAACTGTTTAAAAAAATGTATCAACGAGATATTACTTCTTTTAGCAACATCTACAAATTAACATTGCAGTATTTAAAACCTCAACTGACCAAATAAGTTAGCTCTCTTGTGCATTATTATATTCAATTGGATTGCTTGCCATCATCGTGTTACCTTTTGTTCAATTTTTGTTCACTTAACTAAAACCTGTCACTTGAAACCAAAATAGAATCACGTGCCCCTTTACACACACGCACTAAACTCCCCCTTCTTTTCTTTTTTCCATAAATACTTAAACTAAAAAGGAAAAAGCAAAAGAAGATAACCCCAAACCAGAGAAGTCCTATTGAGGACAAGCAAAGCTGGCGACTCAATACAGCCACTCTCTCTCCAGTTGGGAGCGTCATCAATAAAGGTGACGCTGCATAAAATAAACAGTAAACAAATAAATACAACCGCAACCCCTTAAAAAGAAGAAATATCACGGGAAGTGAGGAAAAAGGGACTCTCCAAATCAGAGTACCATGCAATGTCTGTCTGCAAAAGCTTCTGCCATGTTGCAACCAACTAAATATACCAAGAGCACACCTGAACTGGCAAAATTACCCCTAATAAATTCTCGATTTTCAAGGGTCCAAGTGGGAAATTGTTGCCAATCCATTGCCCCCAAACCCACCCACCCCTCAAATAAAGAAAAAGGTAAAAAACCAAAACGGGCATTTCTTCTTCCCCCCTCGAGATCTATGCCCACTGAGGTGGTTCTCACGGATCATTATGAGTCATCAAAACACACCACATAGAGAATCTTTAGTGCTTCACGCTTAAAAGCGAAAGGCACAGCCTCGACTAGATCTAACGTACACCGGCGCTAGTGTAAAAATGAAAGAATCTAAACCACTCGTAAGTCATCACTATGCACCAAAAACACGCAGCATGTGCTTACTGCTTAGCATTTTACCCTCCCCGCTTCAATCTATCAGACTCAATAACTCTCTCTACCCCCCTTTCACGTCCTTTTTGATTTTGAGAATCATTGCCAGCGTCACTAGCATGTGCCATGCCGCTGCAATAGTCAGAATCGAAACCCCACATACCATCATATACACAACGAACTGTGAATTTCCCAGCCTCAAACACCACTGAAGTGAACTATTATAATTGACATTAACAAAATTAATGCTAAAAATAGGAGAGAAAAAAATTAAAATCTCAATTTCTTTAATCTAAAAAAAAGCTAAATAAAAAATTTGTATGTTTTCATTTCACTATCCCAGCCTCAAACACCATTTAAGTGAACGACTATAATTGACATTAACGAAATTAATGCTAAAAATAGGAGGCAAAATTAAAATCTCAATTTCTCTATCTAACAAAAAACTATATAAAAAAGTGCATGTTTTCAATTTTACAAGAGAATCAACCAAGTGTGTTTTTAGTTGTTTACCTTGCGATACGTGGTGCCGTCCGGTTCGACGATCCAACCGGCCTCGTTGCAGAGAGCCTTGAGGACTTCATTGTTGTCGCAGTGCTTTGGGAGCTTGTAGTTGCCATACATTCTCAGGCCGGCGAAGATCTTTGCCGCTATAGCTCTTCTCCTTCTCTCTCTTCTCTTGTTGTTCTCTCTCTCCTTCCATGTTGGTTGCCTCGTCCCCGACGTCATCGTCTTCGCCGGAAAATCTCACCGCCAACGAAAAACAAAAACAAAAAGGATCGGAAATTCGATTGAATGTAACCGCACCACGATGAAGAAGTTCCGAGATCAAACCGTCTCAAATACCGGAAGAAAGTGCCTCAAAACGACATCATTTCAGTTTTCAAGTGCAGAGCAGCTCTTCAGAGCTTCGAATCGGAGGAAAACAAAGCTCGATTCAAAAATCAGTGAAGATCGCTTGCTAAGAATTAACACTACAAAGGTGTATGGAATCTGGAGGAGTTGAATTAGACCGGAGAAAATTTTATTCGATTGATGTTAGCGGTGATCCGATTAGATCTAAGCGCGTGAATTGATTAGGTCGCCGGAGTAAGGTTTCAAGTGAATCTTCGCCGGAAAACTTGTCTGGAAGCTCGTCGGAAAATAGGGAGAGGTTTTGGTGGTGGGAGTGTTTGAAAAGAAGTGTGAATGGGGTGAGGGAAGAAAGAGAGGTGGGAAAGAGAAGGTGGTGGACTAAATACGTTGAGGGAAATTAATCGGGCATGGTTATATAGATAATTTACGGTTGTACCATTGGAATAATGAGAGAGAAAGGAAGAAAATTAATGAGGACTGCGATTCGTACGTGCGTGACTGGACTACGTGTTAAGGTTGACTGAGCCGAACACTGCCCCATTATATGACAGTGAGTAACTGAGTATTACGGATAAATCAGGGAAGCATCTTTTCGACTTAAAGAAAAAAAAAATCACAAGTTGGTTTGTTAAGAGTCTCACGTCGGATGTATACGGTTTGAAAATGAGTTTATAAGTGAGACGCATTCCTCACCTTACAAACTAATTTTGTAGGGTTGAATTAGGCCTTAACCACGTTCTAAAATGGTATGAGTTTAGTTTAATTAATTAATAACTTTCATTTTGAAAATTTGAATGACTTAAATTTAATGGTTAACATCAACGTATTTAAACTTGTCAAAAGAAACTAGAATCTTATTTAAAATTATACAGTTTAATTAATTTTCAGCAACATTAAGCATAAAAAGAGATTATACACAATGTAAGCAACCTAGTGGGTTACTCCCCCAGCCATCACATTGGAACCTGTATATCTACCGGTCTGTGCTTTACTAATGAGCCAACTTCAAGAAATATACATTTATTTGTTTCTGAAAAAAAATACATTTATTTGGGCTCAAAATTGCATTAGAACACCATTTCTTGTGAATCAAATACATTATAGCAAACCAAATCAAGTTGCTAGCTAAAAATTTGGACCGGCTGATATTGTTCATTCACTCTCCTCGTGAAGAAAATCATTGCGCAAATTGACTAGCCAAACAAGTGGCCAATATGGTGTCTGGAGTTCAAACTTGGACTCATTGTCCTGCTGCTATATCCTCTATGCTTCTAGCTGATGCTATTGGTGTAGTTAGAATTAGAGAGAAGTTCCTGTTTTTTTATCAATTGTATCAAAAAAATCAAATTGCTAGCCCTCTTTAATAAGTATGATTTAATTGTTTTTTTTATAAGTATAGTTAAATTATTTATAATTAGGTATTTTTTAAAAAACACTTTTTATAGACTCCAATGCAATATCTAAAGGAGTATATGTTAAAATACGTCATTAAAATCAATTTACATAACTAAAAGATATCAATAGTATTATTCAAATTATTTAAATGCATATGAGATAGTAATATTGATCATATACTACCTTCCGTCCAAAATGTAAGAAATAAAATATATTTTCTGTTGGTTCAAAATATAAAAAACAAACATTATTTTAAGATGTATTAAATGATCGATTTCAATTTTACCTGTATTTAGGTGATATAATTAAATGTGATGTCATTAATTAGAATATAAACTATGTAAAATGGTATCTCGGAAAAGAAGTTAAATATTTAGCCATATTAAATGAGAATAATTGATTTTAATATCATTTAGTGAGTGTAATGTAGGGATTTATTTATTATATTTTAGACCGATGAGAATATTTGTTAATGATTTACTAGTAGTTACTTTTTGGCTAAAGTGCTCCCGGGGTCCCTTATCTTTATTTAAAGTAACGAATTAGTCCTTTATGTTTTTTTGTCCCAAATAAGTCCTTTATCTTTCAAATTTTTGACACATAAATCTTTTTTCGTTAACAGTGCTGATTTATATGTCAAAAAAAAAGATTTATGTGTCAAAAATTTGAAACATAAAGGACTGATTTGTGACAGAAAATGATTTATGTCAAAAATTTAAAACATGAAGGACTGATTTGGGACAAAAAAAAGATAAAGGACCAAATCGTTACTTTAAACAAATATAAGGGACCCCGGGATAGTACTTTAGCCTAACTTTTTTTTACAAAACTAGTAGTAATTTTTAAAAGGCTAAACTATTGTTTTGGCCCTTTATCTTTGGGGTTGTGGTCACTTTGGCCCTTTATCTTTTTTTTTTCTCATTTTAGACCCTCATGTTTTTTGTGTGTGTCATTTTGGCCCCTGCCGTTATGTTTATGTTTTTTGTAGCAAAATTTTAAGGGCGAAAATGAAATCAATTAAAAACATAAGGGCCCAAAATGAAATCAATTAAAAACATAAGGGACTAAAATGAAATCAATTAAAAACATAAGGGACTAAAATGATAACGGCAGGGGCCAAAATGACACACACAAAAAACATGAGGGTCTAAACTGAGAAAAAAAAAAGATAAAGGGCCAAAGTGACCACAACCCCAAAGATAAAGGGCCAAAACAATAGTTTAGCCTTTTTAAAACTACTAATTCATTAAATGTAGTGATTTTTAATCTAATAAACCTATTCTTTTTTTTGTTACATCTAATAAACCTATTCTTTTAAAGAAACTATAATAAACCTATTAAAAAATACTACTACTAATAACATTTCTCTCTTCCTAACTAATAGAGGAAACATTCACAAACCTTTAATACGTTCCTAGGCATCAAATCAATGGATCCTTTGTCTGTCTTAATGGTGACACATTATTGTTGACATACTATATGGATGCATTTATCTAGCTTTTCTCACTATAGATCATAAGCACAACTTCGTTTTGCAGAACCGAAGCAGACTCATGAATACTGTACCAATGCGCTAAAGAATTTATATATTACTCCACTATTTTTAAAGTACTCATTTCATGCATGCTCCCCAAACGCATTATAGCGAAGTTCCCAAATTAATGTGTTCATATTAGAGCCGTCAGTTTGGCCCACATGGGCCAGCCCAGCCCAAGCCCACATGGCCCATGGACCAAAAAGCCCATGGGCCAAAAAGCCCATGGGCCTAAAAGCCCACAAAGCCCATCAAGCCCATCAAGCCCACGTGGGCTTGGGCCAGCCCATGGGCCCTGGCTTTTTGCTGTTTTGCAAAAAATGAAACATAGGCCCACCCAACTTTGTGGGCCTGGCCCCGGCCCCGCCCCCGGAGGTGTTTTTTTGTTATCACTTGAGAGATATGCTTGTAGCATTGATGCGGCCAAGTTTTATAAAGCATTTCCTAGCTTAAACATTAAATGAAGGAAAAACAACCACAAAGTTTTCACCGAGTACATTACATGTAACATCAATGAAGAAAAGTAATCACTTGTACATCAATATGTCATTTCCAATTTATAAGAAACAAAAGCCTACTAAATTAAAGTAATCACTTGTACATCAATATGTCATTTCCAATTTATAATATGTCATCTCCTAGAGCAAATCAACGTCTTCATCGTGCACATCAAACTCCTCCTTATCACACATATCTTCATCTAAAAATACAAACAATTGAAACAAAATTACAAAACCAATCTTCAGATAACTATGCAAAATAAATTTAGAAGACAAAGTATTACCGCTAGGATTTTCGATATATCCATACAACCAATTCCTAGTGCAAATTAGCATTTGGATGTGTTCCGGAAGTGTAGAGCTTCTGTATTTGGTAAGAACACGCCCACCAATACTAAAAGCAGATTCTGATGCCACTGTGGTAATGGGAATGCAGAGTATATCACGTGCCATAATGGAGAGTATGGGGAACTTTTTTTCATTAATCTTCCAATATTGAAGAACATCAAATTCTTCGGGGTGTTCTTCATCAAGATCAAATTTTGGTTCTTTCAAATATACATCGATTTCACTCTTACTAATGGAGGAACTAGTTTCATTTAGATATTGATTGAAACCCTGTATGTATACAATATCTATATCAGAACCAGTAACTATAACAGAACCAATAACTATAACAGAACCAACACAATTCCTAAGGCACATTAATTATGAATGATTTGGACCACAAGCCAGTCCACCTCACTGCCTGTGCCATAACTAGATAACTCCAGTATCATTCTGCTTGGATTGGCAGACCATATTTGGAAGTGCAGTAAGTAGTACACCTACTATCAGTAATATTCTGTACTCTCTAAGAATGCATCATTTGCTCATTGGATGCACTAACAGCATACATAAGTGTCAATTAATTTGCAACTACTATTCATTAAAGTTAATTGCTTAGTCGTAAATATAGCTAGAAACTATTTATTACACAAAGAAAATAATCAAAACACATGCTTTAAAAGAACCTAAGGAAGTCCACTGAAAGGGAGAAGAGAACAATAATAATCAGTAATAAAATAACTAACCAGAACAATAACAATCAGTAAAAATCAGTAACTAACCAGAACAATAACTTAACAGAATCAGTAAAAAAATAATAAAAACCAGAACAAGCATATAACAAAAACCAGTAACTAACCAGAACCAGAAATTTATGATTAAAGCATAAAAAACTTACAATTTTTGTCCGCTTGAGCTTTTTTCTCTCTCCGCTAGAGATAGACAATGAAGCAGAATCAATGGATGATTGAGAAAGAGAAATATTGGAAGCGAAATTGGTCGCATACTCTTCATAAAGTTTGTCAAATTTGTCTTTCACATGTTTGACCTTTTCTACACAAGTTAAAGGGTCAAGTTTTTCGTAGCAATACGTCAAAAAGACATCCTTCATCCGTGGGTCAAGAATAGCTGCAAATGATAGTACATTGCTATAATTTGTCCAGTACTTATCAAATTTTGCTTTCATCTTTGTAGACATTTCCTTAATGACACCATCATCACAATATAGGTTCTCATCTAATAGACGCTGAATTTTCCAAACCTCCATAAAGTACAAACTTGATGTTGAATAGGACGAACCGGACATCAAACGTGTAATGTCATAAAATGGTTCTAAGAAGTCAGCAATTTTCTCTCCCCTACTCCAATCCTCACTTGATGGACAACACTTAAAATGCCTATCTACCACCTTGAAATAGTCAAAAGCTCTTTGATATTCCAATGCACTTTCAAGCATTATGTATGTTGAATTCCACCTGGTAGACACGTCTGTTCTCAAACCAATGCTCACATCTATCCCTGCATCTTTGACACACTCTTTAAATTTTAACATCCTCCCATCCGATTGTTTCACATAATTGACACTCTCTTTTATTTTCTTAAGTGCCCCACTAGCTACTTTTAAACCCTCTTGAACAATCAAGTTTAGTATATGAGCAGAGCAGCGAATGTGAAAAAACTCTCCCTCACACAACAAATTGCTCTGCACGCAAAGATGGGCTTTCAAAATGTCTTGCAAACAATCATTAGCAGATGCATTATCTAGGGTAATAGAAAACACCTTCTTATCTATTCCCCATTGCTTTAAGCAATCAAACAAAGTAGCCTCCAATTCAATACCACTGTGTGGGGGCTTTACTCGACAGAAGTTTAAAATCTTACTACACAACTTCCAACTTTCATCAGCAAAGTGAGCTGTCAGGCAAAGATAACCCTCCCCTGTAACCGCAGTCCAACAATCAGAAGTCAAACACACTCTATTTGGAATCCTAGACAACATATCCTTCAGTTTGTTTTTCTCTATGGCATATATTTTTTCTACATCTGACACTGCAGTATTTCTACAAGTCATTTCAGCATCGGGATTTAGATACCGAATCCAATTTCTAATTCTTTCATATTCCACAAAACTAAAAGGAAGGTCATGTTGAATAATGGCTTCAGCAAGCATACTGCGATGAGTGTTAAGATTAATCCTTCTCATAAAATTACTGATTCCATCTTCATCCATACCTCTACAAGGGAGATGGCGACCTAGGTGTGAAGTCCCATAATTCTGGTTACTAATTGGGTTTCTACCGACTCTAAAATCATGACTACAGTAATTACACGCAGCCTTTTCATACCCCTCCTCATCTTTACCAATTCTGGTAAAATGCTTCCACACTTCCGACGTTAATTTCCTAGGAGTCTCGCCACCTCCATCTTCCGCAAAAGGACTTTCTGAGACAACTTCTTCATCTACATTCATCTATAAAGGGAGTAGATATACCAATCAAATAATCTCTGACACTGTTGAACCCAGCTCTTCACTGACCTGCACTAAAAACCATATGCAAGCTTAACTCTACATAAATATACAATGAGCTTAGATTGTGTTACTTGGTAGTTATGTGCAACTGATCAATATGAATTGTGTTACTTGGTAGTCAATTCAGAGAAACAGGTATTGGCAGAACAATGGACAATGATATAGTCTGCAAGGTACTATCAACAACCAGAATGCAGAAGCATTTAAGAAGAGACAAATAAAAGATAGAAAGGGAGTAGATAAGAAAATTATTCCAACAAATAATCAACATTTCTGATTCATAATAAAAACTTATTTGACAAATATATTTGTCACACAGGGTGTGTAGCAGACTAGCAGTTAAGATAAATCCTGACAATTCTTATATAGTTCTTCAATCAAAGATTAACTATAAAATAAGTTTGCTTTATATTAGTTTTCTTTGAAATTTCTAAAGTAAAAATCAGTTCACACGAATCTGAAGCTCACAAGTTCTAAATACCAATTTATAATTATTGTCTTAAAGATCTTCCCAATTTAAAGCCACATTTTGGTGTTCAGTGTTATTTCTGTAAATCCTGCAAGCAACAGCCCAAGCATGGTGTTCAATTTTGATTAAACCAGAATCAGTAACAGAATCACAAAATTACTGATGCTTATATTGATTATCCATTGAACAGTCAAAATATTGATTATCCAGAATCACAAAATTACAGACACCCCATTAAAATACCCAGAAACAAATACCCAGAAACTCAATCAAATACCCAGAAACTCAATCAAATACCCAGAAACAAATACCCAGAAACTCAATCAAATCGTGGTTGAAGAAGAAAATACCTAGAAAGAAGAATAAATCTGCTCAAAAAAATCGCAAACACAGAGAAGAATCACGCTGCATCTGTTTGATGAATCGCGAACACAGAGAATCGAGAGAAGAATCACGAACACAGAGAAGAAGCACGAACACAGAAGAATCACGAACACAGAGAAGAATCGCGAACACAGAAGAATCACGAACACAGAGAATCACGCATCGGTATCACGCCGCATCTGTCGAACAAATTTGAGGAAAAACACTTTGGTCACAGTGGTTTCGAAAAGGAAAAGAGAATCGAGAGAAGAGAACGAATAGTCAAATAGTTTGGTACTTTGGTCACAGTGGTATGAATCTACTGTAAGTGGTGGGTTAGTGGGCTGACCCACACAATTCAGGCCCTAACCCACAATAAGTTTTAAAATATGGGCTGGGTTAAAAAAAGGTCCATATAATTGGGGGGCTTAAAATATAGGGGCTAAAACAGGTGGGCTAATGGGGTGGGCTAGGGGGCTGGGGCTGTTTTGACGGCTCTAGTTCATATGAATCAAATTGCGCTTTGATAGCACATGATATGATCTAAAGTAGATCATGAATAGTAGGATTATGAAAAGTGGCATTTCAATATTTTCTCACACAAAATTCAACAACAAAAAGATGATGAACATCAACAACACAAAATTAAAGATACAAAACTTACTAAACAAAAAAGGAAGAAAGATCAAAGATGGAGAAGACTTGGAACGGAAATGGAGATGGATGATCGCCACACATTTCTTGGAAAGCTGATAAGATCGTACATAGGAATGGCAATGGGGCGGGGCGGGGGCGGGGTGTACTCCCCCACTCCCCGTCCCCGCCGCTCAAATGTTCCCCCGTCCCCGATCCCCGCCGTGGGGAGTTTTACTCCTCTATCCCCGTCCCTGCGAACCCCGTGGATCCCCATGGGGACCCCATAAACTAGCTAAACCATAATAAAGGTCCAAAATTACAATATTGACTTAATCATCATCTCAACACCAAAAAACAAAGTTCCAAAATTACAACAATGATTTGTCCAAGATATTAGGCCTTTATCACCACTCCAAGTTCTTGGGAGCATCACATCCATACATCAGAGGGAAGAAATAATTCAACAATGTCATATTATACCTGGGATCCAAAATAACCCCTATTGCCATCACTCCATTTATCATACTCCAATACTTGTCAAATTAACTTCAATATCATACTTGAAGCCATACTTTGGATGATATCATTGCCACATGTTTTCCAAGCTCTTAAAGCCAATCTTATTTCACACACTTTTGGAAAGTAAATATTTGATGTTGGATATTGGGTACCCGAGAACAACTCAGTGACTTTAAAAAACAATACCAACTTATCACAAATATCAGTTGCCTTTTTCCAATCATCTTCACTTGGCAAACATTTATATATAGAGACTCACGCTGACTTAAACGTTTAAAAACTTCCTGGTATGGTAATGCAGAAGCAAGCAGTAAGTAGGTGGAGTTCCACGTAGTTTTACAATCAAGTGCAAGCTTCTTCCCATAAACTAAGTTCAATTGATGACAAGTATCTCTAAATTTCTCCTCCCTCTTTGGTGTTGCAACCCAAAAAGAAACACTATCTCTAACGTTTTCAATAGATTTAGAAATTGATGACATACCATCTTTTACTATCAAATTCAATATATGAGCACAACAACGCATGTGAAATAAGTCTCCACCCAATACAAATGAAGAAGATGGCATCTTATCTAACAAGAGACCAATTGTTGTTTCATTAGTGCTAGCATTATCAACAGTTAATGTTGACAACTTTCTATCAATATTCCAATATCCATCAAACGGTTTAGTAAAACTTCACAAATAACATCAGTAGTATGTGGTGCAGGAACATAAATGAACGTAAAATAATAATAATAATAATAATAATAATAATAATAATAATAATAATAATAATAGTAATAATAATAATAATAAATATCACGTATAATCATCAAAAATATCTTTTAGTAATAATAGATAAAACAAGTTAAACATATTTACCCGATGATCTTATTTTGAAAAGTCCAAGCATCATCAATGTAATGAGCCGTAACAGACATATATCATTTATTCTGATTGCTAGTAGTCCACATGTCAGTAGTTATCGCAATCCGACTTCTATTCTTTGCAAGTAACTTCATTTGTTTTGACCTCTCACTTTCATATAATTTCATTATATCACGCTTGATCGTATTGAGAGAAACTAATTTGAACAAAGGTTGAAGAGCATGGCTATACCTTCTAAAACCAATGTGGCCAACAATGCTAAGAGGATACTCATGCAATGCAATCATCCCTGCAAGCTCCTTTCTAGCAACATCTTGATTAAATGTATAGCTTCCAACTATAAGTGATTCTGGCCTCTTTTGTGAGGAAGTTGTCGTTTGTTCCTTAGCTTTTAAAATGGATTGCTTTGTACCCCTTACAGTGTGTCGTGGACATGTGCGATTGTGGTCATGTAAATGTGTGGTTCCTTGTTTAGTTTCACCAACAAGTTTTATCACAATACTTACATATAGCCTTCCATTAATATCTTCTCCCTTCTGAAATGTTTCCAAGCCGCTGATTTTAGTCCTCTTTTGTTAGGACTAGAGGTCTCGACTTCTTGATCTTGTTCTTGGTCTTCCATATTTGTGTCACCCGGAGGAATTTCAGTTTGACGTGTCTCTCCCGGTGGAATTAAATTAGGTGCGGGTGAAACTTCAGTGCATTCCACGGGACTATTAGATGCAATATCTTCAACCATTTTAAAAGATATCTTGTAATATATATTATATGAGGCAACTCAACATCATACTGTTGTTCCTTGGTTCAAACTCTTAGGTCCTAGCCGTGGATTCAGCCAGGGGTTTGGGCAAGTTCTTCGATTCCTTGTTCTTCAAGCGATTGCATCAAGGAGGGAACTCTGCTCCTTGACTGTGAGTATCCTGACTCCTCTAGAAAGGGCCAGGTTAGGTGAGAGGGGACTGCGAGGATTGGATTATACTACTGGCTAATGCATAAAAAATAAAGATAAAGTGCGATAAAAGCAGATAGACGAAATAAACGTAGAGTTTTTGATTGATTCATCACTACAAGAATAATGGAATTTTTCGGTCCGGACTTTTCGGCGGATAAATATCCGCCGGAACATTTCCGGCGGATTTCAGAATCCGCCGGAAAATTACCGGCGGATATCTGAGCCTTTCCAGCGAATTTTGTTCCTCAGGTAATTTTCCGGCGGATTTTAGGGGATTTCCGGCGGATTTAAGGGGATTTACAGGCAGATTTATTAAAAAATTCGAAAATTAAAAAATTATTTAAATCCGCTGGAAATTCAACTCACTCCGCCGAAAAAGTCCGTCCCCGACCAAATCCGTCGGAAATGGTATTACCGGCGGATTTTTTAAAAAACCGTATTCTTAAAATTTGATTAAATCCGCCGGAAAGTGTATCAGATCCACCGAAGAGTAACAGTTTTTGAAAATCCGCCGGAAACGTCATTACCGACGGATTTTTTGAAAAATACGGGAAAATTTAAATTTTGATAATCCGCCGGAAAGGTACTCAAATCCGCCGGAAATCCCGTTTTCCGCCGAAAAAAATTTAATCCGCCGGAAAGTTGTTTTAGCGGCGGATTTGTCAGTGTATCCGTTGCACCCCTCTTCCCCTATATAAAACTTCTTCAAATTTCTTCTCCACATTTCTTCTTCACACCCAAATTCTCTTCTTGAAATTCCTCTATTCCTTTCTACGAATTCTCTTCTTTCTCTCTACTAAATATCTTCCTCTCTTTGGCAAATTTCTTCAATCTAAGGTATGTTTGTAGCATGAGTTAATAGTTTTAGTTTATGAATTATTTTATAATATGATTTAGTTACTAATTGTGGTGTTGTTTGTTTAGGTATTGTTTGAGTTTTGTTTCCTTAAAACTTTTATTTTTACAGGGGCTTAACTAGATTTTGGCTATATTTACAGGGGCTGAACATATATTTAAGCCTTGATTTTATTAGTTTGAATTTCTTTATTAAGTAAATATCAAATATTATAATATATTAATATTAATACTATAATATATTAGTTTATAAAAAATAAAGTAATTAATATATCAATATATATCAAAAAGTAATATTTGATAGTTTATTTCATTTACTTTGTTAAAAAATAAAGTCAATGTAATTAATAAATCCGAAATATAATAATATATTAGTTTAAAAATAAAGTCAATGTAATTATTAATTTCTATTGTTTGTAATTTTTAGATAAATACGAAATATTATTAATTTCTGTTGATGTATGATCGATTGTTTCCTAGAAGATCCGGTTTAAAGCGACGTTTTGTAGAAGGAGTAGAAGAGTTTATTTTTTGTGCTAAGCGTCATGAAGAATTTGCGCGACAAGGGGGAATTAGATGCCCGTGCTTGAAATGTTCATTTCGATTTATAAAAAATGAAGAAGAAGTTAGAGTTGATTTGTACAATAATGGGTTTAGGCCAAATTATTGGATATGGAGTCGTCACGGGGAAGTAGGACCAGGGGTAGCTGTAGTTCCTGCGGTTAATGTTCCGGTTGAAGTAGTAGCTCCCACATGAAGTAGTTATCCAGCGACTACGACATCTAGAGGCCAAATTAATTATACAACCGTTAGATGTTTATCAGGAAATGATATCTGACGCTATTGGAGTAAATTTGGATTTTGAAGAACCAGAATATGATGCTGAAGAAGTTCCAAATGGGGAAGCTCAAAGGTTTTACATGTATTTGAGTGAGACAAATAAACCATTATTTGAAGGATCTAAAGACTCAAAATTATCAATGTGTGTTCGGTTGTTGGGTCTTTGATAAGTCTATTTTTAGAGTCTTTTTAATAGTTATTTTATTAAGTCTTTTTAGTATTTTAATTATATTTTTGTTCTATTTTACTGCAAATGTTTACTTTTTATCTTCAGGTTTTATTTTGAAGCAATTTGGGCTGCCTAAGTCTCAGCAGGTCAGAATTTGACTGGATCTCCCAGAATTCGACTAGATCTCTCAGAATTCGACAGCATCTGTCTCAGCAGGCCAGAATTCGACAGCATCTGTCTCAGCAGGCCAGAATTCGACAGCATCTGTCTTCCAGATTTCGACTGCATCTGTCAGAATTCGACTGCATCTTCTAGATTTCGACTTCGACTGCATCTGTCTTTCAGATTTCGACTTCGACTGCATCTGTCTTCCAGATTTCGACTTCGACTGCATCTGTCTTCCAGATTTCGACTTCGACTGCATCTGTCTTCCAGATTTCGACTTCGACTGCATCTGTCTTCCAGATTTCGACTTCGACTGCATCTGCTATCCAGATTTCGACTGTGCAGTCAAAATTGGATATTTTTGCCCACTTGAGGATGGCTTTTTGATGACTACCTTGGCCAACTTGATTTGCCACTTTTTCCTCTTTTGGACCATTTTGCCCCTCATATTTTCCTATAAATAGAGGCTTGATCCTCACTTGTAACTAAGCTTGAATTTTGTTAGAAAATCAATGACAAAGGCTCTCTAATGATTCATGACTTCAATTTACTCTTCATGCTTTTTATGATTCTTGTTTATTTACTTTCTTGCCCTTTAAATTCTTGCTATTTATTTTCTTGCCCTTTTTCTTTCCAAGTCATTTACTTTCCTTGCTATTTAATTTCTTGCACCTTTATTTTCCAAGTCATTTACTTTCTTGCCCTTTAAATTCTTGCTATTTATTTTCTTGCCCTTTTACTTTCCAAGTCATTTACTTTCTTGCTCCTTTAAATTCTTGCACCTTTATTTTCCAAGTCATTTACTTTTCTTGCTATTTAATTTCTTGCACCTTTATTTTCCAAGTTATTTACTTTCTTGCTCTTTTATTTTCCTTGCTCTTTAAATTTCCAAGTCAAGTAAACTACTGGCAAGTCAAGTAAATTACTGGCAAGTCAAGTAAATTACTGGCAATTTACTTTTCAAGCAATTTACTTTCTTGTCATTTACAATTCCGCTATTTATGATTTTGCACTTTACCGCTTTCTTTTATTTCTCGCTATTTAACTTTATGTTTTCTTCTTTTATTTTCTTTCTCCTCTTTTGTCTACAATGATCATGAGTGAGTAGACTTTACTAAAATATTCCTTCTTTCCAAAAACACTTTCTTTTCAGTTAATCAACTTTGAAAAATTAAATTGGTATTCACCTAGGCTCTCCCTGTGGATCGATAACTCTTTTATTACGCGATACGACCCGTGCACTTGCGGGGCTATCAAGTTTTTGGCGCCGTTGCCGGGGAGGCAGTGATATTAATTAAATTTTTCGAAACCGGTTAGACTGAAATTTTATTTTCTTTATTTTTACTTTTTCTTCTCTTGTCCCTCGAATGCGAAGAACCAGAAGTTTCGGTGAAACTGTTCAACAAATTCCCGAAATTGAAAGGTTCTTACATAGAAGGAGGAGAGAAATTCCCGATAACCAAATGGCGGCTAATGAAAATCGTGCTCTCAAAGAGTACGCAACACCTTCAGCAGAACCATCGGCTGCCATTGTACATCCAAATGTGGAAGCAAATAATTTTGAACTCAAATCATCTCTGCTTTCAATGGTTCAACAAAATCAATTTTCTGGTTCTCCCACGGAGGACCCAAATCTTCATATTTCAATTTTTCTGGAATACTGTGGGACTCTCAAATTAAACGGGGTACCTCAAGATGCCATAAGACTAAAACTCTTCCCTTTTTCATTAAGGGATAGAGCAAGAGCATGGCTACATTCTTTGCCTTCGGAATCCATTACCAGCTGGGGCCAGTTAAAACAAACTTTTCTTGCTAAGTTCTTTCCCCCGAGTAAAACAGCTCAAATGAGAAATCAAATTACTCGATTTTCTCAAAACGACGGGGAATCTCTTTATGATGCTTGGGAACGTTTCAAAAAAATGTTAAGGCTATGCCCCCATCATGGACTAGAGAAATGGCTCGTTGTTCATACATTTTATAATGGATTACAATATGCAACTAGAATGACTGTTGATGCAGCTGCAGGTGGAGCTTTGATGAACAAAAATTTTACTGAAGCTTATGCACTCATTGAAGATATGGCTCAAAACCATTGTCAATGGGCAAGTGAGCAAGCCATAGCAGATAAACCAGCATCATCAAAAGAGCCAGGTAAGTATGAAATATCCGCTGTTGATCATCTTGCCTCAAAAGTGGACGCACTATTTCAAAAATTTGAAAAATTAAATGTAAGTGCCGTTTCACAAACTTTTTCTCCTACTACTCCACCATGTGAATTATGTGGGGTTGTTGGCCATATTGGAGCTAAATGCCAGCTTGAGGCATCTAGTACTGGAAATGAGCATATAAACTATGCTCAAAAAGAAGATCCGTTTTCAAATACTTATAATTCTGGGTGGAGAAATCATCCAAATTTTTCTTATAAAAATCCTCCACCCAATCCAGCACCTAGACCACCTCCTGTCTTTCAAAATCAAAGCGTTTTTAACAACCCACAAAACAGCCCGCAAAAGTCGAACTTAGAATTTTTGATGGAAAAATTTGTGTCATCTCAAACAAAACAAAATGAAGAATTCAAAAATCATACTTGTTATTTGAATGACACACTTATCAAATTAGAATCAAAAATCGACTCTATTGCCACTCACAGTAAGATGCTTGAAAATCAAATAACTCAAGTGGCAACACAGGTGGCTTCATCCTCTAAATCTTCGGGGGTATTTCCCGGACAGCCTGAACAAAATCTAAATGGCCAAATATATGCTGTCACCCTTAGAAGCGAAAAACAATTAGAGGAACCAAGAGCAAACAAAAAAAAATTTGTGGGTGAAAAACATAATTCACCGTGTGAGCAAGAAGAGAAAGAAAAAGAGAAGGAACCAGAAAAAGAAAAAGAGAAGGAACCAGAAAAAGAAAGAGAAGAACCATACATCCCCCCACCACCATACAAACCATCTCCTTTATCTTACTTTTCACCTTCCTTTGTGAAAAAAATAACATTTGATCTGGGGGGAATTGTAAAAAAGATCTTATTGCTTACACAACTTCCATTTTACAAGCCATGGGATCTAGGAATATGCTTTCATTCTTCATATGTCACTTGGTCTCTATGCTTCAAGCAATGGGACCCAGGAATAACTTTATAAAGGGAAAGGTCAAGCTAATGACCATAAACGAGCGCTGCGTGGGAGGCAACCCACGGCTTAATGTATTTTTCGATTTATTGAAAAATAAAATACCCCAGGGCCGAGTATCCTGAACCAGACAGCCAGGTGAGCTCTCCTAACCCCTTTTGTCTTATTTGAAAAATCATTGAGGACAATGCCTAGTCCAAGCATGGGGGGTATTTTATTACTTTTATTAGGAATGTCTTTATTGCTTTGCCGAGTTTTTTTCCTTTTTGTACTTTGAGTTGTATCTGCTCCCTCCATCGCGAAACTTTGTGAACCTTAAGCATGTTTTAGATAAGCCTTTTCTGGACAAAAATAATTTTTCAATTTTTCATTAGCAATCATCTAGGTGGACTGGTTGGGAACAAACAAAATTGTATCATGGTTCGATTTCTACTTCTAGGGCTTTTTCACACACACACTACTGAGATTGTTTTCAGTTGTTAATACAATTAGAAGGACTGAAAAGAAACTAGTAACCTGGTTCTCTTGGTGACATTCACTGGATGCGCGGTTACTGGAGAAAAACGTCTGAGTTGGGGTATTCAAAAAAAAAAAAAAGAAAATTTGCAAAACCAATTCAAAATGCAAAATTGGTGCATTTTAAATGTCAAAATGAATGGTTAGCATATAAAATCAAAAAGAAAAGAAAAAATGCTTGAATACCCAACGTATAAAGACCCTCCTTTGAGACCCGGTCTTAGTGAATGGAGGACCCAAACTTAAGAATGCTGGGGAACCGGTTCTATGATGACATGGATATCCTCTCTAATGTATTGATACTTTAAATTTGTCTCCCAATTCCACAAGAAGCCCAAAATAGTAGCTCTCAAACCAAAGTGTTAGAATTGCCCCACAGTTCACTCAAGGTTTGAATATGAAAATAATTTTCCTTCAGAATTGGCCTAAAGATTTACACTGTTTTTGCTTGAGGACAAGCAAAGGTTCAAGCATAGGGGAGTTTGATAAGTCTATTTTTAGAGTCTTTTTAATAGTTATTTTATTAAGTCTTTTTAGTATTTTAATTATATTTTTGTTCTATTTTACTGCAAATGTTTACTTTTTATCTTCAGGTTTTATTTTGAAGCAATTTGGGCTGCCTAAGTCTCAGCAGGTCAGAATTCGACTGGATCTCCCAGAATTCGACTAGATCTCTCAGAATTCGACAGCATCTGTCTCAGCAGGCCAGAATTCGACAGCATCTGTCTCAGCAGGCCAGAATTCGACAGCATCTGTCTTCCAGATTTCGACTGCATCTGTCAGAATTCGACTGCATCTTCTAGAATTCGACTGCATCTTCTAGATTTCGACTTCGACTGCATCTGTCTTTCAGATTTCGACTTCGACTGCATCTGTCTTCCAGATTTCGACTTCGACTGCATCTGTCTTCCAGATTTCGACTTCGACTGCATCTGTCTTCTAGATTTCGACTTCGACTGCATCTGTCTTCCAGATTTCGACTTCGACTGCATCTGCTATCCAGATTTCAACTGTGCAGTCAAAATTGGATATTTTTGCCCACTTGAGGATGGCTTTTTGATGACTACCTTGGCCAACTTGATTTGCCACTTTTTCCTCTTTTGGACCATTTTGCCCCTCATATTTTCCTATAAATAGAGGCTTGATCCTCACTTGTAACTAAGCTTGAATTTTGTTAGAAAATCAATGACAAAGGCTCTCTAATGATTCATGACTTCAATTTACTCTTCATGCTTTTTATGATTCTTGTTTATTTACTTTCTTGCCCTTTAAATTCTTGCTATTTATTTTCTTGCCCTTTTTCTTTCCAAGTCATTTACTTTCCTTGCTATTTAATTTCTTGCACCTTTATTTTCCAAGTCATTTACTTTCTTGCCCTTTAAATTCTTGCCCTTTTACTTTCCAAGTCATTTACTTTCTTGCTCCTTTAAATTCTTGCACCTTTATTTTCCAAGTCATTTACTTTTCTTGCTATTTAATTTCTTGCACCTTTATTTTCCAAGTTATTTACTTTCTTGCTCTTTTATTTTTCTTGCTCTTTAAATTTCCAAGTCAAGTAAACTACTGGCAAGTCAAGTAAATTACTGGCAAGTCAAGTAAATTACTGGCAATTTACTTTTCAAGCAATTTACTTTCTTGTCATTTACAATTCCGCTATTTATGATTTTGCACTTTACCGCTTTCTTTTATTTCTCGCTATTTAACTTTATGTTTTCTTCTTTTATTTTCTTTCTCCTCTTTTGTCTACAATGATCATGAGTGAGTAGACTTTACTAAAATATTCCTTCTTTCCAAAAACACTTTCTTTTCAGTTAATCAACTTTGAAAAATTAAATTGGTATTCACCTAGGGTCTCCCTGTGGATCAATAACTCTTTTATTACGCGATACGACCCGTGCACTTGCGGGGCTATCAGTCTTAAGTCTCATTTTAATATTGCTGAGTTGTGCATGGAATATATGACCAAAATGATGTTGGATGCAACCCCCATTAGAGGGCTTTTGCCGCAGAGTTATTATGATGCTAAAAGACTGGTATCGAAGCTTGGCTTAAAATTTAAAAGAATTGATTGTTGTGTGTCTGGTTGCATGCTCTATTATAACAATGAGTTTGGCATAAATGATGGAGAGTCGTCGGAATGCAAGTGGTGTGGAAAGCCACACTATCGTGTCAGTAGGAAAGGGATGAGAGAGGCAAACCGTTTCCACGAAAAGCAATGTTCTATCTGCCGCTTATACCAAAGCTGCAGAGGATGTTTACTTCAATGGAGACCACGGGTAAAATGACGTGGCACCATCAAAATAGAAATAATTCTGGTGAATTACGTCACTCATCTGATGGTGAAGCTTGGAAGCATTTTGATCGTGTTCATCCTGATTTTGCCAGTGATCCACGCAATGTTCGGCTTGGTTTGTGCTCTGATGGTTTCACACCATATATTCAAGCCTCGGCAACACCGTATTCATGTTGGCCAGTTATTGTTACCCCATACAACCTTCCTCCAGAAATGTGTATGTCCAAACCATACATGTTTTTAATTTCTATTATTCCAGGGCCAAGTAATCCAACAGCTGGTATTGACATATATTTGCAACCTTTGATTGTTGACCTAAAAAGGTTGTGGAATGGTGTTTTAACTTATGATGTGGCACGCAAACAAAATTTTGTGATGAGGGCGGCTTTGATGTGGACCATTAATGACTTTCCTGCCTATGGAATATTGTCTGGATGGGGGACACATGGTAAGATGGCGTGTCCGATTTGCATGGTTGACACAAAGGCTTTTAGCCTTAAATACGGAGGAAAAACTTCATGGTTTGACTCGCACCGTAGGTTCTTACCTATGGATCACCCATTTAGAAAGCAGAAATATGCGTTCATCAAGGGAAATGTTGAAACAGCTGGACCTCCTCGTAAGTTGACACCAGAGGAAGTTTGGAATAGTGTTAGGGATATCCCTCCTATGGAAGTCGTAGCGGGTGTTGTTTCTCATCCAGATGGCTATGGACAATGGCACAATTGGACAAAAAAAAGTATTTTTTGGGAACTTCCCTATTGGAAAGATAATCTATTGAGACACAATCTCGATGTCATTCATATAGAGAAGAATTTTTTTGACAACGTATTTAACACTGTCATGAACGTGAAAGGCAAAACGAAAGACAATGAGAAAGCTAGGAAGGATATAGCTCATTATTGTAGACGAAAGGATTTGTTGTTGGTTGAGCAAGGTACTAGGACTTTGAAACCCAAAGCCAATTTTATTTTATCTACTGAACAAGCGAAAGCAGTTTATCAGTGGATAAAAGAGTTGAAAATGCCAGACGGTTATTCTTCCAATTTATCTAGATGTGCGGATGTGGATAATGGGAGGTTGCATGGGATGAAGAGCCATGATTGTTATGTATTCATGGAGTGCTTACTTCCAATCGCTTTTAGTTCGTTGCCAACACACGTTTTGACTCCGCTCATTGAAATAAGTCAATACTTTAAGAATTTGTATTCTGCAACGCTAAAAGCTGATGATCTTTCAAAAATGGAACAAGATATCCCACTTATCTTATGCAAGTTGGAGAGAGTATTTCCGCCTGGTTTCTTTGATTCTATGGAGCATCTACCGGTGCATCTCGCATATGAAGCTAAACTTGGAGGACCTGTCCAATACAGATGGATGTATCCGTTTGAAAGGTCAGCTAATTTTTATAATATAATAAACAAGTTTAAAATATATGACTAATTGACTATTATATATTAATATCATTTTCTCGAGGTTCATGGGTGATTCAAAAAGATCAGTGAAAAACAAAGCTAGAGTTGAAGGATCGATATGTTCTTCTTACTTACACCGTGAAACAACCCATTTTTGTTCTTATTATTTCAAGAATGAGTTTGCTCCTAAAAGCAGTCGAAATGAAATGGATACTGAATGTCCTAGACATCATTTAGCTTTGTCTGTATTTTGTCTACCCTCTAGTCCATCTGGGAAGGAGTCAATTCACTGGCTAACAGATGAAGAGTTAAGTTCAGCACATGTTCAAGTGTTGATAAACTATACTAAGGTGCAACCATTTATTGAGTATGTTCCTCAACATTAACTATCGATCTTAATTAGTTAATATAAAGTAGACAAATGTGTAACAATTAATTATTTCTTTTTAGGGAATTCTTGTCATCAGAGGACGTAAGTGAGCAACAATCTTCTGCTCATATTAATGCATATTTTCCAACGTGGTTTAGGCAACATGTTTTTGCCCTCCCACCAACTTCTACCAACCAACACTTGAGGAACATATCAGACAGTCCTCGAAGATGTGTTAAAGAATGGCACACATGCTTTGTCAATGGATACAAATTTCACACCAATGAATGGACACACGGCAGAGAAACAGTCAATAGTGGAGTTTGCATGAAGGGTGTCACTCGAGGAGGTGAAGATGATTTTTATGGTGTGGTTCAACACATATATAACTTTCGTACCCCCATCTAGATTTTAGTCAGAAGGTAGTGGTTTTTTATTGTAATTGGTTTGATCCGTCTGCTCGAGGAACAAAGGTGAATCCAAAGTCAAATACAGTGGACATTAAAATGAATTGTAGATATCGACTGTATGATCCGTTCGTCATTGCACAAAAATGTGAGACAAGTCTATTATGTCCCTTATCCATCAACGTGGACTGATAGGCGTGGTTGGTGTGTCGCAATTAAAACAAAACCAAGAGGTCCATTGAGACAAATGATGACACGGTGGAAGATGTGTCATATCAAATGGAAGAGATGTCTAATGTAAACGAAGTGATTCAAGTTGAACCCATTGCTCGTTTATGTGATGAGTCAAACACCGGCGATGAAGTTGATGACGAAGAAGATGCTGATGAAGATGCAACAGACCACATTGGTGTATCAAGAATTCACTCCTTTGATGATGATGATTTTGAGAATGAATGGGATTCCAATTAGTTATTTTATGTTTCAACAATATATGTTAACCTATTTTTAATCAAGGATGTAATTTATGTTTGTTTAATTAGTATGTTTATATATTTTTGTTTAGTATGTTTATGTTAACCTTGTTTAGTATATGTTTGTTTGTTTAAATGTATATGTCTAGATACGGTCATGGCATCGTCTCACTCAGGATCCGATCATGACGACACATATGTTCCTCCACCTGTCACGGGTGATGGCGCCAGCACTAGCAGGAGGAAGACTTCTACTCGCCTAGGGCGTCGTTGTCGGCCTGCTCGTGTTCTTGTTTCTGGTGGCAGATATTTTCCACCACATGTGTCTGAGGGTGCTAGTAGTAGTACTGCAGGGCAGTCAGTGATTCCTGATGGTACTGAGGGCATAGCCCCGATAGATGTTGATGCAGATGGGGTACGCACATTTACTGTTAACCAGGAGGTGGTGAGGTATACAGCTGATGGTCGTATCATATTGGAGACTGCTGGCGATTCGTAAGTATATATATTATTATTTATTAATTTATTTTTGTTGCCTTTTATATAACTTATATAATTTGGTGTAATAAAATTCATCTTTTTTAAATGTAATATAGGTTTCTTCCTTCGAAGGCTCCAGCTACCGCCATCACAACAACAATTAAGGAGAATTTCACCGGCAGCTGGAAGAATTGGACGGTGGTTAGAAAAGATAGAGGCAATTACGAGGATGTTAAGATCATTCTTGGTAAGTTGTTCTACGAAATAATTAATTTGGTGTATTATCTTATTGACTTGATTAATTAATTTGTCTTATTAACAACATTATTGTAAATTTCTTAAATAGGAAAAATGTACATGGTTACCAGAGCAGCAAAAAGAAGTTGAGAAAGTGTTCCATAAGAGATATTCCCATCGCTATTCTGAATTACTGCGGGATGCGCGCAATAAGAATGTGAAGCCATCTTATATGGGAGACTCAACTTGGGCTTGGTTCAGAGAGTATTGGGCGACACCAGAATTTAAGAATTATTGTGAGAAAGCCAAGAAGAACCGTGTTTCTGAAAAAGGTGGCTGCATACACACAGTGGAGAGTGTTAATGCTCCAACCCATCACAGGCGTTTGGTAAATTTATTACTTTATTACTTGATTAATTAATTATTTATAATTAACTAGTCATTTTCATGTGTATTAATTAATAACACTATATATATGTATATATATAGGAGGCGATGCATCAAAGGACAATCACTTTGCTTGAGTTGCATCGCTACCTTCATATGCGAGAGGACACTAGTGAGTTTGCTACAGATTGGGCGAGGAATATTCAGGTAAAACTACTTTTACAATTATATATTAATGTTTATTATTTATATTTATCTTTATATAAATATTGTTTTTATTATATTATATATTATTATTAATAATTAGTTATTTATTTCTTTGTTGGGTTATTTTTTTCAGGAGAGCTTCCAGGATGGGCTGACTGAGTACCATGAGTCACAGCAGAGCAGTGGGACAGATATCGATCCTGTGGAGGAGGCTAGAGTAGCTCGTGATATTTGGTAGAGAGCAGTTGGTCCCCAAAAGAGTAATCGTATGGTAGGATCTGGTGGTATTGGACCGGCTGCTTTCAGAACAAGCATTATTCCGAGTCTATCTTCACATTCTGGACCAGAGAGTACTGGTCGCTCTTATGTTCCTAATTCTAGTGAGTTGAATGTTGTTACGCAATTGACCCAGCAATTGAGCGAGGCCCATCGTCAGTTTGCCGAGCGGCAGGAGCAAAATGAACAGGAAGTGCAGGCGCTTCGGGAGAAAGCTAGGATAGCTGAGGAGCGCATGGAGGAGCAGGCTAGGATAGCTGCGGAGCAGGCTAGGATAAATGAGGAGCGCTTTAAGCTTTTGCAGGATCAGCTGATGTCTCAGCACTCGAGGCCATCATCATCACATATGCCATCCTACCTGCCGCAGCAGCATTTCAGCGGTGCATTTCAGCCGTGGCCTCAGCCCCAGTATTCCCAACAGTATCCACCGCAGCAGGTTCAGCACCGCCAGCAGCGGCCATACCAGCCATACCAACACCCCCAACAGCAGTCACCCCACTAGCCCAACTCAATCATCGATCTTAATATCGATGCGATAAATGCTTTTCTTGCATCAGATGATACCTATTATCTTGATGACAAGTCAGGCCAGCAGCCACCTGAGTAGCTTTGGATTGTATTATTTTGTTGTATGGATATTTAAGTTTTCATTTGTATTGGTTATGGATATTTGGGTACTTTGTTCGATTTTAAATTTGAATTAAATTAAAACGTCTTCAGTTCAGACCTATTATTGTTTTTCATTTGGTATATTATTAAGATCGATATTATTAATTTTAATTATTATTTTTTATTTTAAAAAAATAATTTTAAAACTTTTTAATTAATTTAATTAATTATTTAAAAATAATTATTATATTAAATTAATTATTAATTTTCATTCCTAGTATTTATTTTTTTAATAAATAAATTAAATAATAATTAAATTACTTATTAATTTTCATTCCTATTTTTTATTTTTTTAATTAGTAAATTAATTAATAATTTAATTAATTATTAACTTTTATTTTTTTATCAATAATTAAAAGTTTTAATAAAATAATATTAATTTTTTAAATAAAACGAAAATTAATTTCTGGCGGATTTAACGGGTTTTCCGGCGGATTTTTATTTTTTCAAAAGAAAACAAAAGTTTTTCCGGCGGATTTTTATTTTTTTAAAAAAAAAATTTCCCGACGGATTTAACAGGATTTCCGGCGGATTTTTCGGCGGGATTTCCGGCGGATAATCCGCCAGTAATGTTATGCAATTTTTTTGGCTACCGGCGCGAAAAATCTGTCGGAAAGTCTAAATTTTCGGCGGATTTTTGACTTTTTCGGCAGATTTTGCCTGCCGAAAAAACCAACTTTTCTTGTAGTGGATGTGTGTCTTTTCTGTACAATTACTCTCCTATTTATATACATACCCTCGTCGGCCACTAAGACAGCAACATTTGCCTACCGTTGGATCAGTCTAAGATCAACGACTATCATTCTTTCTAAGCCCTAAGGAGGCGGAGTAAGCACCCACGATCTCACTAGCACAATTAGTGGGGTGAACTCCCTCACTCCGCTTTTCAAGACGTCGCTCCTTCGCTTGATCTTCAACTGCTCCCATGTTCCATCTTCGTGCATGTCTCTTACGTGCCTTCCAAGTAAAACCGCCTTACCTCGGCCACCTGATTCACTCAGCTAACCTTCGCCGTCAGACAGTAACTCAGGCACCCGAGCCTACCCTGGCTGTGGCACTCTATAGGCTGAGGTTGTACTCTCCCTCGGTTTCGCTCATTGCTCCTCGGACTAACCCCTTCCTCGGGGAGTTGTCTAGTGATATACCCCGAGGGCTTCTCTTGATCATTTTCTCAGGCAATTATCTCTTAAAATCCTTGTCTAGTGACCTGCCTCAATACTCCAGCTCCACTGCCTTCTTCATTCAGTCCTCGGCCTACGACCTAATTATTTTTGGGCGTTAACAATTGCTCCCTTTTTTGTGCTGTCGTGTGGCCGCGAGGACATGATTGATAGTGCAAAAAGAACCCTTTAAGATGACTTGATGTGACCGTTTTGAAGTGACTATCCTGCCGTTTTGTGACACTTGGCAGTTTCGCTCTGCGCGGGATACTAGGGCGGCGCAACGGTTCCCAAGGTTTGCGAAAGCCATAAGTGGTTACGATTACACGAGACTGTTTGCTTTCTTTGGAAACGCTTCGCTCCTCTTTCGTTTCTCTCTTTGCGAAACAGAACCCTTTCTTTCCATTGTCATCACCACTGCTTTCTGTCATGTCTTCAAACTCCGACTCTCAGAACAGTGACCATAGTTATGGCGAAAATAGTAGCCAACCAAGTTCTTCTTCTTCTGGTCCTTCTTCAGCAATCGCTTCCCCGGAAGTTTCCCCATAGGATATCCTCGTTGTCGTCCCAGGCGGAGTCACAGTGCGGCCTACCACCTCTTCCGTTGGTGAAGGCTTCAATGCCTTCAAACAAACCTTCAACACTTCGGCTTGTCCGGTATACCACTCATCCAAGATTGGTTCACCGTTGACGCCAAGGTGTCGGAGACCAGAGGTTGGGCCAGACCCATCGACGACTATCACGCCTGGTTTGATAGGATTCATCCTACCAATAAAGACGCTTGGAAGGCTAAGGGTCTACGTGACATGATCGCCCTCTCTACCTTCGCCATCCCTCTTAAGTTTGACGTTCTTTTACCCCTCTTGGGTTTTTGGTCTTCTACCTTCAACGCTTTCATATTTCCCTAGGGCATGGTCACCCCCACCATCCTGGATGTGGTCACTATTACTGGTTTGCACGCGTTCGGCCGTTGCATCAATCCTGCAAGACTGCCCAGGAAGGTGAACTTGGGCCATATCCATGCTGGAGGGGTCTATTCAAAGTTTCTGATTGCCAACTCCAAGTCCGATGCCACCATCACCGACGAGGAACACACCGCTTTCCTTATGTACTTCTTCTGTAGATTCTTCTACGGCACTGCCTCGGCCGGCGTCATCCAAGAGCTGCAGCCCTTTGTTGCCATGATGACTAGTGGGTAGGTTTACGCCTGGGCTCCTTACTTTCTTGGTGAGTTCGACCAGATCAAGGACTACGGTCGAGTCTCCAAGATTCAGGATCCTATGTGGTTTCTCCAGTTGTGGGCTACCCTCTATTTCCCTCATATTCTTTTTGCTGGCTTGACTATCCCTGGGCCACTGACCAACAGATGCTTAGGTCCTCAGCTCTCGGACACCCCTTGCCATCGACTGACAGCGGCTCAAGTCATGAAGGAGTTTCTGAAGGCCAACATTAGACAGGAGGTGTGGTCCTACCTGGATCTTTACTCCTCAACGAAAAGAAGACCAGCTTCCTTTATCAGAGCGCGATATTGCTCGTGATTATTGGCGGTCCGCTCTGGCAGCCAGGGACTTGCCAATTGGCTATCTGGCCTCTTCTCGTTACAGCAAGGCTCTGGCAGAGTATTATTATCCCAATTTCGTCTGCAAGCAATTTGGGCTGATGGAGCATGTTCCTCTACCTTACCGATCTTTGGATGACCCTCGTCGTAGGGAAGGCCTGACAGATGGTCAGGTGTGCAAGATGGTAGTCAACAATTATCTCAAAGTTATTGATAGCGTGTGGGCGAACTATAAGGTGTGTCCGGGGGAGACCCGTGCCTTTACCAATTGGTGGCTTGGTGTTAAGGACCTAGTCTTCCCTCGGGCTCTTGGGGATTATCTTTCCCAGTACCTCGGCCACCATCGCACGGCTCCAACCCTTTCTTTAACACCGGCTGGTACCAGCGTCATTCCCTCTCCTGTTGATATAGCAATCAGGCCTCCAACTTCCTATCGGCGTCCATCCACTCGATCTCGACAAGCCACGGGTATGTCTTTTCGTTCTTTATGGCTCATTTATTGTCTATTCCCCTGCTTCTCATTCCTGTATCCTTTCTGATTGCAGGGCCCTCTGTTGATCGTAATGCGGCAGAAGACGAAGATGATGCTCCTATTATCTTCAGGCGACCGTCTGTTCGCCGTGCTCCAATGGACACCCCTTCGCAGCCAGCGGCAAAGAGGGCTGTTGTGGGGGCAGAAGACACTCTTCGCCCTTCCAGTGGCCCGATACTTTGCTTCCTAGAGTCATCCTCAGATAGTTCTCTCTTCGGGAGAAGAGGTACAAAGATTAGAGGATGCCCTCCGGGGCAGAACTGTTACTGATCCTACCCAGCGTTCAGACCTGTGGTCTCTGGCGTTCAGTCTGTCTTCTTCAGATGATCTCTCGGGCTTATTCGGCATCCCACGCTGTAGCGACCGAAAAATCCGGATGAGGGGATTCTTCGTCATTTTTGCAATGAAGCCGCCATCAATATTTATTAAACAGGAAAAATATTGAAAAAACCTTCATTTTTGGGTTCGGGGGTCGATTATGTGTGGGGAAGGTATTGGCACCCCACAACATCCTTTCGAAAGAAAGGTTACCATTTAATTTAATGTGTAGAAAGAAAGTTAATTCAAAGAAAACACTTTAATTTACCCTTTTTATTATTTGCGAAATTGAGAATGAAGATTTGATAAAAATTTTAGTTTTTTGTGCTTGACAGGAGTGGGCCCCTGCTCCTACCTCTCTCCAGGTGCGATGGAGTAATCAAAGCTACGTAGTTCTTGGGTAAAAAAAGTTTGTGTGTTTGGTGTTTTTTAATTATTTTTTGAAATTGGGAGAGGTATCCGTAATGACCATTCAAGTAAAACTCAGAGTGGTCACCACTCATAGCTCGTTTGAAAACTAAAGTTGTTATTAACGGTCAAGCAAGCCAGGCTCAGAGTGACCATTAGAAACAAACCATTTTTTTGTGAGTTGATGGTTTGGAAGAAAGAATATTAGTTTGAAAGCGTTACGGCGTAAATGAAAGAACAAAATGAATTGTAATAGTGAAGGTGTAAAAGGAGCAGGAGGGGTTGTGTTATTAATAAAAGGTGTAAAAGGAGCAGGAGGTTGTATTTTTAAAAAGGGAGGTGCAAAAAACAGAAACTCAAATAACATTTCAGCCCACGAATTCTTAGCTGACAGGGAAGGGTATTATTAAAAGGGGTGCGCTTAATAGCAGCCCAGTCCATATTCTATGCTCGTCAGCCCACTAAACATGGGTTTTTTGAAGGGGGGGGGGGTGCTCACGCAGCAAACGGAGGGATGTGCTTTGCAAACGCAAAAAAAAACCTACTATAAAAGCTAAACCAAAACTGAAACCCTAATTTTTACAACCCTAATCTCTCTTCTCTCTCTCTCACGGCGCCGCATCACCTTTCCCTCTCCGCCATAATTTTCGTTTCCCCTTTCTCCACCACCGTAAACATCAAACCGAATCTCTGTCTCCCTTTTTCCTCCGCCATTCCCAATTTCTTCCCTCTCCTCTTCCCTCTCTCAACGACGCCGTCCCAACATCCACCCCTCTTAACCCTAGATTCGCTCTCTCTTCCCCTCACCGAATCACACCGAATCCCACCGCCGTTCTCACTTACCTCCCTCTCCACTTCCCAAACCGATCCTCACAGACTCTCACCCTAATCTTCCCCTTTTTTAAAACCGCACATCCGTTTTTAGCGAAGAGAGAGAGAGAGTGAGATGTCCAAAGAAAGAGAAAGTGAGAGAAAGAGAGATTTCTGGGTTGAGAAGGAAGAAGACGAAGAACGTGGAAGAGGGTGGTGGCAGAACGAAAGATGTTGGCCGTGGGGGGTACGATTTTGGTCGCGGTTGTGTGGTTAACGAAGCGTCTGGTGCGAGGGGTGGTGAGGAGAGGTTGTTGATGGTGGATTTGAGGATGGGTTCGGCTTGCGAAGGTGATGAGTTAGGTGTAAGGGGCTACGGTGACTGAGACGGTGAGGCTATGGCGGTGATGGTCCGTAGAGAGCATGGGTGGCCGTGAGGTTTGGTTTCTGTGTTGGTGGATGGTGGTGTGGAGAGGAGGAAACCAGTGGTGGTGACCGTGGGTGGCACACGGCGAGGCTACGGTGGTGGCCACCGCAAGCGGTGCCCGGAGGTAAAATCTCTCCACTTTCTCTTTTTCTCCTCCCTCATTCAATCTGATCCTAGTTTCTCAGTTTTTGGTTTCTGTTTTTTTTTTAATCTTTTGATCTCTGGTTTTTTGATTATTCATTTAAGGAGACTCTGAACCTTGATTTATCTAATCCTTTGCCTAATTTCTTTTAACAAAACCCTAATCTTCTAATTTCGTTTTATTTTGATCACTGATTTTGAACCCTATGTTTTCACAACTGAATACATGTTTTTGCATTTTATATAAAAAGAATAAAAGGAACATCAACCTATATTGCAGCTTCTGAACTTCTCTTCTTGTTTGCTCTGCTTGCTGCTGCCTTTATTTTTACTGCCTTTGTCGCTACCGACTGCTCCTGCCTTTGGATTTTTATTGCTTTGTGATTAGGGTTTCAGTGTGAAAACCCTAATATTTGGTTTTGAGTTTCTCTGGATTTTTTTGCCTAATTCTTCTGTGTGCGTACGTATTTTTGTATATTTCAGTCACCCTCTCTGAATTTCTGTATCTGTTTTTCAATGACTGTGTGAATTTTTGTGTATTTTTGGTGTCAATTTTGTTGATTCTCCCCCCTGATACTATGTTACTGTTAGGTTTTTATAGGTGGATTGATGAGGTGTTGAGGGGCTAAAAGGACAATCAGCAATTAGGGCAAAAATGGCACCAAAATGACAGCATTTTGAGGAGGAATAAAAAGGACAAGAGCTGGCACCAATGACAGTCAAAGGAAGGACAAGGGATCAAAAGGATAGCCAAGGAGAAATCCTAGCCAGGGTAGGCAGCCAGCTGCTGCGCCCTCTTCTTCCTCTTTTTTCTTTTTTTTTTGAAATTTTGTATTTTTTAATTTTTTGTATTATTTTTGCTATTTTGCTTTTTTTTTTGGTTCATATGTGTAAAGAAACTATATTATATGTAAAAACCTTTGACTGTTCAGCTTTTTTTCAATTATTTTTGCGTCAATAACAATAGACTAAAATAATAACAACAACGAAATAAAATAAAATGAGCGTCAAACAATCGTTATACGAGAGTGCCAAAGACACTTGCGTTTAGAACAATGTGTGAGGCAATAAGATTTTTTTTGGATTTTAATCGATCGGACAAAATTAGGGTATGGCACATGCTGCTCAGGACGCTGCCCAACAAGCACTAGATCGCCTGAATTCCCTACAGGCAGAGAAGAAAATGTATCTCTCAGCCTATGGTGAGAAGGAAGCGGAACACCGATCGGTGTTAGCTGAGGAGGAGACTACCAGGCGCCGAATTGAAGAAATTGAATCTCTTATGACGGGGCTCCAATTAGATCTATAGGCTTTGCGCCCCAAACAGGAGGAGGCTGCCAAAAATCTGAACCTGGCCACAGCAGAACAAGCTCGCCTGTACAACCAGAGCAAACCCTTAGATCAACTCATCAGGGAGCTAGAATCCCAAAAAGGGGCCTTTCTCTATGACAAGGAGCGCGGCCAAAGTGAGGTATTATCTGCAATAGCTTCCTAGGAAAAGCTTCGAATCCGCTTGACAAACTCGTCCGCTGCCGCACCTACTTCAGCTGTCCTTTGCATATTCTCCCATAGAGTAGGATAATACGCCTTGAGATATTTGCCATTTATTTTTGTTTCGAACTCTTTGCCATCGAACGTAATTAAACGATATGCGCCACCGTCGTACACTTCACTTACGATGTAGGGCCCTTCCCAATCTGGGGACCACTTGCCCAACTGGGGGTCTTTCCTCCCAAGCGGCAGAATAGCTTTCCATACTAGATCTCCCTCAACAAACTTCTTAGGCTTGACGTGTTTTGTTGTAGGCTCGGGCCGTTTTAGCCTTGTTCATCTCAATCTTGCTGAGGGCTGCCAGCCTGTCGTCGTCCAACGAGTCCAATTCCATTAACATGACTTGTTGATATTCATCCATACCGAGGGCATGCTGCCGAGCCACCCTCAATGACGCCACGCTGATCTCCAATGGTAGTACGACATCTTGCCCATACACTAGACGATAGGGAGCCACCCCGGTGGCTGTGGACTTGGAGTTCCTCATTGCCCATAAGGCCTCATTTAGGGTCTCGTGCCACCGTCGAGGCTTATCCTCTATGTTCTTCTTGATGAGCTCAATGAAGATTTTATTAGTAGCCTCTGTTTGTCTGTTAGCTTGAGCATAATAGGGAGACGAGTGTCTCATCTTGATGCCAAATTTTTGGGCAAAGGCCACCACTTGTTCCCTGGTGAACATCGTGCCTTGATCGGCCATGAGGGTTTCAGGAATGCCAAATCTGTATATGATCTGGTTTTCTATGAACCTGATCACCGCAGCCTGATTGGCATTCGCTAGAGGCGCAGCTTCTACCCACTTAGTGAAGTAATCGATGGCCACAATAATAAAGTTATGGCCCTTTGATCTTGGAGGGTATATTTTTCCAATCAGATCGATGGCCCACCCTCTGAATGGCCAAGGTTTAACAATGGGATGGAGCTCATCCGCAGGCACTCTCTGGATTTGTCCATGCAGCTGGCAAGCCTCACATCCTTTTACAAACTGGAAGCAATCGGCAGTGATCGTCGGCCAATAGTATCCGTGTCTGTATATTAGCCATTTCATGATGGGGCCAGACCTGTTTGCACCACAAATCCCTGCATGGGTTTGTGCCATCACCATATACACGTCCTTTTTCATGAGACATCGTAAGAATACCCCATTGGCGCTTCTTTTATACAGGTCGTTCCCTATCACGATGTACTTCAACGCCCTTTGCTTAATCTTGAAATCGGTGTCAGCCGTTGGATTGCGAAGGTATTCCGTCAATGCTCCAATCCAAGCATCGGCAAGGTCCTCCTCGGCCTGTATTGAGGTATCTTGCTGCCATACCTCGACCACTGACTCCTTATAACCCATGGCTTGTTGGGCTAAATTGTTTGCCTCTTGGTTTTCGTTTCTGGGGATATACATGATGACAGCATCAGCAAACAATTTTAACAAATTATGCGCTGAGGCTCGCAATTGTTTGAGTTTTGTATTATAGCACTTGTATTCCCCAGTGATCTGTTTGATCGCCAGTTGCGAATCCCCCTTGAATTCCACATATTGCGCTTTCATGGCGGCCAGGATCTCAAGTCCCATGATCAAGGCTTCATATTCGGCCTGATTATTGGAGGCTTCGTCCCTTATCTTGCACATGAATCTCCACGTCTGCCCATAGGGGCTGGTGATGACTACGCCGATGCCTGCCCGGGTTTGGGTACTTGAGCCATCAAACATGAGGACCCAAGGCTTCAAGCCTAGATAGTTAATGGATTCGGCTAAGGCATAGTGTATCTCTACACATGGGCGTGCCAAGAAGTCAGCCAAGGCTTGCCCTATAATAGCTCTCAATGGCACGTATGTCAAGGCAAACGCATTTAACTTAATGGCCCACTTGACAAGTCTTCCCTGCAAGACGGGCCTATTAAGAAGATACCTGATAATGTCAACTTTGCACACAACTAGAACCTTTTTCGGTAATAAATAATATTCCAGTTTAGTACAAGCATTAAATAAAGACAAACAAAGCTTCTCAATAGGAGAATATCTAGTCTCAGCATCGTTGAGGATCCTGCTGAGATAATAAATAGCACGCTCGGCGCCATTATCATCATCTTGGGATAATAGGCAGCCGATGGCTTGATCTTCGGCCGCAATATAAAGCTTCAAAGGTTTCCCAGGCTGCGGAGGTACTAGGACGGGAGGATTAATCAAGGCACCCTTGATCTGGTCAAAGGCCTCCTGTTGCCTCACTCCCCACATCATTTCCTCAGAATTCTTTATCCTCAACAAAGGTGAGAAAGCTTTCATCTTTCCGGCCGAGTTGGAGATAAATCTTCTCAGGAAGCTGATTTTTCCTAGCAGGCTCTACAGCTACTTCTTCTCGGCCACATATATCTGGTTATACCCAGAATAACCGTCCATAAAAGTTAAGATGGCATTGTTGGCCGCGACATCGACAAGCATGTCGGCCACAGGCATGCCATACTCATCCTTGGGAGTAGCCAAGTTCAGATCCCTATAATCAATACAAACTCTGACCTGGCCATTCTTTTTGATGACAGGAACTATGTTAGACAACCATTTTACGTACCTTGCAGTTCTTATGAACCCTGCTTTGAGCAGTCTTTCCACCTCGGCTTTGATTTGTGGCATCAGTTGTGGATTGAACCTCCTTGGTGGCTGTTTATGAGGCTTGCAACCTTCCTTGATGGGTAACCTATGATCTACCAAGGATTTATCGAGGCCTGGCATGTCATGGTAATCCCACACAAAGCAGTCACGGTAGCTCTTTATTAACGCCAACATCTGATCTCGCTATTGAGGTTGTAACTTACCTCTGACCTTTGTTATCCTTGGCTTCTTTTCACTCCCCGGGTTCACCTCCAACAGAGGATCTTGCATTTCAAAGGTGGGCATCTTCCTTTGGATGGGCTCCAGGTGAGGAGGTTCGACCAACATCCTGTCAAAGGGGTCATCCGAGTCTCCTTGGTTGGAATATTGCTCAAGTTCGTGCTCTTCGTCTATCGCACCAAACATAGCCTCTTCAATGTTGGATTCAATTTGGAATAGGTGCAATCGATCCAGCAGGCTCTGTACTTCTGGTGGGAGATTAATCATTATCCTCGTTGCTAGGTCGTGGGTCGGTCAACATTTGGAATTCAAAACCTCTTTTGGTCCAGTCACAGGATTTAACGCCACCTTCTTCATAATTCTCTGGGATGGAGATATGGTGTAAATGGGGAGAATAGAAAAAAGCTTCGAACATCTTTACTTCCGCAGGAAATGGATTAGGGTCTGTTTCTATTATCTCCACTTGATCCCCTATCCATATCATTAACTTCTGATGTAGGGTGGAAGGTACGCATTAACTGGTGTGAATCCAATCTCTCCCCAGAATTACGGCATACGAGGGCTTTCCTTCAATGACAAAGAAGGCCGAGCGAGTCATCTTGCTCCCAACTGTCACATCGGCAACCAACACTCCCAAGGCGTGGAATGGGTGGCCCATGAAACTAGTCATGGTCATGGTGGTTGGAATGAGGTCCTCGGCGTTCTTCCCCAACTTTTTCATAGTGGCTAATGGCATGATATTCAATACAGCACCGCCATCTACGAAGACACGATTAAACAGCTTCCTATTCAAATGGGCTTTGATATACAATGGTTTCATGTGTCTAGTCATGTCGGCTGTGGGTTTTTCAAACAACATTCCCTCTGTAATCATTCCCCCGGGCTCTGTCAAGGCAGCCCATTCGGCCCCCTCAGCAAAGACATCTCCCTTAAGAGCTCTTGGTTGATCTTTATTACCCCAGAATTCTGGTGGAAGAAGGCCCACCATCTCTATGTCAGCACAATACCCCCCATCGGCCTCGTCCAGGATTTCCAGCAATGTGAGGTCGTCCTCTGCCAGTTCCTCCTCCATCATAGACCCTTCAATGTGAGGCACATTGGCCGACTGAGGTGGCTTGGGGCTATTAGGCCCATATAGACATCCTATTACTGCCTCAGTCAGTGCGCTATGAGGGGTATCCATCATTCCTATCATGGCGTTGGGTCCCTCCGTTGTCTCAACGGGTGCACTAGGATCAGCTGCGTCGAGGTTTGGCTGCTTCGGAGCTTCCTCGACCGGTTTTGGGAAGGTCTGTTCCAAAGTCGTAGCCACAGTGGCTGCGGGAATGGTTTGGGCGTTCCCTTCTCTGGCCGAGGTGAGCATCTGGAGGGTCTCCATCATTCTGTGGTGGGCCCCCGCCCTCTGTTGCCTTCTCTTTTGGGAACGAGATTTGGGGACAATCACCGGCGCTGGCGCTCCCGCTGCTTCATGTGCCATCCATTGACCTTGTGGCACTTCTGATGGTGGAATTACTGTTCTGACAACCCTTAATTTGCGGTCATTAAGTACGGTAGTATCTACTGATGTTGACCCTTGGGTTTCAATGACCTGTGCGGACCTTCTTTCATCTTTGGTATGAGGTTCCCCCGCCTGAGACTAGCACGGTGGCTTGCCTAGCTGAATCACGGGCAGGTCTACTGTTCCCCCCAGGTGAAGCATACCGCAATCTTTTCGTCACATCCTGAACCCGAGGTGCACTTCTCCCAGAATTATTCCCAGAGTTAAGCTTGGATAGGTGTAGATCTCTGAGGTCTTGAACAAGCTTCCCTGGCTTCGGGAGTTTCTTTTGGGTCCCTTGGGGCTGGCTCGGCCCTCCCAGCTGTAACCTTTCTTGCAACAAAGCCATGCGGTCTGCCACTGTGGACCCTTTGAGGGGTGACCCTAAGCGGTCGCAGGCAGATACTTTCTTATCTGGGGGTGCCTCCTGCTTGGGGACCCATACATACTTCCTTTTCCCTTTCTCCGGTCATTTCCTGAAAATGAGACCATATTAATGCTCATGCTGGGGAAATGATCAGTATCAATGCTCATCTCCTACGTTCCCTTGTCGGCCATCTTGAACCTCCCTCTCTTTATAGCCTCTTGAATGGCTCGACGGAAGATTATACAATTGGAAGTGGCATGACTGAATGAATTGAGCCACTTACAATGCTTCTTCCCTTTTATCTCTTCAGGGGGGATCTTATGGCCATCAAGGAGCTTAATCTGTTTGTCCTTAAGGAGATAATCAAATATTTGATCAGCCTTGGATATGTCAAAGGAGTATTCAACTTTGTTTTCTGCTTCGTCCTTCTCCTTTCCTTTGGCAGGCTTAAGAGCGGGACAGAGGTATGCTTTGCCTTTGACTATCTCAGCCACCAGGATGTCTGCCGTGTAATCGGATGATTCATCATAGTCTGAGTCCTCGGCTACATCCACTATTGATATCAATTGAGGCCCTCGACCCCCAGTAGCTCTCTTCCTTTCTCTTTCCCGTATGAATTGCTCAATTTGCACAGCCTTAGAAGCTAAACCACTGAGGTCACTACAAGCCTATCCCACGAGCTTTTCCTTCAATTGCGGATGCATTCCAGAGATGGCCATGGAAGTAAGTTGAGATTCTGGAAATGGTACTGAGCACTTTTCGGCCATCTTTCTGAATCTTTCAATGAAGTCAGTCACTGCCTCATCCACCTTCTGTCGTAAATTCATGAGATCAGCTGCGGTAACTTCAGGCCGTGGCCAATAAAATCTGTCATGGAAGCACCTTTCCATGTCTGCCCAGGTCTGTATAGAATTGAGTGAGAGAGAAGAATACCAAGAGAAGGCAGTTCCTGTCAGGGACAAAGGGAACAACTGCAACTTATGGAATTCTTTCTGGTTTCCTTCCCCACACTGGGCCGTGAATCGGCCAATGTGCTCCATAGTAGATTTACCATCATCCTCGGAGAATGTGGCAAAATCAGGGGTTTTGAATCCTCTGGGCAGAGGCACCAATCTATCCACCCACTCGAGGTAAGGCTTCCTGTATACCGGTCTATCAAGAGGTTTCAGCTGAACGCCGAAGAACTTTTTAATAGTGTCGGCTATCAAATTAGGATCCAGGAGTTGGGCCCCCAATGGTCTTTCAGGTGGAGGCGTTGGTCGCCATAGTGTATCTGGGGGACCCTGCGCCCCTGGCTGCGGTGGTACCTGAGGTGGAGCGTCTGTCCATGGCTGCCCAAGCACTACTTGGGCCAAGTTAACAAGGCCAGTTCCTGGTACAGATGTTTGCATGCCTCGGTGAGGTGGAAGTTGATTCCATGGCTGTTCGGCCGGAGCAACATTCATCCGTGTCTGTATATAGGAACCCGCTGAGTAGGTGCTGAGTGCTCCAGGGTACGACTGACTGGGAGGTAGGCTTGTCGAGCCAGGTGGGCTCTGGGCCCATGGCTGCCGACTCGGGCAATACCCACTGATCCTCTCATTCCCTGATTCCGGGGCGAAGGCATGACCCTCTGCGTAGGTCGGGTAGTTAGCCGCGGCAAAGCATCTATAAGATGGTCTTGCGGTAAAAGCACCGAGCCCACTGCCTCGGGCGGCCTTCGGGCCAATTGCACTTATCCCTGCTGAAGAGAAGCCGTATTAGTGACATTCGCCAAAAACTGCCCCCCAGTGTTGGTAATGGCAAAAGTACTGGGCTGAGGAATCACAGGAGAAGGGCATACCTGATGAGAGAACGCCTGCTGAGGCCCAGTCAAACTCCCACTCGGTGAACACTGATGCATGCCTCCCATAGAAGCATAGGAGGATGCCGGCTGAGGTCCAACAGGGTTGGTGTATGGCAGGGACTGATGCGTGCCTCCTAGAGAAGTAGGATGTTGCCTGCCTCGTGTTGGTAGGGCTGTGCTCCAATTCCTTGGCCTGTTGCACTTCATTGTGCACCATAGGTTTAACTTTGTCAGCCAATTGTTGGGACACTTGGTACATTATATCATGTATCTCCATGTCAATTTGTTGCCGAATGAATGAGTTGGTCATGACCACAGGCTCCTCCTCGTGGTGAGGCGGTTCATTCGATTCTGCAGTAACCGTTGTAGTAGTATTCCCTGAAACACCTACTGGCTTCGTGGTTCGGCCTTTTGCAGCAGTTGCCTTTCTTGAAGCAGAAGGCGAATCCATACTTAGGTTTTTCCCAGAGCGCAGGTGCATACGCCAATGAGAATCCAGTCCAGGCAAATCAAACACAATGGTCTGTTCACCTGTTCTAGTCCCACCGGGCGTGCCAATTTGTTGTTCCTTGGTTTAAACTCTTAGGTCCCAGTCGTGGATTCGGCCAGGGGTTTGAGCAAGTTCTTCGATTCCTTGTTCTTCAAGCGATTGCGTCAAGGAGGGAACTCTACTCCTTGACTGTGGGTATCCTAACTCCTCTAGAAAGGACCAGGTTAGGTGAGAGGGGATTGCGAGGGTTGGATTATACTATTGGTTAATGCATAAAAAATAAAGATAAAGTGCGATAAAAGCAGATAGACGAAATAAACGTAGAGTTCTTGATTGATTGATGTGTGTCTTTTCTGTACAATTACTCCCATATTTATATACATAGGCCCTTGTCGGCCACTAACACAGCCAACATTTTCCTACCGTTGGATCGGTCTAAGATCAATGACTATCATTGTTCCTAAGCCCTAAAGAGGCAGAGTAACCACCCACGATCTCACTAGCACGGTTAGTGGGGTGAACTCCCTCACTCTGCTCTTCAAGACATCGCTCCTTCGCTTGATCTTCAACTGCTCCCACGTTCCATCTTCGTCCATGTCTCTTACGTGCCTTCCAAGTAAAACCGCCTTACCTCGACGACTTGGTTCACTGAGCTAACCTTTGCCCTCAGACAGTAACTCTGGCACCCGAGCCTACCTTGGCCGTGGCACTCTATAGGCTGAGGTTGTACTCTCCCTCGGTCTCGCTCATTGCTCCTCGGGCTAACCCCTTCCTCGGGGAGTTGTCTAGTGATATGCACCGAGGGCTTCCCTTGATTATTTTCTCAGGCAATTATCTCTTAAAATCCTTGTCTAGTGACCCGCCTCAATACTCCAGCTCCACTGCCTTCTTCATTCAGTCCTCGGCCTAGGACCTAATTATTTTTGGGTGTTAACACATACTAACATTATACTAACATGAACACTATTGACTATACTAACATATTTACTAACATTATTCCAGTAAACTTGATTTACCAAAACCCTATTTCAGCAAAACCCTATTATACTAACATGAAACTATACTAACATGATTTACCGTAACCCTATTTCAGCAAAAACCACAGAAACAATCACATAAATGAAAACAAATTCAATGATATTTGCAACTAGGAACGGATCCAAATATCAAAACCAATTTAAAACATGTTTTGATTTCTAAGATCAAGAATATAGCCGAATCCATTCTATCATTTGTACTGAATCTGTTGTATCAAATGCACCCTGTTTTTCTCTTTCTGGAGCGAAGGAGAAGAGACAAACAGAAGGAAACCGAAACAGAGAGGGGGGGGAGAGGAACCTACCTGGAGCAAAGAAAAAGAGACAGAGTAGAAGAAGAAGACGACAGCGCACACTACAACATTTTGACCCTATGGCAACGCCTAAAATTCCAACGCCGAAAAAACCGTTGCCTTAGATAGCAATGGCAACGTTTTTTTGCCACCGTTGTTGATACAATTTTTTTTTACTAAATTTTTTTGGCAACGGTTTAAAACCGTTGCTTAAAGGTCTAAGGCAACGGTTTTTTAGTTGAGCTTTAGGCAACGCTGAGAAACCCGTTGTCATATATTGAATTATTAAAAAATTAAATAAAAATGAGCTAAATGGTCAGATACTCAAAACTTCCATCGAATCCTCTTTCACACCCTTCTTTCTAACCCTAACTCAGCGAATCCTCTTCCTCCCATCGCACCCTAAAATTCCATCGCACCCTTGAACTCTCCCTCTCCCTCAGCAAATCCTCTTCCTCCCTGTAACCTTGCACTCTCGAACTCTCCCTCTTCCCTCAGCGATTTCACAGAATCCTCTTCCTCCCTGTAACGTTTGCACTTTTGAACTCTGTTCTTCTCTCACAAACTCTCACTCTCGATCTCACTAATCTCTCTTCTTTCTTCAAAGAATACTCTCTTTTTTTTACCAAAACCTAAACCCCTGATCTTCAAATCGCGAAAGCCCTAAATCGAAGAAAAGAAGAATCGTACGCTTTCCACTCACGCCGCGGTCGCTACACAAACTTTGCGCTCACGCCGCCTTGTGTTCTTTTACTTTGATGTTCGTTCGCTTATCTCAAGAATCGTGCGCTTTCCACTCACGCCGCGGTCGCTACATAAACTGCGCAGTGGTAGCAACGACGACGTCGGTTTCTGAAACGTTGGAAAGAAGCTGTGCTAGGGCTTGCAACTTGCGCTAGGAGGAAGAAGAAGAAGAAGGAATGGAAGTATGGAACAGCGCTAGGGCTTGCAAGTTGGAATGGAATGGAGCGTGGTTTCTGAAACGTTGGAAAGAAGCTGCGCAGGTTTCTTATTTTGTATTTTTGTCAACATTAAAAAAACTAATTAAAATAATATACACTTAAAAAGACAAAAAAAACCAAACATATATAATATATATTATAGAAAGGGTATTTATGTAAAGTGCTCGGGGCGGGGACATAGGTCCCATCCCCGTCCCCAAAATGGCCTCGGGGGATTATCTCCCCCATCCCCGTCCCCACAGGGAAAATTTCCCCGCTCGCGGGGCCCCAATCGGGGCAATCTCCGTGGGGATCCCCACGCTCTGGTGGAAATTGCCATCCCTAATCATACACTCCTTAGGCTCTCCTAGCCTCAAGGATGTGAGCTAAGGTTCTCATCTTCAAGAACCTTGGAGAACTCAAGAAGATCCCCACCTCACATACATTTCACCACTCTCCTCTATCTACGAATATTTGGGAACTCTCTTGCAAATTTGAACAACTGATTTCAATCTTCATAAAGTTTTAAGAATTGCACATGAAGCTAGGGTATTTATATTGTGGACTTTATGGATCCTAAGTCCACAACGTAAGGCATAACTCACAAAACAAGTAAGGCCCTTGGCCAAGACGTGGAACTTTGATTCATTTAATCATCTGTTTGTTCCTTCTGTTGCAGGTAAGATCTTACGAACCCCTCTTTTCAGTACCATGGACTCAGACCAGCGTCTTTGGTGGCCGGAGAAATCCGGTCTGTGCACTGTTCGTAGCGCTTATAGGCTTCTCATTGAAATGGTGATGGATACTACTCATCTCCATGTGGATGGTAACTAGCGTGCCTTGTGGAAAATAAATACACCTCCAAAAGCTAAGCAATTCCTTTGGAGGTTATGCCGAAATGTCTTACCCTTGAGAACTAACTTGATTCACCGCCATGTTGATGTTGCGGATAGTTGCCCATGGTGCCCAAGTTTTTCTGAATCTCCATTTCACTTATTTATCTTTTGTAGCAAGTCCCGTGCCTGTTGGACTGCCCTTGGTCTTCTCAATGTGATTACTAGCATCGTCTTCCTCCATGACAATTTTAGTGCAATTTTTTCTTCTCGATACTTGATTCTCTCAACGACAGTGACCGTAGTTCTAGGTGCGTAACTCTGTGGAGCTTATGGCAGAGAAAAAATGAGAAAGTTTGGGAGAATAAAAGTGCGGATTTGAGCTCGAAAGTTTGGTGTGGGAACAAGCTTCTAGTGATTGGCGGGATGCTTGTGACATGGGTGTCCATGTTGATGCCCCTTTGGCTCCCTCGTCTTCAGCTCGTGTCTCTGATGTCTGGATGAAGCCGCAACTTGGTTGAATGAAATTTAATGTTGACGCCTCCTTTTCTTTCACTACGAATAAGATTGGCATTGGTGTTTGTCTTCGGGACGATTGTGGCAGGTTCATCAAAGCTAAAACCCATTAGTTCTCTCCCATTATGGATGTGCTTCTTGGTGAAACAATGAGGCTTCAGTTGGCTGTCTCTTGGGTTCGTGAGTAGGGGTACAAGGATGTCATTTTCGAGATGGACAAAAAAAATGTTGTGGATTCGTTCAATTCTAGGAATGTTGCAATTTATGAGTTTGGCTATTTAGTTAATAGTTGTAAGACTGTGTTTTCTTTTTTTAATTGCAACTCTCATGTTGAGTTTAGGGGGGAATACTAACAAGGTTCCTCACTCTCTTGTGGGGTGACCTTGTTGATAACTAGTCCTCAAGAATAGGGATGTTCAAAACCCAACCAACCTAATAGAAAACCGCAAACCGAACCAACCCAAACCAAAAACTGCAAAAAAACTGATATTTATCGGATGTATTCATTTTTTTCATTCAACCGTGCGATTCGGTTCTGCCCGCAGTTTTTGTTCCACCAACCAAACCCAAACCGAACCGCAAGTAACACTAAGGCTTATTAACTTACAACCTTCCTAACTAAACTTACTTGCCCAAATCCGACTACAACCAACTCTCGCTCACTTACTAGCCCAAATCTAATTAATTTCTTGACTCACTTACAAACAATCCATACTGTTATGCTATATTTAAAAATTACGATAAAACATTTAATTCAATTACCTTTAAAAATGGCCATAGCTATCTAAAAAGAATTAAAAGAGAGTAATTTATATACTACATATATTTGAGCAGATTTTTTCTTAAAGATTTATGTTATCCATTTTTTATGTCAGTTAGTTTTAACTCTGTTTTAAATTATGTTTTGTCTCAGATTCTTTCCGAATCAACCAAACCAATCCAAACCGCATTGGTTTGATTTGGTTTGTTCTTTTAAGGAAGTCAATCGAACCAACCAAACCCCATGTAGTTTTACCTTGCGGTTCGATTCACTTTTTATCTCAAAACCGAACCAAACTGCACCACAAACACCCCTCTACTCAAGAATACTATGAGGTTGCCACATGTATTTTCAATTTAATCATATATAAAATGTACCATGTTCTTCTTGTCAAAAAAAATACTGATTGTTAACGTTGATTAGAAGCGAATGGGCACTAGTCAAAGGGGGAAAAAGGTTAATAGGCAATGCAAACAAGTTACCTATTGGCCCTGCATTCGTGGTTGAGAAATTGACAGGAATTAACTTAAAAGCCAAAATGTTGCATTATTACAAAGCACGCTTATTTGACCTGAATACCAAAACTGATGTTGGAAGACCACGAGACTCGTTGATGGGGATAGATGGAAAAAACGATAATGCACCAATTTGGCGACAAGAAAGAGAGAAATCCTGGGGGTAATTTGGGAACTTAAATTAGAAGGAAAAAAAAGCACATAACATAAAATAAGGAGCGTTACATACATTATGCTCGACAAGACAAAATATACAATTCATTTTTTTTTAAACCCAAGGTATTTCCTGCGCGTGTATTTGGAGAGATTAATCCCTTTAAGTACTGAAATCTATTTAAGGGATTATTTTATCCCACCAAAATTTTTTCCATTGTCTAAATGATTAACGAGTCTAAGTTGTTGGGGATAAAACACGTGAAAGAGAGAAGAAAGGAAGTGGCGGCGCTAAGGACAAGAGGAATAAGTAGGACAATATAATATTAGGTAAAAGCTGCACTGAATTTCATAAAAAGTAGGTCTGGATTACATGCTACTGACATCAGTATATATATACAATGAAACAGGCCCAGGCCCATAATTTCGACTAGCCCATTCGACTGGCCCATTTCGACTAGGTTTCTAACTACACCTACTATAATTACAAGCAATAGAATTACTAGGCATATCTCAATATTCCCTCCTAATTCACATTGCTGAGCGACATCATTCCAAGCATTGTTCTCAGTTCTTCGAATCTTCCCTTTTGCAATGGCTTGGTCATTGCATCAGCTACTTGAAGTTCCGAACAGCAATATTCCAGATTCAGCTTCTCATTGTTTACTTGATCACGCAGGAAGTGATATCTGGTCTCTATATGCTTCGACCTTCCATGTGCGACAGGGTTCCTTGCGAGATCTATCGCAGACTTGTTGTCGATCAACAATTTCATTGCTTCGACCCTGTGCACTCCAATTTCGACCAGTAGCATGCTCAGCCATGATGCTTGACATGCTGCAAAGGAAGCAGCTACATACTCTGCTTCACAGGAGGACAACGCAACAATACTTTGCTTCTTCGAGCACCAAGAGATGGGTGTCGAACCATACATAAAGACATACCCACTTGTGCTTTTTCGATCACTCCTGTCTCCACTCCAGTCGGAGTCAGTGTAGCCAAACACTTCATTACCACTCTTCGACACACTCTTGCTAGGGAACAGAATACCATAACTTTGTGTTCCCTTTACATACCTTAGTACTCTTTTTGCTGCTATCATATGAGAGCTTTTCGGCTTCTCCATGAATCTGCTGATCATTCCGACACTAAACATAATGTCAGGTCGAGTGTTGCACAAGTACCTCAGGGAGCCCACAATCTGTTTGAACACGGTGGCATCTACTTCAATCCCTTCGTCGTCTTTCGACAGCTTGCTGCTAGTGTCTGATGGTGTCGAAACTTCCTTGCAGTTGCTCATGTCGAATCTTTTCAGAATATCAGCTGCATACTTCGACTGGTGCAGGAGTATACCCTTGCTTGTCTTGGTAAACTCCATCCCCAAGAAATATGATAGATGTCCCAGATCACTCATTTCAAATTCTGACATCATCACTTTCTTGAAGACTTCGACTTCGACTTCATTGCTGCCAGTTACAAGTAGATCATCTACGTACAGGCACAACAACAACTGAGTCGAGGTTCCATTCTTCTTCACATACACTCCATGTTCATTAGTGCATCTAATAAACTTCTGAGCCAAGAGGAATCCATCAATTCTCTTGTTCCACGCTCTTGGAGCTTGCTTGAGCCCATACAGGGCCTTCTCCAGCTTATAGACTTTGTCTTCTTTACCCTTCGACTCAAAACCAGGTGGTTGACAAACATAGACTTCCTCCTCCAGAGGTCCATTCAGAAATGCTGACTTTACATCCAGTTGATGCAGGGGCCAGCCTCTATGACTTGCCAATGCTACTACCAATCTTATGGTTTCGATCCTGGCTACTGGGGCAAAGACCTCATTGAAATCCAAACCGGGTTTCTGCAGAAACCCTTTGGCTACTAGCCTGGCCTTGTACTTGGCCACTTCTCCATTTGGCTTGACCTTGGTCTTGAAGACCCACTTCACCCCTATGGCTTTCTTTTCTTTTGGAAGTTCGACTAGCTTCCAAGTATCATTCTTTTCGATTGACTTCAACTCGTCAACCATTGCTTCCTTCCACTGCTTGTGACTAAGGGCTTGCTCCAGGCTCACTGGTTCTGCTTCTGCCATTAGTGCAAAGTGTGTCAGGTCCCCCTCTGCTGTAATAGCAGAATCTGGATAAGTGTCGAATCCTTCTAGTCTTACTGATCTCTGCCTTTCCCTTTGCGACCTCCTTAAAGGTTCGACAGCAATGGGTTCTTCTGGCTCTTCAGTTTCGACCTCTTCATTCTGATTATCTCGATCAGAGACTTCGTCGAAGTCCATCATTGTAGTTTTCTCACAGCCTTCTTCCCAGTTCCAATGTTTTGACTCATCTACTACGACATCTCTGCTTTTCACTATTTTCTTCTGCACAGGATCATACAGTTTGTATGCTCCTGTCGAATGATAGCCAACAAGGATCATCTGTTGTGCTCTATCATCCAGCTTGCTTCTTAGTTGCTCAGGGACATGTCTATAGCATACTGAGCCAATTATTCTGAGATGCTTGACACTTGGCTTTCTTCCTAGCCAAGCTTCTTCAGGCGTCTTTCCAGTCAATCTCTTTGTGGGACATTTGTTCAGAATGTACACTGCTGTGGCTACAAGTTCTCCCCATAAACTATGAGGTAGCTTCTTCTCCTTCAACATACTTCTTACCATGTTGAGGATGGTCCTGTTTTTCCTCTCAGCAGTACCATTATGCTGAGGCGTGTAAGGTGCAGTGACTTCATGCACAATTCCTTCTTTCTCACAGAATTCGACAAATCCATGAGAATTGTACTCACCACCTCCATCGCTTCTAAGGGTTTTGATTTTGCATTCACTCTGCTTTTCAATCATTACCTTAAACTTCTTGAATGTTTCCAGTACTTCACTCTTTCTTTTGATCAAATACACCCAGGACATTCTAGTGTATTCGTCAATGAAGGTGACAAAGTACTTATTCCCTCCTAAGGAACATACTTCGAAAGGACCACAGACATCAGAAAATATCACCTCTAGCTTCTTCTCTGCTCTGCTAGGTACTTCTGATTTAAACGAGTTTCTTGGTTGCTTCGACTTGCAACAACTCTCGCAAACTTCGACAGGTACTTTTACTGCAGGCAACCCATGAACCATCTTCTTTTCATGTAGTTGACTCAAGCTCTTGAAGTTGAGGTGGCCATATCTTCTGTGCCACTTCCAGTGCTCCTCTTCGACAGTGGTCTGGAGACAATGTTCTTCGACTACTTGCAGTTTGATCTTGAAGGTTCTGTTACTCTGCATTAACACCTTCAGGATCAACTTCTTGGTCGAATCAAACAGGCTGAGACTGTTATCACCCATTTCGACGGTGAAGTTTTTCTCAATCATCTGCCCAATACTCAGCAGATTGCTCCTCATATCTGGTACATAAAATACCCCTTGGATGTAGCACCACTTACCATCTTTCGACAGGAACTTTATGGTACCTACTCCTTCAGCAGTAACTCTACTGTTATCTGCAAACCTTATCTTTTTGCTTATCTGCTCCAGTTCGACAAACCACTCCTTGTGACAACACATGTGATTTGAGCATCCTGTGTCGAGATACCATTCGACAGACTTCTCTTCAGTCGAATTTGTATCAGCCTTCAACAACAGTAATTCTGGGTCAGTAGCTGTCATGAATGACAATTCTTCATTATCATTGCTGGCAATGTTGGAGGCATTACCAGTGTTGCCACTGCCCTGCCACACACACATCGCACAAGTATTTTGAGCATCACAAGTGAATCCACTTATACAAGTGTTCCCACTATTTTGCTCGCTACTTTCAGCAATTCCTACATCGAGTCGAATCTCATCTTCGACAGCCATCAACATTAACTCCTCTGAGTCAGAGTCTGAGTCATCATCATTAGCAAACTTGGCTTCTGCATCTTTATCCCTAGGAACTTTCTTGTTTTTACACTTGTTCCTATAATGCCCAAATTGCTGACAGTTATAACACTGAACTTTCGACAGGTCTCCCTTCTTCTTGTCGAAAGATCCTTGTTCTTTCTTCTTACTGCTTGATCCCTTTTCTCTACCCTTCTCCTTGTTGCCTGCCTTCCAATTTCTCTTAGAGGAGTATGAAAGCAAGGCTTGTTCAGTTTCTTTTTCTGAACTTCTCTGCCTTATTCTCAATTCATGCGCCTCTAAGGAACCCTGAAGTTCATCTAACTTCAATGTATCTAGGTCCTTGGATTCTTCAATAGCAGTAACAACGTAGTCGAATTCCAGGGTTAGGGATCTGAGTACCTTTTCGACTTTCTTTACTTCAGTCACAGTTTCACCATTACCTTTCATTTGATTAGTTAATGCTACTAACCTCGTAATGAAATCTCCAATCGATTCTCCATCTGTCATCTTCAAGCCCTCGTACTGCTTCCTGAGCGACTGTAGACGTATCTTCTTCAGCCTATCTGCTCCTCCATACGAGTTCTTTAGGATGTCCCAAGCTGCCTTTGCTGAATCACAGTCGATGATCAGGTTCAGGATGTTGGAATCAACGCATTGGTGAATCAAAAACAACCCTTTTCCATCTTTCTTCCTCAGCGAATGGTGGTTGTTCCTCACCGCTTCAGTGGCGTTTGCTGCCAAGGGTGGAACACCATCATTCACGACATCAAGAACATCTTGATATCGGAACAGCACCTTCATCTGCGCACACCAACGTTCATAATCCTTTCCGTCGAAGATTGGGAGGTTCCCCGGAATACCTCCACCAGAGTTGTCTCGCGCTGCCATGAAACTTGATAGATTTTGTAAGGATCTAACAAGCTCTTGATACCAGTTTGTTGGGGATAAAACACGTGAAAGAGAGAAGAAAGGAAGTGGCGGCGCTAAGGACAAGAGGAATAAGTAGGACAATATAATATTAGGTAAAAGCTGCACTGAATTTCATAAAAAGTAGGTCTGGATTACATGCTACTGACATCAGTATATATATACAATGAAACAGGCCCAGGCCCATAATTTCGACTAGCCCATTCGACTGGCCCATTTCGACTAGGTTTCTAACTACACCTACTATAATTACAAGCAATAGAATTACTAGGCATATCTCAATATAAGTATCTACTTGTGCTATACCATATTGGTTATACAATTCATTGTTGTGAACAGTGTGCTGTGCGCGGCGAGATAAGCGTTTCTACAAGTAAGAAAAGAGATGAAGAGAGGTAGGCAAAACGGCAGCGTATGGAGGAGAGAGGGACACGTGTGAGAGGGGTTCGGCGCACGTGTTGAAAGTGATGCATGAGGCGATGATGTTGGTGGTGGTGTGCTCTCTCTTTCTCTGTTGCTTCCACTTTCACGTGACCACACGCTTTTGCATGACTCTTGTGGGTCCCATTTTCTCTCTCTTTTCTGTTTAGCTCTCCATCCAACTAGCGAACGTGTGCGCGGCTGCCACTCTGCTACTTTTATCCCCCTCCCACAATATTTTATGTTATGATAGTAAAGCCAATTTGAAGTTAAATTTATTTGAGATTATAATATACCAATTTAATTCTTGGTTTTTGAAAAAACGTTTTAATTTAATGACTAGATTGATTTAATTCTTAGTTTTCATTTTACAAAATTTAATGACTAGATTGATCTAATTGAATGATTAAATTAAAATATTTTTGCAAAAATCAGATATTACGATTAAATATAATAAAAATGCTAAAGACTAAACCGAATTTTTGTGAAATTTTAACAATAAAATTGGCTAATAACTTATGTTTTGTATCAGCTTTACTGGACAGCTCCACAAACAATTGGAATATACCACTTATTAAATAACAAGTGGGGGTGGTATAAGTGGTAAGTTGTTTGGGCTCCTTAAGCATTTCGTCAGGGGTTCGATCCCTGGCCGGTGTGTATGGAGAGACATCGCTTGGGAGAGGTCAGCCCCTTAAATGAACTCCAGTACCTCGAGGGATTAGTCTCCACAGTCGCCGTGGAGGATATCTGAGTTTACCCAAAAATACCATTTATTAATGCTACTTTCAATAGTACAGCTAAATCAGCGTATTATCATGCTATGGAGAACCTTGTGGACTCATTCCACTTGCGAGTTGCTGGGAATTGGAACAAAATTTGGTCACTCAAAGCTCCAAATAAGCTAAAAATTATGTTGTGGCGTATTGCTCGAGGGTGCCTTCCTACTCGGTGTAGACTTGAACGTAAGGGTGTTCCTTGCTCGGACTCTTGTCCTATGTGTAATGAGTATCTGGGGAATGAGTGACACTTGTTTTTCGGTTGTTCCACAGCACAGGAAGTCTGGCGAGAAGCTGGTTTATGGGACTCCATTAAGGATGTGTTTATGGCTTCAGATAGTGCATCTGTAGTTATTTTTTCGTTGCTGGATGTGTTCGAATCTGATGTTAAAATCGACTTTGATGCTATTATTTGGTGCTTGTGGCGTCGACGCAATGATTTGGATTGGAATGGTACGCGGAAACCGATCAACTCAGCTATTCACGAAGCTCGTGTGTGGGTGGGAGATTGGCTGCACTATCGCGTGAGAATTCAGCAGTAGCATAACAGGTCCGAAACTCAAGGGCAGCAGTGGCAGAAACCAGTCCTGGGGCGCGTTAAATGTAACATTGATGGAGCCTGGTTTGAGCTTGAGAAACGGTGTGGTATTGACATTTGTGGACGGGATCATACAGGTTCTTTCCTCTCTGCGAAAACGATTTGGATTGATGGTTCCTTATCACCTCCAGAGATTGAAGCTCTCGGTTTATTGAAGACTTTACGTTGGATACCTCAGTTGGGTTTCCAAGAAGTGGATATTGAGCTTGATTGTAAACAAGTGGTCGATGCAGTCAAAGGATGACTCAAGTTAGCTACGGAGCTCGGGGTCATTATTTCTACATGTTGTGACTTTCTTTCTCATTTACACAACTGTACGCTCAGTTTTTTTCGACGACAAGCCAATTGTGTTGTTCATAGTCTAGCTAGGGCAGCTCAATCTTTTGCTAGTCACCAAGTTCATTTTTCTATTCCTCTTTGTATTACAACTCTTCTAATTAATGAAATTGCTTGAGTTGGTTTGGTTAAAAAAAATTTGGCTAATAACTCTTTTTATAATAGCTAGTTTTAAAATGACTAAGTTTACAACTACTACTTTTTTAAACTCGAATATTAATAGCTAGTTTTCATTCAAACTCGAATATTAATTCAAATTCGCAATACTCAAATTTGACGGCTCTTGATATTATTAATAAATTGTCAAAAAAGATATTATTAATAAAGTTACAACATTGGGCTTCATAGCTCCTAACTTGTTCCTAGTAATTTTGCAACATTCTTCATGATCTCACAGGTCTTCTCCACTATATTGTGGAAAATCTGGTTTGCAAGAAATCAATTGCTCTTCAAAAATGTTCCAGTTAACCCTTCAATGATTGTCTCTGAGGCTGAGGCTGTGAATTTCGTGATTGAATTCTGTGCTGCAAATCCTAGACATCATATTTTATGCGATGGTGATTGAATTCTCCTTTTTGAAAGTAAAGCTTATACGCCTCATCCATGAAGTCATTGAGAACCCACTTTTCTTGTTAACAACAAATTTGTAGTAGACACAAAATTATTGAACTACAACATATTGAATCGATAGATACCATCGAGATTTCAGAGGACTTTCCTTCTTCCCTCTCTATTATCTACTCGCCATAGTCGTTATAGTTGTCCCAAATTCTTGTCCTAAAGCTATATGTTTTTTGGTCATTTTTTGAGTAACTAGTCCTCCTTCTTCGGTGAGCGCAATGTTTTGAACGGAGATTTTATTTATAATAATTATTATCATTGAAACTATAACTGATGTGCAAAATATCATGGTTTTAATCAAATTACTTTTTTTATATTTTAACTTCATGAGTTCCATTTAATTTTTGTTCGGTACCGTATCTCCAGCTACGTATCCGATCTTGGATAGATAGACCGGTCCGAGATAGTTGGTACGTGTGTCCTTGGTCGTCCGAGTTGGTGCTCCGGTCCGAGGTGGGGTGGTACCTGCAATGACACTCCGACGCTCAAGTCAGTGAGTGAGTGTTAGCCTAGAATTTCGACAAGGCTTTTGAGTGGTTAGTTAATAGGGTTTGACTCTTCATTAAAGATCATTCATAATGCCTTCGGAAAGAAAAAGTGACATTTAAGTCATCTCAACATGTTTTCGACAGAAGAAGTCTTCACCAATTCGACAGGGAAGAGTTTTCGACAGGACGGTGTATTCAGGACTTCGTCAAGCAGTTATTGGCAAACAGTTGTGTCGAATTTCAAGACTACGGTTAATACAACGTAGGCAGTATGTGGCATCGAGTGTGGCACGAAGTCCATCACTGGTTAATGAGACGTAGCCACGTGTCTATAGCAGTTTACATTTCAGTCATTATTCGTAGCCACGTGTCCATAGCAGTTTATATTTCAGTCATTATTTTCTGTATAAATAGGAGTTTCTACGTAGAAATCAAGGTGTGGAAAATTATTATACCAAACACACAGTTCTGAAACTCTAACTTCCAAGTCACAGCGAAAACAGAGTAAAAGAATTATTGTACAACGTATGTGAATTTGTGCACCATTTTCTTTACATTTAATGCAATTTATTACTTTCAATACAAGTCATTTTACATTTCTGCATTCCATTTTATTACTTCTTTTTCTTTGACTTCCATTTTCATGGTGAATTGTCTCCCTTTTAAAATATATTTGTTGACAAACTGCGGTGTTTAAAGGCAATTGCTTTGGAGATTTCTGGTTTAATCTCACAAACATTTCTAATAAAACCAGTGATTGTTTGCTAAAAACACCAGCGAACAGTGAGTCAATTACAAGTGAGAGTATGTGAGAGATGAATCCCATTAATGTGAGCAATCAATGCTTATTTATAGGTATCTGGAGTGGAGGAGGGCTGTTGGATCTAGGTCTGCAGTCTCCACCGTTGGATGAATTGGGTCATTTGGTATTGGGCCCCTTTTGGTGGATTGGCCATCGAGGCCCAATCTATAACAGTAGCCCCCCAAGTCGGGTCGCATTAGGGCGAGCTAGACTTGTCGTTTAGAGATCACGTCGGGCCCAAACTCGGGTGAGGTACTTCACGGTATACCGGGACGATCTGAGGGACTCAGGTCGCGTCGAGTGACTCGAGGCTGTCCGCTTTTGAGAGATTCCAGTCACGGCGGGGTCAAGAGACCGGGGCGAGCCGAGGGAAACGGAACGGTTCGGTCATACCTGCGCCTTGATTTCTGTGCCAGCTGGCAACGTCATTGATGGGACGCGTCGTTCGAGAATGATTGGGGTAATGATGGCGCATGGAACGACGTGCCTGTCTAGGGGCTAGCTTTGGAACGACGCGCCTAGGCGTTTGGGGCGACGCGCCTGCCCAGGCCCATCTGTGGCCTTCATGCTCCCTATAAATAGAAAGAGGGGATCCCCCTTATTTTGGACTGTTTCTCTGCGAATTGCTCTGCTTCCGGTCTTAAAATCGATCCGGAGTTTATTTCGTCTTTCAGAGTTGTGCTGAGTCTCGGTGAGACCTTTGCTGTTTGCGACCTACTTCAAGTGTTCGACGAGCTTCGTTTCTTACAAGGTTAGTATTCCTCTTTTTCCTTACGGCTTCCGTCTTTAGATTACGACCGGGTTCTCTCCGAACCCGCATTTATAGATACAGAGTGGGGGTCGTCAGGTCGGGTTCCGACTTGGTTGTGGACCCACTGTTTACGTATCAACCTGACTCGTCAAGCCCCCATTTCTGCAGGATCGATCTGGCGAGGACGAAACAAACCTGTCGGGTTGCTGACACAGATCGCCCTAATCTCGCTCAAACAATGGCTTCCGGGTCGGTTATTCCCGAGGTTCGAGACGACTTGGGCTCCGCTCCTACTCACGCAGAAGACCGGTCTCCCGGGGTTCCCAGCAACGAGCCGGTAGATGAAGATAACACAGAGGTAGTGGTCCTTGATTCGGATGATTCTGACGCCGAGCCCGACCGCGAAGAACAAGGTAGTACTAGCTGGAGTTCGGACGAGAGTGAGGCGGAGGTTGCTGAGAGTCGCAACAACGAAGACGGTCTTGGTCATTGCGGGGAGCTCGCGCATGAAGAAGGTGATTCCGACCAATATCCCCGAGCCGGAGTAGGGCCGGTCGATGTTCTCTTGTCCCTACCTCTCACTGTTCCCCGGGAGTATTCATGGGTGTCGGAGGCTTTGAGGGGAATTCCGTCCCTCTATCGGTCCGGGGACGATATGAGTTTCTTTGTCAATCGCCTTTCCCGGAAGGATCAGATCTGGAATGTGGAGGGAATGGCTGAAGACCAGCATGTGGCCGTCTGGCCGAAAGCTCTTAAATTTGTTATGTACGGGGTGACGATCCTTGATATGCACGTTAGCCCCCTTTCACCGCCTTTCAACAAGAAGCTTTGGAGATCTTGAACCTCGCTCCTTCCCAATTACATCCCAACTCGTGGGCGTTCCTCCGGGCTTTTGAGTTGATGTGCATTCATCTGGAGAGGCCAATCTCCTGTGACCTCTTCTTCCACCTTTTTGAGGTTAACCGGAGGCATGAGGATGGCACCAAGGATCGGTGGGAACACGTAAGCTTCCGGGCTAAGAGAGGGGTAAAGATTTTCATGCCTTATTCCGACTCTCTGAAGAACTGGAAAAATAAGTATTTCTTTGTGGAGCCCGTAAATGAGGAGGCAGTGAGGCACGTTGGCCAATATTCTGCGGACGGGAAATCACTGGAGTTCACAAAGTTTCAGCTGGGGTGGTCTCTCTCTCATTTCAACCGGAGGCCTCATTCCTACACCGTTGGCTTAGGGCGGCTGTCCCAGGTTGATCAGGACTCGTTGGCGATCTTGACGAACTTTGCCGACCTGATTGTCTACCGGGATCCCAAAAAATTTGGGATTGACGTAGCCCGATTGGTTGGGGCCGGGTCGAAATCTCAAGTAGTCGCCGTTCTCGGTAGGTTTCTTGGTAGATGACCCTGCCCATAATAATTTTTTGACTGCCGTTTCTTCTAACATTGTTTATTCTCCTTATTTTGCAGATAGCATGGGGCCTGACAAGTTCTCCCGCCTGGCGGCTCTTGCAGAAAGGAAGGTCGGGGTTCAAAAGGAAAAACCGGTTGCCGCCGTTCCGATTAGCACAATCCCGGAGGCCAGCTCGGCTGGAGTAGAGGATCGGGCTGCGGATCTCTTGCATCGAAAAGGGAGCGCCCCCTACCGCAAGCAGATCCTGCTTCTACTTCACATGCTCCGGCTGCTCGGGCTTCAAAAAAGGGGCGTCATGGGAAGCACCGGACTTCTAGGTCTTCCGGCATTTCTATTGACGCCGACTTCCTGCACAAGCACTTGGAGGATTCCCGGGTCGACCCGGTTGAGGCGTCTCTCAGGTTATTCCGGCATCTGGCCGACGTGACCAAGCTTCAGAAGGTCGAGGCTGAGAGTCAGGCAAAAGGTGACCCCAAGTTCCGAGGTGGACTCTTTGATTTTTCTTCTTGGTTATCTCTGTTGTTGACTCCCACTGTGGTCGCCAATGTTCGGTACCGTATCTCCAGCTACGTATCCGATCTTGGATAGATAGACCGGTCTGAGATAGTTGGTACGTGTGTCCTTGGTCGTCCGAGTTGGTGCTCCGGTCCGAGGTGGGGTGGTACCTGCAATGACACTCCGACGCTCAAGTCAGTGAGTGAGTCAATTACAAGTGAGAGTATGTGAGAGATGAATCCCATTAATGTGAGCAATCAATGCTTATTTATAGGTATCTGGAGTGGAGGAGGGCTGTTGGATCTAGGTCTGCAATCTCCACCGTTGGATGAATATTGGGTCATTTGGTATTGGGCCCCTTTTGGTGGATTGGCCATCGAGGCCCAATCTATAACAATTTTTTTTAGTGTTTGATGGGCTAGTATTTCTCGTGGTCAGGTTCTAGGTGGATGTGCGTTGAAACCCACCTCCAGTGGGTTGACTTAATCTCAACACACTGATGGTGCTTGCGAGGCGTCAATGCGAGCATTGGTTTGACTGAGTATGGTTCGAGACCAGTGAGCTCGATGGATTTGTGATTTCTCTAAAAGGATTAGAAATTGCACTGTCTTCGAAAGTTGAGTTGTGGAGTGTCTGGGAAGGCTTGAATCCGTGTCATGACAAAGGTGTCTCTAGTAATGTGGTTGGGCGTTTTGTGGGAGGAAGCATTGTTATAGAGATGCAAAAGCTCCTTCAATTGCCTTTGGTTTTGCAGTACCCCCCTTCTATTGAGCTTTTGTTACTTGTTGATAGTGTAGGGATTTCTACACCCGTAATGTAGTCTGCTAATTGTTTTTATCTGTTGCTTCGACCCCGTTTTCTAAAAAAAAAAATAAGTCATGGATCACGAGTTCCACTCCACAAATATCTGTTGTTTCAAGTTTCAATATTTGTTGGGTTCGGGATTTATCGGATCAATCTAATATGGACCTTTTAGATTTGGTCTAAAGGTGAATATTTTCTCTTTTTTACCAAAATATGAATTTTATATTTATAAAAAAATGAAATAACATTTAATATTTTATTAAAATTTACTAAAAATAGTGAGATCCACCTTTGGATTGGGTCCATATTAGATGACCCTCTGATTATCTATATTTTATTGTTGTTTTCTTTGATTTATGCATTCATTTTTAGTTCAACTAGAAATAACTACTTTAGTTTTGTTTGATTTTCATGTAGATCGAATAAATGCATTTTATATGTTTTATTTTGTCGAAAATGAGCATTTTAGTGTTGGAAAGTGACTTCGATGGTCTGATTTGGAGCCAGAGTCATTGATGGGGAAGCAAACAAAATGATAATGGGAGGATCAACAAGAAACGCGATCAGGGTGTGACACTGACAAAATTTTAGGCCTTTTGCATGGTGTCAAGAAGCACAACCGGAGTGTGGTAGCTGGCCTGATCGTGTTTTGTGACTTGATGATGCATTTTACGGTTTTTAAGTGATACCTATGATGGGCTTTGGGAACTTTTATCCCTAAGTATAAATAGGTTTAAGAAACACTTTTCTAGAATTCGATATTTTAGAATTGGGAGAAGCTGTTGAGGCTATGATCAAATATTTTCACATTCTTCCTTCTCTAGGATTTTGGTTTGAATGTTCTAAACTCTTTTCTATGGATTATTATTTTACTATGTGTGAGTAGTTTTATATTTCTAGGATTGAGTATATATCTCTTGGTATGGCTTATGAGAATAAATTGATTATTATTTCCTTTTATTGATTTGATCATCCTTTGATTCAATTCTTATTGAGTTTTTATATGAGAATTTGTGAGCCATATAATTGATAACTGAACCTAATTATTAGATCTATATAACCCGCCACGGAAAAAATAAAAGTAGATGTTTTTTTTTTCTTGATGCAATGACTCAGCCTCTCAGAGAAAATTAAATTAAACATCACATACATAAATGATAAAACGGGACAAATAGGCTTCAGATTCAGAAGCATCACCAGGTTTAAGCAATGCAGTGAAGGATGCAAGGAAACTGGAAACTTGGGGTTGGGAAGCTAAACCCTAAGTTCATTATGAAAAAATAATCTTTACTTGTTTAGGGTTTTTGATAATTTTAATAATACTAATTGGACATTTGTGTGTTAAATAAATTCAGAAGATACACATCAACATAATATTTTTGTCAACTTTGTACTTAATCCTGCGGCTGATTCTGATAATGGCTCCCTTTTCTATGATCATAATCTAAACACAAATCCAATTCCAGCAGTTAAATGAGATACACTAACATTTCCATCAAAACTATACCTGAGAAAAAATGTAGCCCAAAAAGACGACCTGTGTCCATTTCATACAAGCACTTTATCCATGGAACACGTTGTGACTTATCAGAAGTTCTGAATCATTGGAGTCGATTTTCGTGACAAATTCGCTTCTTTGGAGTTGAGCATCATTGAAAAACTTAGCTTGTGTTGCAAGAAAAGGAACCTTCAAAAATGGTTTGCAGGGCATGTTTATATGCTAGGAAAGATAAATGCTTGGTAAAAAATTTTAAGGCCAGAAATCCACCACATTCCCAGAGATAAGTGCGAAAAAGTTAAAACAATGCAAGTTATTCTCCATCAACCAGAAGCAATCTCAGGTAGTTTGACTCAGTTTCACAAACTCCTTTAGCAACTGACTGACCGCTTTGTTCACTTCATCAGACAGTACCAGCTCAGGATGCACCCATTGTAAAGCATATGGAGTAATAACCTTCATAACAGTCTCCATATCTAATTTATTGGGGTGACCCCACACACATTTATTCATAAACTTGCACGATTCTCGCAGCACACATTTACTGCAAACCTGGCGGAAAATGAAATTGTAAATAATGCAGGTAAACAATAGATGCATGTATGAATAAATTAGAAGACATAGTGAAAGTTTTCATGCATGCTTACAGTGTTTTCTGGAACCTCGAAAAAATTTCGCAGTATTTTCGCAGGGAAGACAATACCCCTGTCAGTGGAAGGGCAACCAAACGCGGCCACTTGCTTCAATGCACTTACTGATAGCCATCTGTAATGCCAAAATTCATGTTAGAAATGAATAATGTCACTAATCAATTGTATGGACTCTTTTTTATAGGCCATCAACAAGTACAGGAAATGAACTCACAATTCTCAAATAAGATATTAATTATCTTTTCACCACCACAATAAAATATTAGTTGCATATTTAATAGCAAAGTAGTTTTTGTGTTTGGAAGACCCAACCCAAACAAATTGTATAATTTGTGTTTTAGATTGCCAAACCAGCACATATCACTCCTCAAATAAAACCACTTGATGGAGCAGATACTTGAATTTTAACAAGGTTTTAATCATACTGATAGAAACTAAGTGAAGAGTAGAAGAAATTAGTAGGATCTATATTAATAACCCTCTCTCAACCCAAGGCACAATCCTGGATTACTTTATAATTCCAGGAAATTGTAAAGAAATAAAAATTGTAATGCATGTCCTTACAAGATGAGAAATGTAACCCCTGACTTAGACTCTGCTCATCCTAAACCACCCAGACCTACTTGGTAAAACTCTCATACCCTCAATTTTTGAAGTCTTGAGCAAGCCAAGAAAAATAGGGCATCAGAGAAAGGGGGAAGCTTGAACACTAGAGATTCTATCTTTGTGGGGAAGCACACAGAAAGACTCGTATTTACATAAGCATTCTTTATCATTAAGTCTTAATAATTAATTATAATTTACCATTTACACATTTATGTTATTATAGTTTAAGAAGTATGGGCGGATGCCACATGTGAATGTGCTCCATCGCCATACCCATATTAGGAAGAACACCAGTGATACCATAGATGAGCGCGATCGACTTACTCAGGTATAATTCCCCTTTGATATACTCAATTACTCATTCCCTACCCCTTCTCCCCTTTTTCCGGCTTCTTATCCCTCCACTCTCCTCATACTACTCGTCCATTCGGTTATGCCTTCCCTCTCTCCTCCCTTCGTCCAAGTCAAATGCTACCTGTCTTTTCCTTCTTTCATATACTTGATGGCTTTTCAGCTTATTCTTCTCCTTCCTTGTATAAACTTGCAAATTGGGCCTATCACGTATATGCACAGTTCATCATCATGGACAGGCAATAACTTGTATTTTACAACAACTCTCGTGCTCAACTATTTGGTTCCTGGCCAGTGTCAGTTTGGTTTCACTTTCAGGCTCTCAGCTTAGAAGTAAAGAGAAGAAATTTCAGGTCTCTTATTTCTTGTCAAGCAGAAGTTTTTTTTAACATCAACTTATTTACAATCTCTTTTTTTATTACATATGCATGAAACAACAGCAAACAAAACAAAAAATTACTCCCTTAGGAAAGAGAGACCAGCTGCATCAGCTATCAAAAGTGTAAGAAGCCCCAGAGGTGGGTGATGCAGATGCATAATACCACCACTAGAACTCGCCCTCATCTTAACAAGGAAATCGGCACATTGATTCCCTTCTCTACAACTTATCAAAGAGGGAGCTCATATTCTTTTTGGTAATTATTCAATCAAAAGTGGTTTTTATCCCCACTATTCAACCAAAAATAAATTATCCCAGCGTAAGCATAATTCTAAGTAAAATCATATTTGCAAACACCACTGTGATTATTACCAACTATCTGCAGAATATTTTTCTCATTATTTTTCAAAATATTGATCAATATGCATGAATCTCTAAATCAAAAGTTCCATTCCATCAAGCCAAAAAATAAATAAATCAATAAAAAAGAGTAGGACCACAGATATAACTCAGGAAATGATAATTCACATTATGCAGTACACGAATACAAATTATATCTCCGAACCAAATGCTTTTTTCTCATAAGTCAGTTCTGTGAATTGCTGCTCAAGGCATAAAGGATGTGTGAACTGTGAAGTAGACATATTACACAGTGATAACCATAGTTGCATATTCGAGAGAAACTGACGGTGGTAGATAATAACAAAATTGTCCAAACTAGACACCCAATGACAAGCACATCAGGAACAAAATACAAGTCACTGAAATCCATCTTGAATACCATATATACTTGATAAGTGAAATGAACAAATAGACAAAGATATGAGACGAAATAGATATGGTGAGGGTAGAGTAAGGCACCGCTTCAGGTACTGGAAATCTCACCGACTACTCGAGCACACGGAAAACACACATACGAACATGTCATATACTAATCTTATGAGCTCTTTCAAACCCCTAAGCTATTCTAACAATTCAAAAGTGCAAATGTACAAAGAGTTGATGATCTTACTTGGAGATTTCTTGATTATCTTTGGCGAATCTCCGTGCGGCGAACTTTATATATTGTCTAGCAAAAACAGTCTCAAACGAAGCAAGATCAAATTTTTCCCAACCCTTTGTAAAATTGGCATCATTAAAATACCCCTTTTCGTACAAAAACTTCACAAACATAACCATATCAGGTGAAAGGTCTTTAACCACTAATGGTTTCCTCAAATTCTTTACCTCTTGCTTGCCAACACTATTTTCAGGTTGATTTCTAAACGCGGCATACAAACTCTTCTTCTCAACTTTCTTCTCAACATGTTTTGTTTTCTCAATTTGATTGATACTGTTAGCAGGTTTATTGGTAAATGCAGCATATAAACTCTTCTTCTTTGGAGAATTTTTTGTTTTCTCAATGAAACTACTTACCTCTTGTGTTAACTGCTCCAGTTCCTTCTTCAATTCGGTGTCTTCTCCTTCATTTCCTTCTTCTATGTCGATGGTTGTGATTTTTCCTGACATTACTTCGGTGAAGAGAATGCTTAGGGGTTTTTTGTTTTGCTCGGTTTGGGGTTGTGGTGAGGATGAGAGGGGGGATTTGAAGTTGAATGAATGAGGAGTGGTGCGGTGATTTTGAAGGGTTTTGGGGTTTATGAGTGTGTTGAAGCGGCGGAAAATAAGGTTTTTGTGAAACCCCATGGAAATGGAATGGAAGCAATGAGGGTGTGAGTGAGGAGAGGTTGATCAGTATAGCGGAGAAACTACGAATTCGATTATCAGAGGAGAAAATTCAGGTTAACTCACTCACACCATTTTACTCGCGTACTCACACCATTATTTGTCTTGAGAAAATTTGTTAGTTTTTCTTAAAATAAATTATCAATTTATTCCTAAACTTTTTTTTTTAGGAAATTTATTCCCTAAACTTTTTTTTACAAACACAACTCAACTCGATTCATTTATAATGATTGACAAAATACACAAGGGAATCCTCGTCAAAAAAAAATACACAAGGGAATCTCATTAAAAAAATTGAGGACCAACTATAATTAAGGCTATCCATATGTTCCTAACTACTCTCCTTGGCAGGATCTAGATAGAACACGAGAGTAAGATAATTACCGAATAACACTATAGTGTAGAGAATGAAAGTTGATGATTCAAAATGTGTTATCCTTTAAGGAAAAGGCTGACGCGAAGGGTCCCACTCCCTCTTTGCCTTACGTACCTGTAGTCAATGTAGTGGAAAAAATTGACGCGAAGGGTTCTACTCTTTCTTTGTCCTACGCGCCAGTGGTCAAAGTAGTGGGTGGACCTAACACTTGCATTTCTGATCCACGTGGGCCAGGGACTGGGCCGAATGTTATTCATGTTGGAGATGGGCCTTTTCACACAATAAAAAAACCTCCTGATCAGCCCAGTTCGGATGTTATTCCAGTTTCAGCTATTTGCACCCCCAATAATGATGCCCAAATGGACAGAGACATTTTTGTGGATGCCAAAGAGCAACGTGAGCTCGAGAATGATGATTAAGACATGGAGGCGGTGGAGGAGACCCCTGGTCTCTTTCACTAATTGCTTTTCAGGGTTTGTTTTTCCTTCCATTATTTTATTATATGTTACTAAATAATAAAATTATGGTTTGGAACTGTAGAGGGGCTGCTAGTCCTGGTTTTTATAGGAATTGCAAACAATACTTGGATATTCACAGACCTGATATTCTAGTTACCATGGAAACTAGAGCTCACCCCAACAGATTGCGTAATACCTTCACGTTGCTAGGCTATGATGGCTTTCTTTTTGCAGAGAATAGAGGGTTTACTGGAGGCATCATCACTGCTTGGAAGTTTGAGCTTGTGACCATCCAGGAAGTGGCAAACAATTTGCAATTTCTTCATTTGCTGGTGACTTTGCAGGGAGGCCGGAGTTGGTTCTTCACTACAGTCTATGCTAGTCGTTATGAGGATTTGAGGCAGTCTCTTTGACGTGATTTGGCTGATATTGCTCGTACTATGCAGGATCAGTGGCTTCTTGCAGGTGACTTTAATGAGGTGGCTGCTCCTGATGAGAGGAAGGGAGGAGCCCTAACCAATATTAGCAGGTATACAGACTTTGTAGACCGTATCAACGGATGTAAGCTGATGGACTTGGGTTCAGTTGGCTCCAGGTTTACTTGGAGAGGTGTTCTTTACCAGAACACAACCAGAATGTTTGCTAGACTGGATCATTGTGTAATGACCATTGGAGAGTTGTTTTTCCTGATACTGTGGTGAAAGTGTTGCCAATGATCAAATTCTCCGACCATCATCCTTTGCTTTTTTGCTTGCATGGCAACTACAGTGTTAAGGCAGGGAGACCCTTTCAGTTTGAATTAGCTTGGATTACTCACCCGACCTTTAATGATAATTTGTTGAATTGGTGGGGAAATGGGGACAACCTTCCTGACAAGCTTAAGATGTTGGAGCAGAACCTAATTAACTGGAGGAACACCACCTTTTGTGACACCAAAGCCAAAAAGAAACAAATTCTTGCTCGATTGGGTGGTATTCATGGAAAGCAGCAGTACACTTCTATGAACCCTTTTCTCGTTACTCTTGAGAAAGAACTTCGGTTGGAGTTAGATGATATTCTCCACAAGGAGGAGCTTCTTTGGTTTCAAAGATCTAGAACACAATGGCTTTAGGATGGTGACAGAAATACCAGCAAATAGAAAAAAAAAAACGAATCAATATTATTATGTTGAGTGGTGAGGATGGTCATTGGATAGATGTTGATGGTATTAAGGCTATGGTCTCCTCTTATTTCATTTCATTGTTTAAAGAGGATATGGATGGCATTAATTATATTTCCACCAAATATAAGTTTCCGGCTATTAGCAATGAGGAGGTTGAGCATATTGGTCGAAATGTGGAGTATAGTGAGATCAGAAAAGCTCTTTTTGACATGGCTCCCAGGAAGGCCCCTGGTCCCGATGGTTTACAAGCTGGTTTCTACCAAGCTAATTGGAGTATTACCTCTCCTTCGTTTTGGATCATGTGAGAAATATGTGGCAGCATCCTGAAGATATTGATAGGATAAATACTACTAACATTTGTCTTATTCCAAATTAAGGTGGAGAAACCTGAGTTTGTCACCCAATTCAGGCCTATTTCCTTATGCAATGTTACTCACAAGGTTCTCACAAAGATTGTTGTAAATAGGTTGAAGCCTCTCATTCCTAATGTTGTCTCTCCTTATGAGACTTTTTTTGTCCCTACCAGAAGCATTCATGAGAATATTATTGTTGCCCAAGAGCTTGTTCATAGCATGCGCATGATGCACGACAAGACGGGGTTTTTTACTATCAAAATTGATCTTGCCAAATCTTATGATCGATTGAGGTGGACCTTCATTAGAGATATTTTGATGGAGGTGGGCCTACCGAACCATCTCATTAGTTTTGTTCACTACAAGAAAAATTGGACTTTTCGGCGGACAAAATCCACCGAAAAAGCCAAAAATCCGCCGAAAATGTGGACTTTCCGGCGGATTTTTGGCGCCGGTAGACAGCTCGTCGCAAAACGGTTTCCGCCGGAATATCCGCCGAAAATTTCCGGTGGATTTTGTGGCGCCGAAAAATCCGCCGGAAGTTTCTGACGGATTATCCGCCAGAAGTTTCCGACGGATTATCCGCCGGAAAACCCCAGAAAAATTCGTATGGTTTATCCGCCGGAAAGTCCACAAATTCGCCGGAAAAAACCATTTTTTTTTAAAAAAATTTAATTATTTTTAAAAAATAAATATTATTATTTTTTAAAAATCGTTTTATTTAAAAAATTAATATTATTTTATTAAAAACTTTAATTGATTCCGGTTGAATCCCCGATTCAACCGGTTGAACCCAAGAACCCCTGAACCGCTACCTCTTCCGGTTCAATGTCCGGTCCAATTTTGATTACCTTGCTCTAAATAGAAAGTTTGAGGAACTCCAAGGACCTGTTGTTAAGTTGGAGGATGATACAGAGCGTTTGATGTGTGTAAATGTCTACACTCATCAAACGCTCGGCATCATCCCCTAACTTAACAAGAGAGGAATTCATAGGGAAGGTTCATGACAATGTTACTTTTAACAAAAAAGATGAAGGGGATGTTAATGACAAGGTGGAAGTTTCTTCACAAAGAAATGAAGACATACGCCACTCTCTTGGAGCCGCTGCCGACAATGCTCAAGAGAGTGGCGTATGTCTCTGTTTCTTTGAAGAGAATGAGAGTAGCGGTAGAGGTGTGAAGAAGAAGAAGTGGAGAAGAGATTTATATAGAGGAAACGAAAATCAACGGTCAAAAGGCGAATCCGCCGGAAATGTAATTTCCGGCGGATTTAGGGTGTGTCCGGCGGATTTTTGAAATTCAAAATTGGCGCTTCCAGGCTTTTCCGACAGATTTTTATCCGCCGCAAACTTACCGGCGGATTTATCCGCCGCAAACATTTCCGGCGGATTTCGAGGCATTTCCAACGGATTTTGATTTTTTTTTTCAAAAATAAATTTTTTTTCGTAAACCAGATCTGCCGGAAATACCTCGAAATCTGCCGGAAAGTCCCTAATTCTGCCGGTAAGTTTGCGGCGGATACAATCCGCCGGAAAATTTGCGGCCGATAAAAATCCACCGGAAAGTCCTGGCCGGTATAACTGAATATTCTTGTAGTGGTTATGTGTTGTGTGACTAGTGTGCAGACCAATGTGATGTGTGTCATACCCTAATTTTGTCCGGCTAATTAAAAAACATCCAAAAAAAAAAAGTTTTCCGCGTATATTTGATTCCTAATCCCTCGAATAGGTCATTTTGCGCTATTTACTAATTTTGCGTTGTTATTACTTTTTTTAGTGGTTAAACAAAAATTAAAAAAATATGCTAACACAAAAAATTACATAGTAGATTTAATTTATTTTTCTTGTTACAATATCTTTAATTAAAAAACGAAAATAAAAAATAAAATAGATAAGAAATAATACAAATAAAAAAGGGGAGGTGCAATAAAAGATTATTATTACAAAAAAGGAGAATGTCCATGTACATGACTTGGCCCAAGAATGCCAAAGTTACAAAAATACAAAAATAAACCAAGTACCCAAAACTGTAGCTACTTTGCAAAGGTGATTTCTCTCTCTTCGGACATTATTTCGACCATCCGACCGGTGAAAGTGAAGATGGATGTCTCATGAACTTGGTGTCAAAAAACAACGATGATCCAACGGTTAACGAATCCAGAATCGCACTTGTACGGTGGCTGGTTTGAGAAAAACGGGAGTTGTTTTTTCTACTTTTGCGAAGGCAATTTCTCTCTCCTTAGACCTCGTTTCGACGATCCGAACGGTAGAACTGAAGATGGATATCTCATGAACCTGGTGTCAAAAAACAACGATGATCCAACGGTTAACGAATCCGGAATCGCACTGTCAATATGGCTGGTTTGAGAAAAAACGGGATTAGTTTTTAGCTACTTTCCAAATGCAATTTCTCTCTTCTCAGACATCGTTTCGACGATCCGAACGGTAGAAGTGAAGATGGATGTCTCATAAACCTGCTGTCCAAAAAGAAAGATGATCCAACGGTTAAAAAATCCGAGATCACACTTTTACGGAGGCTGGTTTGAGAAAAACGAAAATTGCTTTTTCTATGTTGTTTTAGTCCCACATTGCTTGGGAGAAACAAGAACTCCCTAGCCTTTGGCTATAAAAGAGATGGAGATGCAAAGGCTATGGACATGGGTGATTGATGGGGTAAGTGATCTTTTGGGCTAGCATTTGCAGTCCATTAGATTAAAAGCCTGTCTTTAATTCTTTTGGACTAGCTTTTGCAGTCCGTTAGATTAAAAGCCCGTCTTTAGTTATTTTTGGGATGGCCGTTGAGGTCCTTTACTTGGTGGTTTTCGGGTGAAAACGGACCAGATAGGAGTCCGGTTCGCGGTTAATATGGTCAGATTGCTCGGTCCGTTTCGGCGTTGATCGCATTGATCAGCTGGAAGTTAGTTTTGCATTTATTTATTTAATTTATTTATTTATTTTTGTATATATTTATTTATTATGTATACTGTTTATTTATGTACATACTTATTTATTATTTATACTGTTTATTTATCTATGTAAATAATTATTTATTATTTATTCATTTATTTATTTATATGTATAGTTATTTATTTATTAACTTTACGCTTTATTAATTGTTAGTGTCGTCATTAATTTTTTTAAATACACAAATTATTTTATAAAAACTTCAAAAATATAAATAGGGGATTAAGTCGACTGTACAGTCGGATTAGTCAGCTTTTTAGGACTACAAATGAATCGTTACGGATCATGTCCTAAAATCCCTATTTAAAACAAACAATTTCTAAATTAAAATAAATACAAACATACTTCTTTCCCCTAAGTAAACCTTTTTCTCACCAACCTTTTTTCAAAATAACAGATTTTCTTTTCCCTAAACGAGAATCAATCCAATTGCGAAAACTCTTCAAAATCAATCTTTGTTAAGTAGTCTTGCGAAGCCTTTGCTTGCATGATTATTAACGATGAGGTACCAGTGGCGATCACTTGGAGCGTTTTCTCAATTGATCATCATGAACGCCTAATTTTCCTAAAGATTTTCACTAAATCAAAAACTTTGTTAGTAGTCTTGCGAAGCCTTTGCTTGCATGATTATTAACAATGGAGTGCTAATGGTGGTCACTTGGAGCCTTTGCTCAATTGATCATCGTGAAAGCTCAATTCTCACAATTAAACAAGATAAAAAACAAAAACTGTTTTCCAAACAAAGAAGAACTACGTAGCTTTGAGTTCTCCATCGCACCGGGAGATACGTAGGAGCGGGTCATGTCCCGTCAAGCGTTTTTTCTTAAAAACCATTTTCCCCCTTTTTTCATAATAAATAAAGATTTTCATAAAGAGCTTTTTCAATGAGAAGTAGAGAGGCAAAATTAAGTATTTTCAAGTCAACACACTAAAAACCACACATTTAATTAAAGGTTCCCTCTCAGTAGAGAGGACGTGTGGGGTGCTAACACCTTCCCTGCGCGTAACCGACCCCCGAACCCTATTCTCTAGTTTCGCAAGACCAATCGCTTTCCAAAAAAGGTTTTCCTAATATTTTCCTTAATAAATATTGGTGGCGGCTTCATTGTCTTAGGAAAAGTTGTGAACGAGGAAGGTTCTCCCTCGGGGACTTTTTCGGGCGCAACAGCTGGCGACTTCACTGGGGACCCTAAAAAACATTTTTTCAAAAGTGGGTCAAGCCTAATTAATTAAATGTGTGGTTTATCTGATTGATTTGAATATCTTGCTTCTTCTTCCTTTTTCATAAGCATGTTACGTCCATGTGCATTCTTCTTCTATGTTTGTTTTTGCAATAGATAATTACTTTTTTGCTTAGTTCTCTCATGCATTTCTTCCCCTTTCTTATCATGTCCCCTTCTTCTCTGCTCCCTTTCCTATGGTAAGCACATGCATACTTCCCCTTTCTTATCATGTCCCCTTCTTCTTTGCTCCCTTTCTTGAGGTAAGTAGTGCATTGTTATTGGCACCCTAGATTAGTTTATATTTGATCGATATTGAACCCTAGGATAAACAACATGCTATTTGTCTGGACTGCTCTGGATTTTCATTTGCAGGTGGGGAAGGGTAGTTATTCCTAGGTGTTGTGCCCTCGACACACACTTCACATCCTATACTTGTGAGCATTGAGTGGGGCCTAAAACCCAAGGTCTGAATAAAAACCTAGGAGAGTGGGAACGATTAGTGACTGCCATTCGTAGACCTTTGTCTGTATGGCTCTCATGAAAGTTCCGCCCAAGAGTGCGCTTTGTCATGATGCCTCACACTCGGTAGCTTTCTACGATTGTGGGTGCTATCATGAGAGAGACTTTAGCTCTTGGTTGTCATTGTAAGGAAGTGATTAGAACCTACATGAGAAAATTACCCCTAAAGTACCTTAGATCATAGGTTCTACCCCCTTTTAGGTCACAAGGGCTTTCCAAATTGTGTGTTGCATCGTTGCATTCAGTTCAATCAATTTTTCCTTCAAAATTTTTGAAAATTAAAAAAAAAAAGATATGCTTTCCCTTTTCAATAAACGCCTATATGAGGTGGCATATAGTGTGAAAATTTTCAAATCACCACCTGTAAATATCCTCTTTCTGCAAAAACACAAAAAAAAGCATCATTGCATCATCGCATCATTGCATCACTGCATCATTGCATCATTTGCATTGCATAAAATTCCAATTTTGAAAAAAACCATTCATCTTGCATTCCCTTTCATCCCATAAAGATAAAACAAAAACAATTATCATCTGCATAGCATAAGCATTTCATTTATAATCATGCAAAAAAAAATCCTCGTCAAGTTCATCCAAGATGAGACATTCATGCATAAGCATTATTTCAAAAAGACACAGTAGAACTACGTAAGCTTTGATTCCTCATTACAATGGGGATACGTAGGAGCGGGTCATACCCCGTCAAGCACATTTTTCTAAAACCTTTTTTCCAATAAATCATTTGCATCTCCAAATAATTTTCAAAATCATGTTCCAAAACTAAAAAAACAAAAAAGAAAATCATTGTGAGTATCATGCATCTCATTGCACAAAAAAAATGAAAACAAGAAAGCATCTCATTCATAATCATGAATAAAAATCATCATCAAATTTATTCCAAATGTAGCATTCATGCACCATTTTATTAACCTCATCACTTTGGTTCAAATACATCATTCCTCCATACATGCATCTTTCAAAAAAGGAAGGGGCATTGGCATTTCATACCTTGCCTTGCCTCTAAAAAAAAAATCATCACCATTTAGAGAAAAGCATCATTCTTGCATCTTCCATCATTCAAAAGAAAAAGGGGGCATTGGTATTTCGTACCTTGTCTCGCCTCGAAAAAATAAAAAAATAAAAAATCAAAATCAAAAATCATTTTGAAAAAAAAGGGGCATCATTCTTACATCATTCGCATTGGCATTCCATGTTTTGTCTTGCATTAAAAATAACAAAATTATTTAGAATAAGCCACGCTCTTCGAGTGGTCATTCTCCAAGCATTTGCATCATACTTGCATATCATAATTTGTTCATTCATTCATTACATAAAATAAGAGTTGTGATGAGAAGCGAGACGTTCTTGCGAAACAATCATCCTTTTTGAAAAAGTTTATCCTTACTTGGTTGCAAACTCAAGGTGTTCCAAGGCACTCAGTTTTTCAAAAGCACTGCATCCCATCCATTCCATGACAAAAGACTGAAATAGTGTATCAAAGAAAAAACAAATTTTTAACTGATGTTAACTCTCTGTGAAGCATTCTTCTAATGAGCGTGCATGCTATGAGTACATTCTCTTGTTTGAGTCCGTTGGTTTTCCTCCATTACCACAGTTTCCCGTCCAAGTCTAGTCCCGCCCCGTCCACCCATAAAGTGCATATTCTCCCCATTAGTGCGTATTTGACTTTTGGTTCAAGTCCTCCATGCTGGGGCAAGTCTGTGATCATTAATTCCCCTTGATTAATATCATATTCCTTCAGTGCAAGTCTCTCAAAATAATAATAATAATATAATAAACAAGAAAACAAGCTCGCTAGGTTGAAAACCCGCAAAGGGCGGCCTAGGCAAAAAAGAGCGCCCGGTGGACTGAAAACTCACAAAGAGCGGTCCAGGCAAAAATTAGGGCACAAAAAAGGAAAAAAGAGCAAACACATGAAGATAGATAAATTATTGTTCTAAAGTTAAGTCTTATAGAAATAAGCAATCGGGATTTGAAATGAAGTTTGGCCATCTCCTCAAAAACCCCAAAATCCCAGAAAGTCCCTTTCCTACCCACCTTGACCCAAGAAAAACCAAAATCCAAAAATCACCCTAGACAAGGATCACCCCAAATAAAAAAACAGTGCATCACTTTTTATCAGCTCACCCGAGTCGAAGAAGGAAAAGAATCATAAAAAAAAAAGGAAAATCAAAAAAAGGGGGATTCAAAAATGAAAATCCCAAAACAAAAGAAAATACAAAAGAAATGTAAGTGGTGAGCTGGTACATGAGATCCTTGTCTAAATAAACCTTCAAACACTTCATCATTCCAACACCTGATTCCATAAACCTTCAAACACTTCCTTTGGCCTCAACATCAAACCCCTTAGTCATTCTACCATGAGACACGAATTTGCTTTAATAGAGCCCAAACAAGCCCAATAACCATCTTCCTCATAGACCATTAACCGTCAATCAACGCCAAACTCATCCTCCCATTAGCCTCAAACACTTCATTAAGCCTAACCCTTATTCCTCCACAAAACAATCCCGAAAAGTCCATTCCGATCAATGACCGGTTGCTTTTGTTCACTCAAATTCTAATCTTAGGACGAACAAGCTTATCTATGTACAATGTGTTTGCTCAAAAGAAAAACAAACGATCAGAAAAAAGAAAGCTGATCAAGAAAGAATAAACCCTCAGAAAAAAGAGAACTGAGGAAACAAAAACAAACAGTCAGAAAAAAGAAAGCTGACAAAATAAAAAAGAGGGACTTGCACTCCAAAACACATTCAAGATGCATTAAAACAAGGTTTAGTGATCACCAGGTAAGGATTCTTTCGCACCAAAAGTCAAGACATCAGTAGAGAACCAAAGATTTGCACTGAGAATACCACTCAGACCCAAAAGTTGGGGCATTCTCTTAACCACCCACACACCCTAGTCTTGGGAAAGTCTGTTCAATGCCCATCCCATGTCACTCCAGTTGTCAATGTCATTCCAAAGTGGGGCAAGTGCATTCCCATTCCTTCACCTCATTCATTCCCATAAAAACCTCACCGGGGCAATCTCTCAACTCACTGTCCTAAACAAGACCTTGTCATTCTGATTGGGGCAGTTTTGTCCTTGTTATGACTGGGGCAACATCAAATTCTGTGGGTTGAAGCAAAACCCCCCCTCATTCCAGCTTTCATCCCAAGAGTCGAAGCGCTCCCAATTCATCATCTTCTACACCCCTAGTTGTTGTCACCACTAGACAGGGGCAAACTATTCACTCATCAAAGACCTGAATCGGGGCAATCTTGTATCTCTTGATCCCTCACAAGCTTCGGCAATAGCCATGTCGGTCATTCCTTCACTTGCCATAAATGTCCATGCCCTAAACCAATTCCAAGTTAACTGACTCATTCATGCATGCTTACTAGACAATGCTTCAAAAAGAGAGAACACAAGTTGTTTACATTCAGTCATCATGGAAAGAAAGAGAAAACAAGTGAGGTTGTTTGTAAATAAAAACCTTGAGAACACCAGAGTTTGAATCAAATTCAATTTTTCAACAGAATGGTCCATAATCATCTCAAGTCCTTGCATTCAAAGTCTCGCATCTCATCATCACAAAAATGTTTACCTCATGCATCTAGGCATTATAGCATATGCATCAAAGAATTACATTCGCATCTTCACATTTTGTGCATTCATCACATAGTAAAAAGAAAAAACGTTCCTCATCAGTCGCACCATATTAATACTCGCATTTCATAGAAGAAAGTAGTAAAGAAGAAAAAGTAGAAATCTTTTCATTGCATTGGCATCATATTCGCACTTCATAAAAAAGGAAAAGAACAAAATCATTGCATCATTAGAGCATTACATTTTGCATCAGATATTCCATAGAAAAAGCAAAGAAAGCAAAAAGAAAACAAAGAAAAGAAACCACAAAAGCAACACAAAAACATTCCCTGTCATCCAGCATTCCATATCATTCACGTTAGCATTTCCATAAAAGAAAAAAGAACAAGAATCATTGCATCAAACATCAGAGCATTGCATTTTGCATTTCATAGAAGAAGCAAAAAGAAACAAACAGAAGTTAGAACAGGAGCATTTCATTCATCAAAGCATCAATCACCGCATACATTTGCATTCAAACATCAAAACAATACAGTTGCATCACATCATACTTGCATCTCATAGAAGAAAAGAAAGCTAAAGCATCCCATGTCATTCATCATTTCATATTCACATTTCATAGAAAAAAGCAAAGAAGAAAGAGTTTTCCATTGCATGTCATCTGCCATTTCATTACATATCATCAAACACCAAAATGTTGCATTCGCATACCTGCACTTCGTAAAAAGAGCAAAAGAAAAGAAGAGGAAAAAAGGCAAAAGAACAAATAAAGTCAGGCATTGCATTCATCAAGCATATAAGAACAGTAGAAAATCATGCATTCATAAGCAAACGAAAAAGAAAATCATGCATTGCGTACAGACAAGAGAAGAAAAGGAAAATCATTGCATTCATCAAGCATATAGGAACAGTAAAAGATCATGCATTCATCCGACATAGACAAAGGAAATAAGAAACTCATCATTCATCATAAGAAAAAAGAAAAACAGCAATCATGGCATTTGCATTGCAAACATTTGTTCATTTTCAGCTACAGGTACAAAGAGAGGATGAGCACTTCGGTGTTAGCCCTCGCCCCCAGATTCCAGAAAATGTTCCCCCAAGTTGGGAGTTCAGAAAGAAAAAAGAAAAGAGAGAAATAGAAAAAAGAGCGCTCAAGCGCGCATTGCGGATTGGAGCACAGAGATCATCGCTCCCTTCTGCCCAGGTCTCACGTCGCGTACGAGCAACGCGATGGACCGCAGCCCCATGTGAGGTTCAACGGAATAGTTGTATCAGCCTAAGATACAGTGGACACCGTGCATTGATCAGTATATCAGTTCCGGAGCTGATAACGATCCCCTCGGTCGCTCGAAAAGGCCAACAGGAAGAGCGTGCTCCTCAAAGCCACGTGCAAACTCGGATTCGTCAAGAGTTCGTTTAAGGATTACAGGTTTTAGGCAGCCTGGGCAATTTACCGCTTTCCGCACGCCAAGTGCCCATTTTACTTTTCTGTCTGCACGCCAAGTGCCCATTTTACTTTTCTGTTTGCACGCCAAGTGCCCATTTTACTTTTCTGTCTGCACGGCAAGTGCCCATTTTACCTTTCAGTCTGCACGTCAGTGTTCATTTACTGTTTTCGCATCAACACGAAAGTGTCTATCTTTCCAAAAAAAATTCGGATTTCTCCAAATGGACAAAATTGGTATAATTTCTGAATTCTTTATTTCTATTTTACCTTCGAAATATGTCTCGCGCAATTCATATTTCTTGGTAAAATCCAAATAAAGAGGGGCAGCTGTCATACCCTAATTTTGTCCGGCTAATTAAAAAACATCCAAAAAAAAAAAAGTTTTCCGCGTATATTTGATTCCTAATCCCTCGAATAGGTCATTTTGCGCTATTTACTAATTTTGCGTTGTTATTACTTTTTTTAGTGGTTAAACAAAAATTAAAAAAATATGCTAACACAAAAAATTACATAGTAGATTTAATTTATTTTTCTTGTTACAATATCTTTAATTAAAAAACGAAAATAAAAAATAAAATATATAAGAAATAATACAAATAAAAAAGGGGAGGTGCAATAAAAGATTATTATTACAAAAAAGGAGAATGTCCATGTACATGACTTGACCCAAGAATGCCAAAGTTACAAAAATACAAGAATAAACCAAGTACCCAAAACTGTAGCTACTTTGCAAAGGTGATTTCTCTCTCTTCGGACATCATTTCGACGATCCGACCGGTGAAAGTGAAGATGGATGTCTCATGAACTTGGTGTCAAAAAACAACGATGATCCAACGGTTAACGAATCCAGAATCGCACTTGTACGGTGGCTGGTTTGAGAAAAACGGGAGTTGTTTTTTCTACTTTTGCGAAGGCAATTTCTCTCTCCTTAGACCTCGTTTCGACGATCCGAACGGTAGAACTGAAGATGGATATCTCATGAACCTGGTGTCAAAAAACAACGATGATCCAACGGTTAACGAATCCGGAATCGCACTGTCAATATGGCTGGTTTGAGAAAAAACGGGATTAGTTTTTAGCTACTTTCCAAATGCAATTTCTCTCTTCTCAGACCTCGTTTCGACGATCCGAACGGTAGAAGTGAAGATGGATGTCTCATAAACCTGCTGTCCAAAAAGAAAGATGATCCAACGGTTAAAAAATCCGAGATCACACTTTTACGGAGGCTGGTTTGAGAAAAACGAAAATTGCTTTTTCTATGTTGTTTTAGTCCCACATTGCTTGGGAGAAACAAGAACTCCCTAGCCTTTGGCTATAAAAGAGATGGAGATGCAAAGGCTACGGACATGGGTGATTGATGGGGTAAGTGATCTTTTGGGCTAGCATTTGCAGTCCATTAGATTAAAAGCCTGTCTTTAATTCTTTTGGACTAGCTTTTGCAGTCCGTTAGATTAAAAGCCCGTCTTTAGTTATTTTTGGGATGGCCGTTGAGGTCCTTTACTTGGTGGTTTTCGGGTGAAAACGGACCAGATAGGAGTCCGGTTCGCGGTTAATATGGTCAGATTGCTCGGTCCGTTTCGGCGTTGATCGCATTGATCAGCTGGAGGTTAGTTTTGCATTTATTTATTTAATTTATTTATTTATTTTTGTATATATTTATTTATTATGTATACTGTTTATTTATGTACATACTTATTTATTATTTATACTGTTTATTTATCTATGTAAATAATTATTTATTATTTATTCATTTATTTATTTATATGTATAGTTATTTATTTATTAACTTTACGCTTTATTAATTGTTAGTGTCGTCATTAATTTTTTTAAATACACAAATTATTTTATAAAAACTTCAAAAATATAAATAGGGGATTAAGTCGACTGTACAGTCGGATTAGTCAGCTTTTTAGGACTACAAATGAATCGTTACGGATCATGTCCTAAAATCCCTATTTAAAACAAACAATTTCTAAATTAAAATAAATACAAACATACTTCTTTCCCCTAAGTAAACCTTTTTCTCACCAACCTTTTTTCAAAATAACAGATTTTCTTTTCCCTAAACGAGAATCAATCCAATTGCGAAAACTCTTCAAAATCAATCTTTGTTAAGTAGTCTTGCGAAGCCTTTGCTTGCATGATTATTAACGATGAGATACCAGTGGCGATCACTTGGAGCGTTTTCTCAATTGATCATCATGAACGCCTAATTTTCCTAAAGATTTTCACTAAATCAAAAACTTTGTTAGTAGTGTTGCGAAGCCTTTGCTTGCATGATTATTAACAATGGAGTGCTAATGGTGGTCACTTGGAGCCTTTGCTCAATTGATCATCGTGAAAGCTCAATTCTCACAATTAAACAAGATAAAAAACAAAAACTGTTTTCCAAACAAAGAAGAACTACGTAGCTTTGAGTTCTCCATCGCACCGGGAGATACGTAGGAGCGGGTCATGTCCCGTCAAGCGTTTTTTCTTAAAAACCATTTTCCCCCCTTTTTTCATAATAAATAAAGATTTTCATAAAGAGCTTTTTCAATGAGAAGTAGAGAGGCAAAATTAAGTATTTTCAAGTCAACACACTAAAAACCACACATTTAATTAAAGGTTCCCTCTCAGTAGAGAGGACGTGTGGGGTGCTAACACCTTCCCTGCGCGTAACCGACCCCCGAACCCTATTCTCTAGTTTCGCAAGACCAATCGCTTTCCAAAAAAGGTTTTCCTAATATTTTCCTTAATAAATATTGGTGGCGGCTTCATTGTCTTAGGAAAAGTTGTGAACGAGGAAGGTTCTCCCTCGGGGACTTTTTCGGGCGCAACAATGTGGAATGGAAGTCGATCCAATCTTTTCAGGCCAGATAGAGGTATTCGTCAAGGGGATCCCATATCTAGCTCCTTACCTCTTTGTTTTGTGTATTGACAAGCTCACTCATATGATTATGGAAGAAGTTGATGATGAGAATTGATTCCCGTTGAAAGCTGGTAGGAATGGTCTTGCTGTCTCTCATCTTATGTTTGCTGATGACTTACTTCTTTTTGGGAAAGCTAATGAGAGGAATGTTAAGAGTGTTACTCAAACTCTTAATACCTTTTTTGCTATGTCAGGTCAACTTGTCAGTGTGGAGAAGTCTAGTATTCTTTATTCCAGGAATACTCCTAGACATATTAGAAGGAATTTAACAAGACTCAAAGGGTTTAAAGAAACACAAAATTTGGGAAAATATCTAGGGGTTCTGCTGATTGGAAGAGCTCCTAAGAGGCATGATTTTCAGTTTTTAGTGGATAAGGTGAAGGAAAAGCTTTCGGGTTGGAAGCAAACACACCTCTCTTTCGCTGGGAGAGTTACGCTTTCCAAGTTTCTTATTGAAGCTATTCCTATTTATTCAATGATGACTATTCCTATTCCCAGGAGTTGCTTGGATGAGATTCAAAAGCTTCAGAGGAATTTTATTTGGGGTGATGAAGAGGGAAGAAGGAAATTTCACATGGTCAATTTGAAAACCTTAACACTTCCAAAAGACCATGGTGGTCTTGCTATTAGGGACCTTAAGACTATGAATAGCGCCTGCACTATGTAAATGGGTTGGGCCTTGTGTACTGAGCTGGATTCTTTGTGGACTAATGTGCTTAAAGGAAAATATGGTAGAGGTTTATTGGAGAATGGGAATATTGTTGCTAAACCTATGGATTCTTTCATTTGGAAAGGGATTGTCAATGTGTGGAATGATCTTGCGTCTTTGGAGGCTTGGGAGATTGGTGATGGCACATCTATTAGTTTTTGGAAAGATATATCGGTCGATTCAGCTACTAGGCTCATAGAGGTTGCTGACAACATCCCAATTGATTCAATGGATTGGAAAGTCTCTGATTTGGTGGATCCAAGTGGGCATTGGAATATGAATGCTTTGGAGAACATTGTTCCAGATGATGTTTTGCGAAAGTTCAAATCTCTCCCTGTGCCAAGTGTGGTAGATGACCAAGACCAAAGAATCTGGTCAGGTAGTAAGAATGGTGAGCTCTCTATTGCTAGTGCTTATTCTTTGTTACGGGATTTGCCTCTCTCTTTTAATGCAGCGATTCGGAACCGTGTCTGGAAGCTTGAGACGCCCGAAAGGGTTCTCTTTTTTGTTTGCCAAGTTATGCATGGGCGCTTGCCAACTAAGGATTTGGGTGGAAATTGGAGCAACTCAGACGTCAATTGTTCTAATTGTCCTGGTGTGGAGGAGTCTCTGCTTCATGTTCTTCATGATTGTCCTCTTTCTATGTTTATGTGGCGTCACCTCCTTCCCATTGTGCATGCCAATAGATTCTATGCAGATAATTTAATTGATTGGATAATGTTGAATCTTGATTTGTGTTGCAAAGAGGTATTTCAGGTACCTTGGCCTTCTATCTGGGCCACAACTTGTTACCATTTGTGGATGTGGAGAAATAAGGGAGAGCACGATCCGGAGTTTATTAGGCCTTTTAGTCCTGTTCATGTTGTGTTGAATTACATTTCCCCCTTCTTCGATCATAGTTTGGACAATGTGGTTGTTCCTCCTAGAGTCCGGGCTGAAATTCATGTCAAGTGGACGCCTACGTTAGAGGGTTGAGTTCAGTTAAACTGTGATGGGGCTTCTAGAGGTAATCCGACTACTGCTGCCTGTGGTGGTTGTTGCGCCCGAAAAAGTCCCCGAGGGAGAACCTTCCTCGTTCACAACTTGTTCTAAGACAATGAAGCCGCCACCAATATTTATTAAGGAAATTATTAGGAAAACCTTTTTTGGAAAGCGATTGGTCTTGCGAAACTAGAGAAGAGGGTTCGGGGGTCGGTTACGTGCGGGGAAGGTGTTAGCACCTCACACGTCCTCTCTACTGAGAGGGAACCTTTAATTAAATGTGTGGTTTTAAATGTTGATTTGAAAAATATCTAATTTGCCTCTTTACTTCTTATTGAAAATGAATTAAAGAACTTAATAAAAATTTTTATTTTTGGAGAGAAAGGAAAAAAAAAGGGTTTTTAGAAAGAAGTGCTTGACGGGACATGGCCCGCTCCTACGTATCTCCTGGTGCGATGGAGAATTCAAAGCTACGTAGTTCTTGTGTGTAGAAAATGTTTGTGGGTTGGTGTTTTTTAATGTAGGGGTTTTAGGATTGTGTGATCTGTGTTGAAGGACCACCGGAGGTCTGAAAGGCCGCTGGGGGCTGAAGGAGCGCTGGGGCTCTGAAAGACCACAGTTCACTTATCCTAAAACGATGATTAACCCGGCCGTACGACCGACTTAATCCCCTACTTTGAAAATAAGATTTTTGATTTTTGAAAGAGATGTGTTTGTATTTTTTATTTAGAAATTATTTATTTTTGCGCTTGACAGGGGCGTGGCCCTGCTCCTACGTATCTCCGGGTGGAGAATCAAAGGCGACGTAGTTCTAGGTTGTTTGGAAAACAGTTTTTTTGTTTTTTATTTTTATCTTGTTTAATTATGAAAATTGGGCATTCATGGTGATCAATTGAGCAAAGGCTCCAAGTGATCACTACTAGTACCTCATTGTTAATAATCATGCAAGCAAAGGCTTCACAAGACTATTAACAAAGTTTTTTATTTAGTGAAAATTTTTAGGAAAATTAGGCATTCATGATGATCAATTGAGCAAAGGCTCCAAGTGATCACCACTAGTACCTCGTTGTTAATAATCATGCAAGCAAAGGCTTCACAAGACCATTAACAAAGTTTTAATTTATGAGAAAATATTTTGTCTTGAAGAGAATTAAATTAAATTAAAAAAAACGAGAAAAAAGGGGGGTGAAATGGTGAAATAGGGTGTTATTAGCAGCAAGGGGTTGCATAATTAATAGGTGGTGTAAAAAAGAAGCCCAGTTCGCATCTGAGGGCCCAGTTCGCATCTGAGGGCCCAGTATGCGAAACTGGGCTTAAGTGAGGGAGGGTGCGTGAATTAAAACAATGGGTGTGAATAGTAATCAGAATAATAAAAATAAAATTAAAATAAATTAATTATTGGAGATACTATAAAAGGAAACCCTAAATTAAAAAAACCTAAAAAACATTTCAATCCTCTCCTTCCTCATCCTGGCTGCGCCGCAGCTCTTCTTTAAGAGAGAGAGAGGTTTACGGCGGAAATCTCGCCGGCTTTAGGGGGAGAGAGAGAGCCGATCGGTTTGAGGTGAGAGAGGGGAGGATGACGTGGGTGTTGTTCGCGCCAGAGGTGAACAACGGTGGAGGGCTTTGCCAGAGAAGGGGACGGCACCACAGTGACCACGACGGTCATGGCATCAAACCCGGAATAGCGACAGGGAGAGGAAAGTGATGCTCGCATTCATTTTGGCGCCGGCGACGAAGGGAGAGGGAGGTTCGCGACAGTTTACGGTCAACGACCACCGCCTACGGTGGTCGGATACTAGGGAGGTGAGTTTCGCCATTTTTTTGTTTTTTACGGATCTCTTTTTCTTTTTTCTGCTTCTGATCTTATTTATTATTTTTTTTATATCTTTGTTTTTTCTTTGGGAGGACGAGGGCTGACGGCGTGGTGGTCTATGGGCTGACTGAGGTGTTTCGATGCCAACGACCACCGTCTACGGTGGTCGGAATCTGAAGGGTATGTTCTGCCATGCTTTTTCTTTACGGTTCTAATCTTCCTTTTTTTTATATATTTTAATAACAGTTTGTTTTTGCCTATTATTAGTTCTAAAATCTAATTTTCTAAAACTACACCAATTGCTTAACTTAGTCTCTTTGGGACAGATTAATTCTAACCTAATTTTTCTAACAAAAGAGGATTTGTTTGTGATAATTTGTTTATTCTGTCCCTGATTTATAGCACTAAAAGGATGATCAAAAAACACTTTCGGCCACTATATCTACATAATATCTGGAACATAAACATCTAAATAACCTGAAGCATGACAAATAAACATCTACACCTACATGTTTTTTTTATTTTATTTTCGGACTTTACATAATAAAAAGGAAAACACGGACCTGTATTCCAGCCTCTGTTCTTCTCCTGTTTGGTTACTGCCCTTTGACTGCTGCTACTATCCTTGCTGCTACTGTTACTTTTGTCTTGCTGCTACTGAATCTTTTGATGCTTTGTTATTAGGGTTTCAGCGCGAGACCCTAATTTTTCTTCTGAATTTTTCTCAATTTCCGTCCCTGATTTTCTGTGTGCGTTTTTTTGTGTGTCTGTGAATTTTTTTTTTCTCTGTGATCCAAGCTTGTTTTTATAGGCAATTTTTAGGCTTAGGAAATTAATTTCTGATTCTATCCTGATTTTGTTTTCCTATTTCAGATTTGATACTTGTTCAGCAAGAACAAGATGTTGTGCTGGAGGTTGGAGAAAACTTGGTGGGCAAGTAACCAAGAAGGCCCAGCTGCTGTCGAAGCAGCTGTCATTTTGGGCTGATGCGCCCTTTTTTTGATTTGTGTTTTTTTGTATTTTTTATTATTATTTTCGGATTGTATTATTTGGTATTTTTAGTATTATCATTTTTTGTATTTTTGGACCTTTGGACATTTTAGACACTTCTATACTGTAATAACAATTAAATAGATTTTTTTTGACATTTTTGGACTCAAAACAAATTAAATAGACAAAATAAAAATAATAAAAGAAGTTGAGCCAAATACAAAAGCGAAATCGGGCCCAACTAGACAAATGCGCTAGAACGAGGCTCAAATAGAACAAATAGGCCCGTTAACACTAAAAATTAACTAGGAATTACGTTCGTGGGCCCAACTCAAAATGATAAGCCCAATTTGTATATGTGTAGGCCCAATAACCCAACTGTTGGCCCAATAACCCAACTGTTGGCCCAATTACGACACTCGCATGACACCGACACGCGTTAACAGGACTCGAGACTTGCAAAAAAAATGCAACAGGAGCTCGGACAAAATTGGGGTATAACAGCTGCCCCTCTTTATTTGGATTTTACCAAGAAATATGAATTGCGCGAGACATATTTCGAAGGTAAAATAGAAATAAAGAATTCAGAAATTATACCAATTTTGTCCACTTGGAGAAACCCGAATTTCCCCTTTTTTTTTTGTTTTTTGGAAAGATAGACACTTTCGTGTTGATGCGAAAACAGTAAATGAACACTGACGTGCAGACAGAAAAGGTAAAATGGGCACTTGGCGTGCAGACAGAGAAGGTAAAATGGGCACTTGGCGTGCAGACAGAAAAGGTAAAATGGGCACTTGCGTGCAGGCAGAAAAGGTAAAATGGGCACTTGGCGTGCAGACAGAAAAGGTAAAATGGGCACTTGCGTGCAGGCAGAAAAGGTAAAATGGGCACTTGCGTGCAGGCAGAAAAGGTAAAATGGGCACTTGGCGTGCAGACAGAAAAGGTAAAATGGGCACTTGGTGTGCAAAAAGCGGTAAATTGCCCAGGCTGCCTAAAACCTGTAATCCTTAAACGAACTCTTGACGAATCCGAGTTTGCACGTGGCTTTGAGGAGCACGCTTCCTGTTGGCCTTTTCGAGCGACCGGGGGGATCGTTATCAGTTCCGGAACTGATATACTGATCAATGCACGGCGTCCACTGTATCTTAGGCTGATACAACTATTCCGTTGAACCTCACATGGGGCTGCGGTCCATCGCGTTGCTCGTACGCGACGTGAGACCTGGGCAGAAGGGAGCGATGATCTCTGTGCTCCAATCCGCAATGCGCGCTTGAGCGCTCTCTTTTCTTTTCTCTCCTTCTTTTCTATTTCTCTCTTTCCTTTTTTTCTTTCTGAACTCCCAACTTGGGGGAACATTTTCTGGAATCTGGGGGAGAGGGCTAACACCGAAGTGCTCATCCTTTCTTTGTACCTGTAGCTGAAAATGAACAAATCCATGCAATGCAAATGCCATGATTGCTGTTTTCTTTTTTCTTATGATGAATGATGAGTTTCTTATTTCCTTTGTCTATGTCGGATGAATGCATGATCTTCTACTGTTCCTATATGCTTGATGAATGCAATGATTTTCCTTTTCTTCTCTTGTCTGTACGCAATGCATGATTTTCTTTTTCTTTTGCTTATGTCTGATGAATGCATGATTTTCTCCTGTTCTTATATGTCTTTTTCTCTTTCTCTAGCTTATCTTTTTTCTTTTTCTTTCTTTTCTTTTCTTTTTGTTGCTCTCTTGGCTCTTCTCTTTTCTCTCTTTTGGCTTCTCTTTTTGCTCTCTTAAGAATGCGAATGCAAAGCTCATGTATTTTAATGCAAAGGAAACTTTCTCTTCCCCCCTTTTTTTTTGGGAAAAATGATGAATAACATGAAATGATGAATGACATGGGATGTTCTAGCTTTCTTTTCTTCTATGAGATGCAAGTATTAATGTGATGCAACTGTATTGCTTTGATGTTTGATGCAAATGTATGCGGTGATTGATGCTTTGATGAATGAAATGCTCCTGTTCTAACTTCTGTTTATTTCTTTTTGCTTCTTCTATGAAATGCAAACATTAATATGATGCAATGCTCTGATGTTTGATGCAATGATTCTTGTTCTTTTTTCTTTTATGGAAATGCTAACGTTAATATGATGCGTATGCACTGCTTTAATGTTTGATGATTGAATGACAAAGGAATGCTTGTGAAATGATGAATGATATGGAATGCTGGATGACAGGGAATGTTTTTGTGTTGCTTTTGTGGTTTCTTTTCTTTGTTTTCTTTTTGCTTTCTTTGCTTTTTCTATGGAATATCTGATGCAAAATGTAATGCTCTAATGATGCAATGATTTTGTTCTTTTCCTTTTTTATGAAGTGCGAATATGATGCCAATGCAATGAAAAGATTTCTGCTTTTTCTTCTTTACTATTTTCTTCTATGAAATGCAAGTATTAATATGGTGCGACTGATGTGGAATGTTTTTTTTTTCTTTTTACTATGTGATGAATGCACAAAATGTGAAGATGCAAATGTAATGCTTTGATGCATATGCTATAATGCCTAGATGCATGAGGTAAACATTTTTGTGATGATGAGATGCGAGACTTCGAATGCAAGGAATTGAGATGATTATTGACCATTCTGTTGAAAAATTGAATTTGATTCAAACTCTGGTGTTCTCGAGGTTTTTATTTACAAACAAACTCACTTGTTTTCTCTTTCTTTCCATGATGACTGAATTTTAGATATCACGTAAACAACTTGTGTTCTCTCCTTTGAAGCATTATCTAGTAAGCATGCATAGGAGTGCAAATGTGAATGAATGAGTCAGTTAACTTGGAATTGGTTTAGGGCATGGACATTTATGGCAAGTGAAGGAATGACAGACATGGTTATTGCCGAAGCTTATGAGGGACCAAGAGATACAAGATTGCCCCAATTCAGGTCTTTGACGAGTGAATAACTTGCCCCTGTCTAGTGGTGACAACAACCAGGGGTGTAGAAGATGATGAATTGGGAACGCTTCGGCTCTTGGGATGAAAGCTGGAATGAAAGGGGTTTTGCTTCAACCCACAGAATTTGATGTTGCCCCAGTCATAACGAGGACAAAGCTGCCCCAACCAGAATGACAAGGTCTTGTTTAGGATAGTGAGTTGAGAGATTGCCCCGGTGAGGTTTTTATGGAAACGAATGAGGTGAAGGAATGGGAATGCACTCGCCCCACTTTGGAATGACATTGACAACTGGAGTGACATGGGATGGGCATTGAACAGACTTTCCCAAGACTAGGGTGTGTGGGTGGTGAAGAGAATGCCCCAACTTTTGGGTCTGAGTGGTATTCTCAGTGCAAATCTTTGGTTCTCTACCGATGTCTTGACTTTTGGTGCGAAAGAATCCTTACCTGGTGATCACTAAACCTTGTTTTAATGCATCTTGAATGTGTTTTGGAGTGCAAGTCCCTCTTTTTTTATTTTGTCAGCTTTCTTTTTTCTGACTGTTCGTTTTTGTTTCCTCAGTTCTCTTTTTTCTGAGGGTTTATTCTTTCTTGATCAGCTTTCTTTTTTCTGATCGTTTGTTTTTCTTTTGAGCAAACACGTTGTACATAGATAAGCTTGTTCGTCCTAAGATTAGAATTTTGAGTGAACAAAAGCAACCGGTCATTGATCGGAATGGACTTTTCGGGATTGTGGTGTTTTGTGGAGGAAGGAGGGTTAGGCTTAATGAAGTGTTTGAGGCTAATGGGAGGATGAGTTTTGTTCGGTGTTGATTGACGGTTAATGGTCTATGATGAAGATGGTTATTGGGCTTGTTTGGGCTCTATTAAAGCAAATTCGTGTCTCATGGTAGAATGACTAAGGGGTTTGATGTTGAGGCCAAAGGAAGTGTTTGAAGGTTTATGGAATCAGGTGTTGGAATGGTGGAGTGTTTGAAGGTTTATTTAGACAAGGATCTCTTGTATTTTGTGGTAACATGTACCAGCTCACCACTTTATTTTCTTTTGTTTTGGGATTTTCATTTTTGAATCCCTTTTTTTTTTTCTCTTTTTCCCTTTTTTTTTATGATTCTTTTCCTTCTTCGACTCGGGTGAGCTGATAAAAAGTGATGCACTGTTTTTTTTATTTGGGGTGATCCTTGTCTAGGGTGATTTTTGGATTTTGGTTTTTCTTGGCTCAAGGTGGGTAGGAAAGGGACTTTCTGGGATTTTGGGGTTTTTGAGGAGATGGCCAAACTTCATTTCAAATCCCGATTGCTTATTTCTATAAGACTTAACTTTAGAACAATAATTTATCTATCTTCATGTGTTTGCTCTTTTTTCCTTTTTTGTGCCCTAATTTTTGCCTGGACCGCTCTTTGTGAGTTTTCAGTCCACCGGGCGCTCCTTTTTGCCTAGGCCGCCCTTTGCGGGTTTTCAACCTAGCGAACTTGTTTTCTTGTTTATTATATTATTATTATTATTTTTTGAGAGACTTGCACTGAAGGAATATGATATTAATCAAGGGGAATTAATGATCACAGACTTGCCCCAGCATGGAGGACTTGAACCAAAAGTCAAATACGCACTGATGGGGAGAATATGCACTTTATGGGTGGACGGGGCGGGACTAGACTTGGACGGGAAACTGTGGTAAGGGAGGAAAACCAACGGACTCAAACAAGAGAATGTACTCATAGCATGCACGCTCATTAGAAGAATGCTTCACAGAGAGTTAACATCAGTTAAAAATTTGTTTTTTTCTTTGACACACTATTTCAGTCTTTTGTCATAGAATGGATGGGATGCAGTGCTTTTGAAAGAAATGCAAATGAGCTATTGATTCGAAAAACTGAGTGCCTTGGAACACCTTGAGTTTGCAACCAAGTAAGGATAAACTTTTTCAAAAAGGATGATTGTTTCGCAAGAACGTCCCGCTTCTCATCACAACTTTTATTTTATGCAATGAATGAATGAGCAAGTTATGATATGCAAGTATGATGCAAATGCGTGGAGAATGACCACTCGAAGAGTGTGGCTTATTCTAAATAATTTTGTTATTTTTAATGCAAGACAAAATATGGAATGCGAATGCGAATGATGCAAGAATGATGCCCCTTTTTTTTCAAAATGATTTTTTTTTTATTATTTTTTTTATTTTTTTATTTTTTTTATTTTTAGAGGCGAGACAGGGTATGAAATGCCAATGCCCCTTTTTTTCTTTTGAATGATGAAAGATGAAGGAATGATGTTTTTCTCTAAATGATGATGATTTTTTTTTTTAGAGGCAAGACAAAGTATGAAATACCAATGCCCCCTTTTTTTTTTGAAAGATGCATGTATAGAGGAATGATGTATTTGAAACAAAGTGATGAGGTTAATGAAATGGTGCATGAATGCTACATTTTGAATAAATTTGATGATGATTTTTATTCATGATTATGAATGAGATGCTTTCATGTTTTCATTTTTTTGTGCAATGCAATGCATGATACTCACAATGATTTTATTTTTTGTTTTTTAGTTTTGGAACATGATTTTGAAAATTATTTGGAGATGCAAATGATTTATTGGAAAAAAAAAGGTTTTAGAAAAATGTGCTTGACGGGGTATGACCCGCTCCTACGTATCCCCATTGTAATGAGGAATCAAAGCTTACGTAGTTCTACTGTGTCTTTTTTGAAATAATGCTTATGCATGAATGTCTCATCTTGGATGAACTTGACGAGGATTTTTTTTGCATGATTATAAATGAAATGCTTATGCTATGCAGATGATAATTGTTTTTTTTTTGTTTTATCTTTATGTAATGAAAGGGAATGCAAGATGATTTTTTTTTTCAAACTTTTGTTAGATGCAAATGCAATGGTGCGAAATGATGTGAATGCGAAATGATGTGTCATTTACATAAAAAGAGGGTAAGAAAATAAGGATATTATTTTCTACGATTTTTGAAATAGAGTTTAAGAAAAAGGAATGCCTAAATTAATGCAACAAACAAAGGCGTGCCCCCGTGTCCTACAAAGGGTGGGAATCCTAGGGTCTAAAGTCGACGAAAGGGGTAATCCTCCCATGTAGGTTCTAATCACTTCCTTACAATGGCAACCAAGAGCTAAAGTCTCTCTCATGATGGCACCCACAATCGTAGAAAGCTACCGAGTGTGAGGCATCATGACAAAGCACACTCTTGGGCGGAACTTTCATGAGAGCCATACAGACAAAGGTCTATGAATGGCAGTCACTAATCGTTCCCACTCTCCTAGGTTTTTGTTCAGACCTTGGGTTTTAGGCCCCACTCAATGCTCACAAGTATAGGATGTGAAGTGTGTGTCGAGGGCACAACACCTAGGAATAACTACCCTTCCCCACCTGCAAATGAAAATCCAGAGCAGTCCAGACAAATAGCATGTTGTTTATCCTAGGGTTCAATATCGATCCAATATAAACTAATCTAGGGTGCCAATAACAATGCACTACTTATCTCAAGAAAGGGAGCAAAGAAGAAGGGGACATGATAAGAAAGGGGAGGTAATGCATGAGGGAACTAAGCAAAGAAGTAACTATCTATTGCAAAAGCAAACATAGAAGAAGAATGCACATGGATGTAACATGCTTATGAAAAAGGAAGAAGAAGAGAGGGAAAGCAAGATATTCAAATCAATCATATAAACCACACATTTAATTAATTAGGCTTGACCCACTTTTAAAAAAAAAAAAATTTTAGTGTCCCAAGTGAAGTCGCCAGCTGTTGCGCCCGAAAAAGTCCCCGAGGGAGAACCTTCCTCGTTCACAACTTGTTCTAAGACAATGAAGCCGCCACCAATATTTATTAAGGAAAATATTAGGAAAACCTTTTTTGGAAAGCGATTGGTCTTGCGAAACTAGAGAAGAGGGTTCGGGGGTCGGTTACGTGCGGGGAAGGTGTTAGCACCTCACACGTCCTCTCTACTGAGAGGGAACCTTTAATTAAATGTGTGGTTTTAAATGTTGATTTGAAAAATATCTAATTTGCCTCTTTACTTCTTATTGAAAATGAATTAAAGAACTTAATAAAAATTTTTATTTTTGGTGAGAAAGGAAAAAAAAAGGGTTTTTAGAAAGAAGTGCTTGACGGGACATGGCCCGCTCCTACGTATCTCCTGGTGCGATGGAGAATTCAAAGCTACGTAGTTCTTGTGTGTAGAAAATGTTTGTGGGTTGGTGTTTTTTAATGTAGGGGTTTTAGGATTGTGTGATCTGTGTTGAAGGACCACCGGGGGTCTGAAGGGCCGCTGGGGGCTGAAGGAGCGCTGGGGCTCTGAAGGACCACAGTTCACTTATCCTAAAACGATGATTAACCCGGCCGTACGACCGACTTAATCCCCTACTTTGAAAATAAGATTTTTGATTTTTGAAAGAGATGTGTTTGTATTTTTTATTTAGAAATTATTTGTTTTTGCGCTTGACAGGGGCGTGGCCCTGCTCCTACGTATCTCCGGGTGGAGAATCAAAGGCGACGTAGTTCTAGGTTGTTTGGAAAACAGTTTTTTTGTTTTTTATTTTTATCTTGTTTAATTATGAAAATTGGGCATTCATGGTGATCAATTGAGCAAAGGCTCCAAGTGATCACTACTAGTACCTCATTGTTAATAATCATGCAAGCAAAGGCTTCACAAGACTATTAACAAAGTTTTTTATTTAGTGAAAATTTTTAGGAAAATTAGGCATTCATGATGATCAATTGAGCAAAGGCTCCAAGTGATCACCACTAGTACCTCGTTGTTAATAATCATGCAAGCAAAGGCTTCACAAGACCATTAACAAAGTTTTTAATTTATGAGAAAATATTTTGTCTTGAAGAGAATTAAATTAAATTAAAAAAAAACAAGAAAAAAGGGGGGTGAAATGGTGAAATAGGGTGTTATTAGCAGCAAGGGGTTGCATAATTAATAGGTGGTGTAAAAAAGAAGCCCAGTTCGCATCTGAGGGCCCAGTATGCGAAACTGGGCTTAAGTGAGGGAGGGTGCGTGAATTAAAACAATGGGTGTGAATAGTAATCAGAATAATAAAAATAAAATAAATTAATTATTGGAGATACTATAAAAGGAAACCCTAAATTAAAAAAACCTAAAAAACATTTCAATCCTCTCCTTCCTCATCCTGGCTGCGCCGCAGCTCTTCTTTAAGAGAGAGAGAGGTTTACGGCGGAAATCTCGCCGGCTTTAGGGGGAGAGAGAGAGAGCCGATCGGTCTGAGGTGAGAGAGGGGAGGATGACGTGGGTGTTGTTCGCGCCAGAGGTGAACAACGGTGGAGGGCTTTGCCAGAGAAGGGGACGGCACCACAGTGACCACGACGGTCATGGCATCAAACCCGGAATAGTGACAGGGAGAGGAAAGTGATGCTCGCATTCATTTTGGCGCCGACGACGAAGGGAGAGGGAGGTTCGCGACAGTTTACGGTCAACGACCACCGCCTACGGTGGTCGGATACTAGGGAGGTGAGTTTCGCCATTTTTTTGTTTTTTACGGATCTCTTTTTCTTTTTTCTGCTTCTGATCTTATTTATTATTTTTTTTATATCTTTGTTTTTTCTTTGGGAGGACGAGGGCTGGCGGCGTGGTGGTCTATGGGCTGACTGAGGTGTTTCGATGCCAACGACCACCGTCTACGGTGGTCGGAATCTGAAGGGTATGTTCTGCCATGCTTTTTCTTTACGGTTCTAATCTTCTTTTTTTTTTATATATTTTAATAACAGTTTGTTTTTGCCTATTATTAGTTCTAAAATCTAATTTTCTAAAACTACACCAATTGCTTAACTTAGTCTCTTTGGGACGGATTAATTCTAACCTAATTTTTCTAACAAAAGAGGATTTGTTTGTGATAATTTGTTTATTCTGTCCCTGATTTATAACACTAAAAGGATGATCAAAAAACACTTTCGGCCACTATATCTACATAATATCTGGAACATAAACATCTAAATAACCTGAAGCATGACAAATAAACATCTACACCTACATGTTTTTTTTTATTTTATTTTCGGACTTTACATAATAAAAAGGAAAACACGGACCTGTATTCCAGCCTCTGTTCAAGCTTGTTTTTATAGGCAATTTTTAGGCTTAGGAAATTAATTTCTGATTCTATCCTGATTTTGTTTTCCTATTTCAGATTTGATACTTGCTCAGCAAGAACAAGATGTTGGGCTGGAGGTTGGAGAAAACTTGGTGGGCAAGTAACCAAGAAGGCCCAGCTGCTGTCGAAGCAGCTGTCATTTTGGGCTGATGCGCCCTTTTTTTGATTTGTGTTTTTTTGTATTTTTTATTATTATTTTCGGATTGTATTATTTGGTATTTTTAGTATTATCATTTTTTGTATTTTTGGACCTTTGGACATTCTAGACACTTCTATACTGTAATAACAATTAAATAGATTTTTGTTGACATTTTTGGACTCAAAACAAATTAAATAGACAAAATAAAAATAATAAAAGAAGTTGAGCCAAATACAAAAGCGAAATCGGGCCCAACTAGACAAATGCGCTAGAACGAGGCTCAAATAGAACAAATAGGCCCGTTAACACTAAAAATTAACTAGGAATTACGTTCATGGGCCCAACTCAAAATGATAAGCCCAATTTGTATATGTGTAGGCCCAATAACCCAACTGTTGGCCCAATTACACAAATGGCATCTTAACGACACTCGCATGACACCGACACGCGTTAACAGGACTCGAGACTTGCAAAAAAAATGCGACCTAGTAAATTAAAACGCTATTAACAGGAGCTCGGACAAAATTGGGGTATAACAGTGGTGTTCTGCGTAATGTTGTTGGTGCTTGGATTGTGGGCTTTGCACGCACATTGGGTTTGGTAAATGCTCATGTGGCTGAACTTTGGAGTGTCTTAGTGGGATTACAACTGGCTTATGACCGAGGTTTTAGGCGTGCTGACCTCAATCTAGACTCTGATGTTGTTGTCAAGTGTATCTCTAGTGCTTCTACTGATAGCTCTGAAGGTCGTAGTCTTGTTCGCCGTATTCGACAGCTGCTGGCTTTGGACTGGACGGTTTCTATCAAGCATGTCTACAGGGAGGTTAATAAAGTGGCGGATGGTCTTGCCGCTTTTGGTTGTAGCTTGTTGGAGGATAATTCATATGTGTTATTCGATACTCCTCCTAATAGTGTTAAGCAGTTTGTTGCTGATGACTTTATTGGAGTTGCTACTCCTCATTTAATTACTGTGTAATCACTTTTGGGCTTTATGCCCCGTTTTATATCAAAAAAAATGAGTTGTCCTTTTCATTTGCCTCTAAGGGTGCTATACATAGTACATTGGGTGATTAATGATGATAAATACAAATAAGGCCGTTGCGAGATCTGTGGAGGAATTATAGGGATTCTAATAAATACATGCCTGCTCCGGGTTGGCTAAGTCCTGGGATGAACCAAGTCTTGGGAGGGGGCGACCGGCTATGGTTGAGTCCCTCGGTCATTGATGCTTCAGCCGAGTCTCTAGGTAGCGTTCGGCCCGGCCGTGAACACCTTACAAGACTACGAGTCACCTTATTAGTATTCCCACTAGAGAACTCTTTATACAAGTTATCAAAGAAAAAAGATAAGGAGTTTTTACAGGATTGAATAATACAACTGAATTTAGAATTAGCATTACTAGAAGTACTGAAAGCATCCATTATAAAACTCAATTCCATAATCTAGTTGATAGCCAAAAGTAATCACATATATGGACACTTGTCCATTGTGGGCTATATTAGTCAAACTAAATAGAAAATCAAGAAAACGTGGCAGTGTGATCTTGATCTTGGTCTTCACTTTCTTCCTTGTCCGTTGTGGTGAATACTTTGTTTGTACTATTTAATATTAATTACTTCCCTTATTTGCAATTATTTCTAGAATATTACATGATTGGACAGCTGTGTATGTCTTACTACTTTATCACATATTTAGCACTGATACACGCTGATACCAATAAAAATTCAAGTAACTGTTTCAAAAACTATATGTAAATAATCAACTTGATCAATGAGCTTTAAAGTTTTCATTGTTTTGATCACATGGATGCTATTGCCATACAACTTACAAAAGGTCAGACAACTTGAAAAGTACATGGACACTAAAGTAAAGGTTGAAAACAATGAGACAAGCCAGCTAAACAACCCCAAAACAATGTATTAAATTATCATTCCTCTAATAGCCAACATCATCATCATATAAAATCTTAGAATTATATATTCTTAACATTTGGCATAGGAGCAGACAAATAATAATAATAAAATTAAGTGTTATTGAAGAGCTGTTTTATGAACACAGAACTCATAAAATTTGGACTCCATAAGTTAGGCAAATGAACAAACATATGGTGTGCACAAGTGAAACAAGCTGAAAAGCTACTCAGCTAAAAAATGAATGAGTTAAAAAGAGACAAAACTAAAAATGACATGAATGAAGCAGATAGGAAAGGTACATACCTAGTACCCAAAAACCCAAATAGGGCCACCGGCGACGGAGGGAGGCAAAGAGAGCATTGAGTGCGTTGAGGTCCGGCAACGCCCTTCTCCTTCTTTCGTTCACTTCTGTTCAGAGAGAAAGAGAGCGTTGAGTGCGTTGAGGTTCGCGAAGGAGAGGACCAGCGAACCGGCGACGGAGGGAGGGACAAGAAGAGAGCGTTTACAGTGCGTTAAGGTTCGCGAAGGAGGGAGGGAGGGAGAAGAAGAGAGCGACAGAGGGAGGAGGCAGCGACGTGTACGGGGAGGCAGCGAGAATGTTTACAGGGAGGCAGCGATGTTCAGAGAGAGCGAGAAAGAGAAGGATTTATGGGGAGGCAGCGACGTGTACGGGGAGGCAGGTGGGGAGGCAGCGAAAAAAGTAAGAGGATTCAGACTTTTAGCGTCGGTTGTTTTAAACAACCGATGCTAAAGGTCTCACGCAAATACACTTTTAGCATCAGTTGTTTAAACAACCGATGCTAAAAGTCTGACGCATATACTTTTAGCATCGGTTGTTTAAACAACTGATGCTAAAGGTCTCACGCAAATACACTTTTAGCATCGGTTGTTTAAACAACCGATGCTAAATGTCCGACGCATATACTTTTAGCATCGGTTGTTTAAACACCCGATGCTAAAAGTATATGCGTCAGACTTTTAGCATCAGTGGTTTAAACAACCGATGCTAAATGTCCGACACATATACTTTTAGCATCGGTTGTTTAAACACCCGATGCTAAATGTTGGCGCGAAAACTAAAAACTTCAATTTAATTACAAATTTGCCACCGCGTCTACATTTAGCATAAGTTGTTCAAACAACCAATGCTAAATGATGCTTTTTAATGTCTATTTTCCACTAGTGATAGCATCCCCAAGTTGGACATCACAAATTAGTTGGAAACTAAAAGTGTCGGAAACAATGAAAATACCACAATCATCTCTAAGGCATATTCCAACACCAGATGTATTCTCCGTGGGTGAGAAAGAGGCATCCACATTATGCTTAACCCACTTCATAGGTAGTTTCCTCCAAACAATTTCCTACTCCTCGCCACCTATGGCCGATACAGCATGACAAGTTCAACTAGGAGGTGTTGTGCACGCGTGACACCAATCACAACACAAAAAAAATCACTTGGAGGAAATTTCATCTTCCACAAAATGTTTCAATTACCGGGGACCTACAAATGAGAAGTATCAAAAATATTCTTCATTAATAGTGAATTAGCACTCTTAATTGTATAATTTCCAGAACGATTAGGTCACCAGACTAAAGAGACATGAGATAAAACATCAAACAAAGGAGTGTTCAAAACCTCCTCTTGTGATTCTTGATCGAGTATGTCTCTTATAATTTAGTGTTCCACTCCTTCCTTGGAGGAAGAAGCAAATCAGAAACCATAAGAGAAGGATTGAAATTTATTGGATCACTTGGTTATACCCATTTCTTGCCTCTACTCCAAACATAACCAAAAACACGAATATTTGAGCCACATCCAATCATCCATTGCCCCCTTCATTGAGGACTAATTTGGCCTCAAATAAACTAGACCACACATAACTTGAGTTACTACCTTTAGGTGCATCAAGGAAATCACAGTTGAGGAAAGACTTAGCTTTAAAGACTTTAGTAACAAGAGAATCAAGACTATTTAGTAATTCCCATCCCTGCTTACCTTAGAGAGACATATGAAATACATATAAACAACGAAACCCTGTACCTTCTCGCCCTTTATTAATACAAAATTTGTCCCATTCTAACCATCAAACCTCTTTCCCCTATCAGTAAGGGTGTTCGCGGTGCGGGTTGGTTGAGTTTTGAGTATAAAAACGAACCGAACTGCAAGGTAAAAATATATGCGGTTTGGTTTGGTTCGATTTTCTTTCTAAAAAAAATCTGAACCAAACCAAACCAATGCGGTTTGAATTGGTTCGGTTTTTAGGAAACCAAACATAATTTAAAATATAGTTAAAATTAACTAATTTAATCGTAAACCTAAATATTACTACTTTTTTATTTGAGCAAAATAATTTTTTCTAATTCTAGAGTGAGAAATGTGAGACAATAAACAACAAAATTGGATTTGAGCTAATAAGTGAGTGAGAGTTGTTGTAAGTTGAAGCCCAAATAGCGTGCCAATCAAGGAAGGCCGTAAGTCATAGACTTACTTGCGGTTCGGTTTGCTTTGGTTCGGTTGGTGAAACAAAAACCGCGGGCCGAACCAAACCGCGTGGTTGAGTCAAAAAGAAAACCGATTAGATCCCATAAATATCGGTTTTTTGCGGTGTTCGGTTTGGGTTGGTTCGATTTACGGTTTTCTATTGGATTGATTCGGTTTTGAACACCCCTACCTATCAGTACCACCACCCCACCAAAAACTGTATCATCTTCTTAATCTCATCCTCTAGGGACGTCGGTAAAAGAAAAATGCTCATAAAGTAGGTAGGTTTGGATTGAAGGACCGGTTTAATCATAACCTCCTTACTTTCTTTAGACAAAGAGCATCCACCCCAAAGAGTTAATTATATTCCACACCCTATCTTTGATAAATTTAATGATAGCCTTCTTGCTCCTCTCCATCATGGATGGAAGACCAAGATATCTTCCTGTTCCCTAGCACACGGTCACACCTAGCCTATCAGCCAAATCAGTTCTATCTTCAATAAAGACATTCTTGCTAAAGAAGATTTTCCGACTTTTAAAATTTAATTTGCTAGCCAGAAGCTTCCTTAGTATTTAGAATACCTTTCATAACCTCAACTTCACCTTTAGAGGCTCTAAAAAATAGGAAACAATTAGCACCATAAAGAAGGTAGGAAACATTGGGAGCTCCCCTACAAATACTCACACCATGATGACTAGCTCTAAGGGTATATTTGGATGGAGGGTTTAGGAGGAGAGGGGAGGGGAATGCTTGATTTTCAATTCTAAATTGAGGAAGCTATCAAATGTATCAAAACAAAAATGAAATGTGATTAACAATGTTTTATCATTATCTATCATGTTATTCTTTCAATTTTTTAAAATCTCAAATAAATATTAAAATATAGACCAAGTCATCCAAAGCCCTCCCCTCCTAAACCTTCTCAAACCTCCCTCCCAAACATACCCTAAATGATTGATCAAAGTTGTTAGCCCCTTTGAGCACAAAATAAACAAGGGGAGAGATGATCTTCTTGGCGAAGTCCCCTTCTCGGAACAATAGGACCAACTAGCTCCGAGTTAACAAGAACTAAATAAGAGACTAATTCAACACACATTATTATCCATCCCACCCACTTCAAATTGAAGCCCATCCTAATTAGGACCTCTGTTAAATACCAATTTTCAAAGCAACTGAGCCTTTCTATTCTTCACACTTATTCTTCAAATAATGTATAGTTTCAAAAGCAATCAAACATTAGTTAGAATTGATTGATCAAGCACAAAAGTATATTGTTCTAAGGATATTATACATCTATGAAGAATAGGCTTAAGGTGATTAGCAAGTACCTATCTTGTAAATAACATAGCAGAGGGTTATATGTCTCCAATCAAGCATAGAAGTGGGGGTATCTTTTTGGGAATAAGCGCCAAATTTGTATCATTGATACCATGGGATAAATTACCATTTTCCAGCTAAGAGGAGGATTTTGTAAAAATTTTATCTCCATAGGATTCCCATAAATGTTTGTAGAAGCTTAGATTAAAACTATCTAAACCGAGAGTTTTGTCAATATCCATTGTAATAATGCTAAGTGGAACTCCTCTTTTGTGAAGGGCTGTAATAATTGCCTATTATCATCATCATCATTGACATAAGGCTTTAAAGCATGGAGTACAAAATCATAAGCACCCTCGCATCAAGTGCATGGGTATTAGCGTTTGTCTCAGAGATGAATTTGGTTTGTTCATGGGGATAAAACTATGTGGCTTCATCCTCTCCTCGTTGTTCGCGTATTAGAGGCGCTAACACAGACTCGTGATCTTCATCTAGGTGACATAATCTTCAAGCTAGACTCTAAGCTTGTGGTATTCCGACAAGGTGGATCACTACTAAAAATCTCGGTTTTACCTGCGGAATTTCCTTCGGAAAATTTCCACAGGAAATATCTGAGAACTTTCCATGCCGAGTGTTTGCTGCGGAATGGAGTTGGCAGGTAAGTTCGCAGGAAATTTCTTTTTTTTTTACGAGAAATACAAAATAAAAAGGGGCTTGATGGGAATCGAACTCGTCAATCTAGGTCGAAATGCAAGGCTCCTTACCACTGAACCAACGCTTCATTACTGAAATTAAGTGGTGCAAGAATTACAAAACATTTTAAAATCTGAAAAAAAACTTATTATTTTGTTTTAAATCTTTCTTTTTACGAATTGCACAAAACAATGTTACAATCACTCTCACTCTCCACTCATCGTCTTCATCCAGAAACAATGTTCAACCCTAGCCTTCACTCTCACTCATCGTAACAACGAAATCAGATTCAGAAATTGAACAACGAAATCAACCATGTGAACCTTCGTCTTCTTCAACAGATCGTCTTCGTCCTGGTTCGTTGTCATCTTCTCTGGTTCGTTGTTGTCCAGAAATTGAAGCTTCCATCACCATTGATTCAGAAATTGAACAACGAAATCAACCATGTGAACCTTCGTCTTCTTCAACAGATCGTCTTCGTCTTGGTTCGTTGTCGTCTTCCCTGGTTCATTGTCGTCTACTCTGGTTCACCGCCACTGCTTCGTTGATCGTGTTAGGGTTAGCACTTAGCACCTTCACAAAACTATTGTGTGAGTTAGGATTGCAGATTTCTCAGCTTCTTCATTCTCCGTAAGTTCCTTTTTCCTCTACCTATAATCATTTGAAACAATTGATTTGGTTTTGTTTTATATGCTTTATATTGAAACAATTTGTGTTGCTTATAGTTGTTTCCTCGGATTCATTATATTATTTATGGCTTCAATTGATTTGAAATTTTAGGGCTTAGTTTACAAGTTCTCTAGTTGTGATAATCTAATTCAAGCTCATCTTGTACATGATGTTATTTACATGATTGACAATTTCTCTAGCTGTTTCCTCATTGAATGTGTGTTGTTTACATGATTGACAATCTTATTGTTGATTTATGTCATCCCTCTCTGTTTTGTTCTAACCTTTTTTAATTTCTTTCTCTGTTGTTTGTTGAATTCTCTGCTTCTTATTCTTATTTTGGGCTTGTAGTTTATATCATCACTAGTGCAAAAAAACATTTAGCGTCGGTTAAATTGGACATTTAGCGTCGGTTATCGCCCGACGCTAAATCGCCCGATGCTAAATGTCATACATTTAGCATCGGTTATTTAACCGACGCTAAATGTCACATTTAGCATCCGGTGTTCAGATAACCGATGCTAAATGTCCATTTCATCACTGTTTTTGCTGTCTGAAAATGACATTTAGCATCAGTTATTTGAAACAACCGATGCTAAATGCCCTGAAAGTGACATTTAGCATCGGTTGTTCCAAATAACCGATGCTAAAAGTCATTTTTGATAAAAAAAAATAACATTTAGCATGTGAAACAACCGATGCTAAATGACATTTATTGATACATTTAGCACCGGTTGTTTGAAACAACCGATGTTAAATGTCATTTTCTTGATAAGCGATGCTAAATGTCTAGTTTCTTTTTATACATGTCTCACAAACATCACTTACAACATCAATTCATACAAGAAGAGAATAATATTCAAGAACTATGGTAATTACAGTCTACAACAATTAGAATAATATTCAAGAAGAGAACAAGTATAGCCATATATAAAAACTGAAAACACAAACTGAACAAGAATTATGGTAATTACAAAGAAGGAAAAGGAGTATTCTTGTGATATAAGCTAATGACAGCAAGGGAAGCTGTAGCAAGCACACCAAGATGTATGCTCTGGCTTGATATCACAGATGAAAGCATAGTACTTTACTGTCTAGCCATTCTCCTAACACCAACTCTTAGTTGTCCATGTTCTCCCCTTAGGAAAACAAAAGCATCTCCAGCAACTAATCTTTTCGCCACGATAAATGTGCTCCAGCCGGCTGTAAGCAAGTGCCTCCTTGGTTGACCTAGATAACATTAGTGGAAGAGATTAGCCAGAATCACGCTTCCACATCACGGTAATGAAGCAATATAAGGACTAGTTGCCAAGCTTTTCTTATTCAATGCAAATCATAATACTCATCCATTCCAGAAGCTGAATATGCAATTAAAATCAAACAAAGAAGGCTTCCAATATAAGTGCCAAATTACCTCTATTTATATGCTTAAACTTCCACTCATATCCATGAAGATCCTTTGCTGCAAGCTCCTGAGTTGGGGTTGCTTGAGTCATATCCTACAATGTGAAAATAAAAAGCATTTGAAAATTCAGGACAACAAAAATGGCTCATGCTATTGAAACTCAAATCTCTACAGCAATGACAATAAATAAATGAACATGTTTAATATAAGGAAAGCGTTAATTTGAAAGCATATAAGATGGATAAAAAGAAAAGCATGAATGCCACATGTAGAATGACTTTAGTATTTATATTTGCTTAGTATTTTGTAAGTCAATATAAGTGCCAATTCTGTGAAAAATGCATTCAACTACTTTAGTATTTATATTTTCTCATCTCATCAAAATACTAAGCAATAAAATACCATAGCTCAAGCTCAAGTATGGCCAGTAGCTACCAGCTCAAGCTCTTTGGCAGGTTTGTTGACTTCTACTTTACCATAGCTGCACTTTTGGTACCTATCAAGCATTTTGAGCACGCTGATTCAAAGAAGAGAAAGGAAGAACCATCAAGCTAACATTTACATTGATTATATGATCTCTTCATTAGACGATCTCTTCATTATCAAAGAATGCAATCGGAGACAAGATAAAATACACAATAAACTGAAAGGTCAAATGCCACTAATAGAACTGTGTTCATCACAAGTAAATGTAGCACCCCTTTTGTAGTGAAATGTTCTAGCATAGCATTGATACAAGAAAATAGAAAGGTAAAGTTGGGAAGTAAAACAAACCTGTTTGACATCACATCACCGCTCCATATGCAATGAGCAGCCAAAAATCCAATAACAACAAGTACAATATATAAAAGAGAAGGATGAAAACAAAAACAGAAAGAAAAGAAAAGGAAATGTTAATATTTTTTATATTGATCACCAAGATCCATGAAATATTGATCACCAATAGAAGGAAAAAGAATGATGCTACAGATCAGTCACCTGACCAGTAAAGTATATTGAATACTAATAACATCTATAATGGAAGTGAAGATATTGATAGCTATCCATCAAAAAATCACAATAAAACAACAATCAATTCTAATCCTTATTTCAAACTGGTATGACTCATTGCTGCATGTATTTCTCATGTCCCACTATTTGAATGTTGTTCTGATTTTGTTCTTCCTTCAAAGTGCCTTTACCTTTTTTCAAACCAGTGTGATTAAAGCTTCTATGACACCGAGAAAGGCCACACGATCCGGCGTGCGATCCCACCCTGGATCGTACGATTCTACGATCTTGCGAGTTAACTCGCGATCCTAATAACACTGATAATGGATCAACAATCACTATCCATAAAACAACAAAATTGATAATAACTAATTAAGTATACTCAGTGTTATATCTAAGTATCTATCTAACCAGATCAACAACAGCTTGATAAGCTTGGGAATTGAAGTATGTGTAGGAGCTGCCGCTATCAAAGATAAGTTGAAGACTTTTCACGGAAGTAGGTTTTCCACTGAAAAGTAGGTCTGCTGGACCAGAGTTATAGTGTTTTCTGAAACAAAAATTGTGTTTGTTAGCTCTTAAGCTTGGAAAGTAAACAAATAAAAGACTTTTAGTTTAAAACACTTACTCTGAGGAATTCTGCATTATAGGTATCCAAACAATTTCAGATGAGGGAAAGAGATCATCTCCAAAGAATAAAGAACCCCCTCCTTGTAAACTTAAGCAATGACCCACTACATTGCGTGTCAAGCCTAGAGATTGAAGTTGGGACAAAATGCCTATCTTGCCCTTGCCAAGGCCTAGGGCTCCCCTTGTGGAAGGTGGGGGAGTAGGACCAGAATACTCTTGCTCAAATCCACACCTATAACATGCAACATACAAATTAAGAAACTATAACTCTTGATAAATTAACTAGGAAGTTGAATAGAGCATAGTTCCAGTTCCAATTCCAATTCCAAAGCCTTGACTTCATTTTTATTGTTGGAAAGAAAACGAGACTTCAAAACTAAAAAAAGTGAGAACTTAGAAGAAGGGCTTGGTAAAAGCAATGCTTGATCAAATTCAATTACTTACCTAACAGTGTACATATATACAAAAATTAGACAAACACTAAATAATCAGTGAGTTTGGTCACTAAATAATCACTAATTCTAGTTCTTATATGCCAGTCAGTAAATAAACAAATACTTTTATCACTTCTATTTCTTTCAAGAACAATTCAATATACTCATAAATCAACACAAAAAAATGACGTATCAGAAAAATTAGGGTTTCAGAACAAAATAGGAGAAAAACAAATTATTTATAGTACTATCACAGTCATTTTATCATGAAAATTAATCACAGATAATTACTCTTCTATTTTCATATCAAAGTTTCATAAATTATTATACAACAAAAAAACAATACTAACCTTTCAAGTATTCAGAATATGCTGAGTTCCATGTCTTCTTCACCAAATTGAAAGTCCAATCAAACCAACGGTTCCTATCGAAACAAAGAAATTAAAGCACAAAGTTAAGCCGTTACAAAGCAACAATTGCAGATTCATGTCATCCACGCAAATAGGAAGAAATCGATTCCCATAGTAAACGTCACATTGTTAAAGAAAATAACAAACAAGTAGAAAGAAGAACCTGTACCTTAGGAGCAGAGTCCTCAACTAACAACACTTGATGAAGAAGAAGATGGAAAAACCGAAGACAAATCACAAAAAATCGAAAGCTTCTTCTGACGGCGGGGACGACGGCGAGGATCCTCTGTAACAGCATGGGAAGGCGACGACCAGTGACGGGGAGAAGCAGTGACGGCGAGAAGCAGTGACGGTGAGAGTTGAGAGTTGAGAAGAGTGATAAACTCCTATTTAGTGCATTTTTAGAGATACTTTTGAGCTATTTTTTAAAGCAATTGTTATTGATTATATAAATTATTAATTTAATTTACTCTTTATTTTGCAGAAAAAAACAGAATAATATTCCAAAATATATGTATATTGGCTGCTTGCAATACTCAAAGAGAAAGAGAATACTTCATGGCCCAATTGGAAAAAAATAAGTAGCCCATTTATTGAAGAAAAAGGCCACACGGCCTAGTATGAAAAAGAGAGGAAGTCCAGGAAGAATAATAGGTGCAAACAATTGAATCATGGAACCTAGGCTTGCATTATAAAAAGAAGCCGTATATTCATATTGAAGAGAGGAGCCGCAACAGTAAGAAGAACGGACGGCAACAGTAGCACCGGCTTGGAGAGAGGGAGTTTTGGGTACCCGTTTTTGACACCTTGAGAGAGCTCTGGAGCAGAAAAATGAGACTAAATAACAAGAATAAAATAAAGGAATTCGGGTAGAGCTAGACATAGGGGAATCGAAACTTGCAAGTGAAACCGTGACCCTAGACCTCTCCTCATTTATTAAGTCTAGTATTTTAATTCTTGTTATTTATTTCTTTTTATTTGTTTTCATTACAACTAAATTATCGATTCGTCTAAACAATATATAATCTTTACTAGTTTGGTACTTGTTAATTAATCCCTGTGGATATGATAATCTTTTATACTACTTCTGCGAAAGAGTACACTTGCTCTAAGTGTGTTTTTAACGCAACAAAGAGCGCTTAACATTCAGATCTAGAGCATCGCGAGTTCAGAGTGAGAGACTAGTGAAAAACAGGAGAGTGAACGACAAGGGAAGGGGAACAAACGACGAGCTAGGAGGGGAAGGGGGGAGGTGACGAAGAGAGGCAGAGGGAGATCGCAGTGACGAAGAGAGGGGGAGGGAGCTAGGGCTCTGATTTCTTTCTTTCGTTTTTGTGAACGCGAGAGGATAGTTAAATGAATTTGCTTTAGACATTAAGCATCGGGTGTTTAAACACCTGATGCTAAATGTCTAAAGCAAATACATTTAGCGTCGGGTATATTAAACACCCGATGCTAAATGTATTTGCTTTAGACATTTAGCATCAGGTGTTTAAATACCCGAAGCTAAATGTCTAAAGCAAATACATTTAGCATTGGGTGTTTAAACACCCGATGCTAAAACTAGGCGCGGAATATGAAATCTTCCATTTAATTGCAAAAATGCCACCGGTTCAACATTTAGCATCGACTGTTTAAACAACCGATGCTAAATGATGCTTAATAATGTCTTTTTTCCACTAGTGCATCTCTTGTACTATTTTTGTTGCATGTCAGTTTGTTCTCAACTTAATAGGCAAAATTTAATGAATTATTTGTGTTATCCTTACATGTTATCTAATGGCTACATTAGTGTTCATTTCCTGTGTGATTAGACAAATCTAATAGATAAAAAGGAGATGGAAGTGCCTGCACATCGTACATGGATGTATAATAGGCTTCTTCCGGGTCGAAAGGGATATACAACTGAATTTTTAAAAGGAGCTGAGTAATTTGTAATTTTTTGTTTATGTGACTAGGTAAAAACGAATCAACAACTTAGGTTACATAATCCTGACTTGTATGACCTGGCAAGGGGGCCTTTGAGACGAGTTGTGACATAAACTTCACCAGTTGTTGACCTTGGTTGCCTAACCACGCGCCTTTAGATATTTCAAACCATTTTCTTCCTTATCTGGGAGTGTTTAGCTAAGAATTAACACTAGTGCAAAAAAGACATTTAGCATCGGTTGTTTTGGACATTTAGCATCGGTTATCCGACGATGCTAAATGTCCCTAAATGTGGGACATTTAGCATCGGTTATTTAACCGATGCTAAAAGTCACTTTTAGCATCGGTTGTTTAAAATACCCGATGCTAAATGTCATTTTTCAGGACATTTAGCATCGGGTGTTTGAAACAACCGATGCTAAATGTCCTGAAAATTGACATTTAGCATCGGGTATTTAAAACAACCGATGCTAAATGTCCTGAAAAATGACATTTAGCATGGGGTATTTGAAACAACCGATGCTAAAAGCCCTGGAAATGACATTTAGCATCGGTTATTTGAACAACCGATGCTAAAAGTCCTGAAAAATGACATTTAGCATCGGTTGTTCCAAATAACCGATGCTAAATGTCATTTTCTTGATAAAAAAAAAGACATTTAACATCGCTTGTTTGAAATAAGTGATGCTAAATGTCTAATTTCTTTTTATACATGCCTCACAAACATCAATTCTGAAATATACCCAAAGGCAAAAAAGCAATCTTTCCAATACAGTCATATCCAATACAGTATCTTAACTTCAATATGGATGATATATTCAAGAACTGTCTGAAGTTATCTCATTAGAGTGAATTACATGAAAAAATGACAAAATAAATAAATGCAAACAGAAGAGTTTGCTAAGTCATAAATAGAATTGGAAAAGAAAATGCAAGCAGTGTCATGAACAACTGACACTCTGCCAATGCATTTACACAAGTGAAACTCTCCTGCAGGAACTGATCTCTTGATAAGTTTATTCCATGACTCATTCGTCTCTGTGATGACCTTAAGTGCGTAATCCTGTTTGCAACAAATAAGTGTAGACAGAATTAGTGGAGTCAAAATGAGGCCATGCTAACCTTAACATTGATCATGATAAAACTGCAGTAGATAAATGCCTTGCTTATATCTCTCGTTACTAATATACTTAACTAAAAAAGTTAAAGCTCTTCACAGAAACAGAATACAGTTAGAAGGACAATAATTTAATTAACAAGAACAAGAACAAGAACCAACAAATCATTTAAAAGAACATGTAAATTGCTAAATATCATAAAGTTCAAAACAGAATAAAGAATTTATGAGGATAACTGGAGCAAGAAAATTAGGCAGTAAAAGTACCTTATTTACTGCCTTGTTGTCAAGACCAAATCTATTAGCAGGCTTCCCATCAGGTATCTTGTAGTCTCTAAGTGTCTGCGCCAGAAATGGAAAAGCTATTTAAGTAAATGAATTTCAGATGTAAATTTCTTCCAATTTTTAGTGTACACAATTTTAGGAATTGGAAAGCGTGTGACATCTGTGAGTGACAACACATTTCTCACGATTTTCACAAGTCGTTAAGAGAAAATAGTTCATTCACGATTTTCACAAGTCTGGTTAAATGGTCATTACTATGTTCCCAGTTCAATTAAGTAAATATTCACAAGCATAATTTCTGATCAGATCCATAACAGGCAATGTTAATTAAACGGGATCCACTGAGATTCTGAGAAATCAAGTTAAAATGTTAAATAACTACATCAGCCTATTTTTTCACATGTAAAAGGCAAACAAACAATTCCCCCAGAATTACACTCAATATATTATCCTGACCTTAAACAGTGTGCTAAAGTTCTGTATGCAAGGAGTGTGATAAGAAGGAACAGAAAATGAATGCACAAAAATAAAAGGCTCAAAGTCAACTAATCTGTGAAGAGGGCAGTAAAACAGGACTAAAACAACATAGCTAATCATTCTCCTTCCATCCTTTACCATTTTTCACTCAAATATATGGTCAAAATGAAACAACTCATACAGAATTTGTATTCCTATGTATTTTGATCAGGACATCCAAGCAAAAACACCTTGATTTCCAGTCAATTTTCCATAAAATTTTACTAACGCTCCACTTTTCCATTTAGCCTACGTAATCACCAACTGTGTAAAATCAGATCAAAGTTTTCTCATCTCCCATATCTCTCTCTAATCAGCAGTACTACAACAGATACACAAAATATACAATTTTGACAAAGTAACAACAAATTAAATTCTAATCCTACAATACAAAACAGATACACATAAGTGTTTATGACATAAAATAAACTCAAATCAGCTCAAAATAAGCACTTTCAAACACAGACTTTTGATTGTTTGTATCTAAGAACTGTATTCCAAATGCAAATTACCTCAATATCACCTTCATCATCAATTGAAAATTCGCCTTTCCACTTCTCAAACTCCAATGCAGCAGCTTCCTCTTCCTTAGCCTTCTGAGCTAGCTTCCTCTTCCTATATGAACAAGCAAGTGTTTTGAAAATCAATCAGCAATAAACCATGAGAAAGTTGATCGCTAAGATCAAATCAGAACAAAGTTATTGACTCACCAACATACGCTCCCGCGCCTCACGCTCTTCATCCTTCAACCTCCACATTTCTGAATAACGATCTTGCTTTCTCTCTGCCTTGAATCTTGTGTAGCTTCTTCAGTCTTCTGAAAAGATGGCGTGTTAGGGTTTTGTGAAGTACACAAAAAACGAAACCTGGAAGAAATAGGAAAAACGAAAATGAAAACTAACCTAAAAAACTGAGATCGAGGGAGAGAGCATAAAGGAGAACCAGATCTGAAGATCAGTGCTCAGCCATGGCTGAAACGAGGAAGCGACGGTGAGAGGAAGCGACGGCGAGGAGAAAAGAGGAAGAGAGGAATCGTTTGAGCCAGAAGAAAAGAGGAAGCGACGGTGAGAGGAAGCGACCACGAGGAAGGCGAAGGCGACGACGACGGCGAGGAAGGTTGACGGCGACGGCGAGGAAGGTTGACGGCGACGGCGAGGAAGGTTGAAGAGGCGGTGAGAGGAAGCGACAGTGACGAGAGAGAGGGAACGAGATTTTAGAACGAGGTTGAGAGTAATGAGAGAACGATGGAGAACGCGTAGCTGACATAAAAAAACTGGACATTTAGCATCGGTTGTTTATACAACCGATGCTAAATGTGTATGTCTAACACATTTAGCATCAGTTGTTTAAACAACCGATGCTAAATGTAGCCAAATGTAGGCGCGAAAACTAAAAACTTCCATTTATTTACAAAATTGCCACCGGTTCAACATTTAGCATCGGCTGTTCATACAACTGATGCTAAATGATGCTTTTTAATGTCTTTTTTCCACTAGTGTAAGAAGCGACAAACATCAGTGATGCTGCCCTGGAGTCTTTGGCAGAGTAGAAATTTGAAGGTATGGGAGGCGACGAAGGAGAGTTCTGCTTCCATTGTCCATGGAATCGTTCATGCTCTCTAGGAGTGGCTTAAGGTGATTTGGTCCCTATGGGGTTTGTCTTTTGGACAAAGCCTCCTATGGGGTTTGTGAAAGTGTAATGTGGATGCCTATTTTTCCATTGAGCATAACAAAGTGCATGGGTATTAGCGTTTGTCTCAGAGATGAATTTTTGGTTTGTTCATGGGGATAAAACTATGTGGCTTCATCCTCTCCTCGTTGTTCGCGTATTAGAGGCGCTAACACAGACTCGTCGTGGTCTTCATCTAGGTGACATAATCTTCAAGCTAGACTCTAAGCTTGTGGTATTCCGACAAGGTGGATGCCACCGAACTCAAAGAATTATAGGGGGGGGGGGGGGTGTAGTCTGTCTTGCTAAACGATTGTTAATAATGCTTGCTCTTAATCTTTCGTTGACGTTCTTAATTGTATTGAGCACTTGATTTTTAATGAAATGAACTAGATTTAAAAAAGCCAACACATTAAGCACATTGAAAACATTAATGTTAAAACAAATCTCTCTACTAGTAGTATTTAATTCGCAAACTTCCAAATTGCCATAGTTATTAATTATTTATAAATTATAATCTCCCATTGCTTGTGGCGCGGTAACTAGCTAGCTTCAATCTTTTGTCATCATTCTGAATTTTTTGGGACGTCGCTTGTTAAACCCTTCTTCTTTATTCCAATGCTATTAATTTGTCCACCGCTCCCTTTGCTCGTTTCTGATTTTCTTGGTCCACGACGCGTTCTGAATCGAAAAAAAACAATTATGTTAATTCATAATTTATTTAACTTTGTTTTGCTGGTTGAAACCTCTATATATAACTTCTGATATTCACATAATAATTTGACCATGGGTTACTTTCATTGATATTCATAGAAGCTTATTCAAAAGTTTTGTAATAGATACCTCCTTTTCAGAACATATGTTATTTTTTTAATAATAATTTTGAAAGTACAATGCAATATTAACTATTGACTTGTCAATACCCTTTACTATTAATTATAGAGAAAGAAATATATATGTAGAATGAAATGATAACTAGTTACGAGCATTCTAAGGAAAAGACAAAGATGGGGTGCATGTGAGAGTTACCCATGCAAAACAACTTGTGTAAATAATTAAACTTATTTTTTAGAGTTGGACCTATTTGGATTGACTTTTTTTTACCCGTTTGAATTGGCTTATTTATGAGGTTATGCAAAACAACTTATGCAAATAAATAAGTTTTTATGTATTATTCATAAGCTTGTCGAGGTAGTTTATGAAAAAACAGCTCATTATACAAATTTCGTTAGTAAGAACTTATGGACTAACATAAAAGCGTATTTATTTGCATAAACTGTTTTTCATAAGCTCAAAAATAAGTCAATCCAAACGGGCCCAAATACTTCGATCAAAGTAATAATATTAATATATATCCACTTAAAACGGTTTAGAAGAGGGAAAATGAGAGGGAAAAAGAAAATTGAGAAATTAGTTTACTTGAACGAGGATCTCACAAAGCGAGACATGGTGGAACTCAGTGCATGAATTTCTGGTGTGAAACTTCCCAATATACCACGAACCATGATATTACAAAGATGGGGAGAGTGAGGAATGGCTTTCACTACTTGATTGCAGCAAAGCGAGGAAGAAGAGAGCGATATTTAAAGAACATGACTGAGAGGTTTAATTTGAGTTAATTTATTTATTTATTTATGTGCAATTATTTGTGTTTGATGTTGATTGCTGACTCAATAATTAATGCAAGTTGTAAATTATTCATGTTATAGTATATAATTATTTAATTGACTCAATATTTAATATTCACTCCTTTTGGTAAACTACTTTTGTTTTGTTTTTTCCTTTTGTTCAAATGGGTCTATATACCTATTTTAGAGTACGTAATTATGCTTAATTTCTTAAATTACAGTTTACGTTTTGATTTATAAGTTCATGTTCATACTAGATCACACTAAAAAGGACGAACAGTTGACTCAATATTTAATAGTCATTCCTTTTGCTAATTATTCTCTTATATTATACAGTTCACATTTTCATTTATATATATGTTCATGTTCATACTGCATTACCTTCACTAAAAAAGGGACTCTGAAGAGTGCGTTGACGGATTATTCTATAATCAAAGACGAACAGTTAGTTGGACTAGGACTTCCAAAAACCTACCAGAATGAATATAGTACATATATATAAAGAAAAAATTGTAGCTGTCATACAAATTGAAATAAATCAAAGAAAAAGTTGACAATGTACTACTAGCATGTTGTCATCCCCATGTTCTGAGGTGGCCGGCTTCTATGGTGAGGGATTAATAGTATGTTTGGTCTTGTGGCATGATTGACAAAATTACGGCAAAGAACACGTCAAGGCAGAAGCTACCTGTTGGAGCTTCTGTTTTACCGCAATTTTTCCCTGATCAAATCCGCTTAGATGTTAGTTTGGTGTTTCAAACTCCAAACCAAACATACTTTAAGTTTCTCATCGGTTAATAGTCAAATTGACCATAGAATATATTATAGAATGTTGTTGATTCACACAGCTCCATTGAAGGAGAAAAAGATGAAAAACCGAGTTTTGGGAGGATGAGGTGGTGGCAAAAACGGAGTTCACTGAGGCTGGTTGAGAGGCAGGTTGGCTTGACTGCTGAAGTAGCTGTAAGATCTGCTGGAATTGCTCTTGAATCACTGTCATAGAAGGGCTGGAAGTGGTGGAATGTGATGCTTCAGAACCAGTAGAAGCAGAGTCCTGCACAGAGTTAATTGCAGAAGTAGTTGTAGAAGAAGCACTAGCAGAGTTGCTTTTGCGATGTTGAAAGCCTGGTGGATAGCCATGCTTGATGAAGCATGTATCAATTGTATGATTAGTGCAGCCACAATGCGTGCACAAACGGTTTCCACGGCCACCAGAAGAAGAATTACGGCCTCTACCTCTGCCACCATTGTTAGAGGCACGAAATGGAGTTTGGGAGACATGATTCACTGATGATTGATTCTCAATGGTAGAGTCAGTAGTGATATTGTGGGAGAATTGGCGTTCTTGTTGAAGAACCATGGAGAAAGCGTTATCCAAAGACGGTAGAGGAGAGATGAGCATGATTTGAGATCTAACCTGAGCAAATTGCTCATTCAAGCCTTTCAGGAACTTGATAACTTTGTCCTGTTCCTTGAATTTGCGGAGATCAGAAGCGGCACCACAAGAACAAGGAATGACGCAAGTGCAGTCACGTATAGGGCGAAAATTCTCGATCTCTTCCCAGAGAGTAGTCAGTTTGGTGAAATAACAGGAGATGTTGAGATTACCTTGTTGAAATCGAGCCAATTCTTCTTGGAGATCAGCGATTCGAAAGATGTCTCCCTGAGAAAAACGTTTCTCCAAACTCTTCCAAACCACGGACGCACGATCACACCATAGGAGCGACTTTGCGATGTTCTCAGAGATTGAGCGTTGAAGCCATGACAGAACGAGATTGTTGCAACGAAACCAAGGTTCGTAGAGAGAATCAGAGACTGGCGGAGGAGGTAGGCTTCCATCGACGAATTTGACCTTGTTCTTCGAGATAAGAGCAACTTTCATGGAACGAGACCAGATTTGGTAGTTCTGATTATCAAGTGGAGGTTGAACCAGAACCAGCGAAGGATTTTCATTAGGATGCATATAATAGGGATTCGACGGATTAGTAGCCAAATCCGAATACGAAATCACCATTGAAGGATGCGAAGGGAGGTGAGCGAAGTTGCAGAAAGAGGTACAAGGAAACGTGAACGGAGAAGAGGAAGGGGATTAGGGTTGGGATTCCCTCTGATACCATGTTGATTCACACAGCTCCATTGAAGGAGAGAAAGATGAAAGATGAAAAGAACAGTTTCTGTTATTACTTCAACTGAATCTTGTTACAGGGAAAGATTGTATATACAGTAGCCAAAGGCTTAACTTAACTATATGCTAACTATGCTAAACTGTAGTTAGGTATTTACATTAGGCAATAAATGTTATGAATGACAAACATTTCATATTGTAACTTGGTATATGGGTTTCTAAGAATTCGTTTTATATTTTGGACAGCGAAAAACAAGTAGCAACCTGTAATAGTAGGTATTTTTTCATCCTTTTTTTAGAAACAAAGGGGGCTAGAGAGCCCAAAAAGAGACTGCATTGAAATCAACCAAGGAGTACAAACTCCAGATAAATCAAGGTCCAAACAGCTTTGAATGGAAGGAGGTGTGGGTCCACATACCGAACCAAACCACCCTTATCAAAGCACAGACTAGATTAAATGCTCCCCATTTTTTCATCCTTGCCTCACCTTAGACGCTACCAATTTGAAGTTTTTTTAAGAAATTTTGTGTGGTCCGTAACCTAGTTCTTCTTTAAAATAACATTATGAAAGAAGCTAAACTTGACCGTTGACTTTGACGATCCAAGTTTTTTGATTTTTCAATAGCAAATGATTTATTGTTAATAACTACAAAAGTGGGAGTGCAAGTGTTAGTCCAACCCTAGCAACAATATAGGCGAAACACAAAAAATGTTAAACCCTACACTACAACATTTTTGACTTTAGGCCACGCCACTCATTGCCACGGCTAAAAAACTGAGGCTAGAAAATGGAATAGGCCACACTTTTAAAAGTGTGGCTATTGAGATAGACATTAGGCTGCGGTTTCATTAACTTTCTGTTAGCCTACGGTTTAAAACTGTATAGCCAACGGTTAAAAAAATGTGGATACTTAATACCATATTTGTCTGACCGTAGACTAAAACTTTTTTTAGTTTGAGGCATAAACCGTGGACTAAAGCATGTGTAAAGTATTAGTTTCTTTCCTTTTCCCTAAAATATAGTCAACATCTTTTTTTTGGTTAGACTCTAAAATTTCGCCCAATTTTTTTTCCAATTAATAAATCACTCGGCCAAACCAAAATCTATGGCGGCATCACTCTCGCGCTTTCCATTCAGTATTAATTCGCCCAAAATTTCAAAAAAAAATTCAGCGGCATCACACTCGCGCTTCCGTTCAGTGATTCTAAGATAATCACTATTATGAAACTCCTTCAGCGCCAGTTCCCAAATTCGTTTCTTCAAATCGCAAATGGCAACTAGTATCCCTCGCTCACAACAGATTTAGGGTGAGATTTTTCAGTTCCCAAATCGCAAATCAGTCAGAGAGCTCTATTCTGGTAAGATTATTCAGTTCTTCAATTTCCTCTTCATTGTTTCTTCGATTTCACCATTCTCTGCAATTTCCTTTCAGTTGCTTACCGTTTTGGTGAAATCTGCAATAGAGTTTGGGTGAAATCAATTATTTCATCTCTGCATATTGCTTATTCATCGTTGCTTCCGCTGTCGATAGATCAGGGTGAAATCTGAAACAAAAATCCTTGCTCAATCCAGGTAACAAATTTTAACTTATAATTTGGTTTCAATGGAAGATGCTATGTTGGTTTTATTTTAGGGTTTCTGACTAATGTTATAGTTTCATATAAGAATAGTGGAGTTTTTGAGCTTAGGAATATGAATAATGACTACAGTTATTGAGCTTATAAACATAAATATCTTATGTTTTCATTTCTTTGATGTTGTGAGGTGTTTGTAGTTGTACTCACTTGCAAGTTGCAACTGTGTTTGATTTATTACTCAGTTTAGCCACAGCTGGATATAGTACTGCTCTGGGTGTAATTCGTGCACTTGACAGTGAAGGAATTTTAGAAAGGGCTTATTGCATAGAACTCATGTTGGTTTTAGTTATATGAGATTGTAAATCTGTTTTAGTTAGTGTGAATTTGTTTTAGTTACGTGTGAATCTGTTTTAGTTAGTGTGAATCTGTAAGATGATAAAATCTGAAAAGTTTTATCAGTAACCATTGACCACTTAAAATAGAAAATTAAAAGTGAAATGAAACCAGTAAATTGAGCGCAATTTTGGGGATCATGGTGATGTTTGTTTTGAGATGGCATAATTTTAGGTGATTTGATTCTGTTATTGACAAATTTTGCCAAATTGCCTAAGATGGCATTTTCTTCCCTAATTGTCATATTTTGGATTGCATCTTAAAGATTTATTAAAGTTGTATCTCAAAGCTTTATTGAAGAGGCTCTTCGGATCAGGGAATCTGGATTGGCTTCAGATGTTGTGGCTGTTAGCATGGGACCCTCTCAGTGTGTTAATACTCTTAGAACTGGTCTTGCTATGGGAGATGACTGAGGTATCCATGTGGAGGCTGATAATTCTCTCTATCCCATAGCTGTTGCAACAACACTTTAGGTAGGGGAATATTAATATGTATTATATTTGTTTCTTCTTGTTAAAAGTTTAAGCTTTCATTAAGAAGAATTTTGGCAATGACTATAATTGTTCTGCAGCTTATGATGGTTATTGGAGCATCATAATCTCATTCTTAATAGGAAGTGTTTTAAGTTGGAGAGAACTAGCACTAGCAGGTAAGTTATGATATTTACTTTTAATTGTTACATTTGGTTAGCAATTAAGGAAACAATGTTGATATTTCTCATGAAGCTGATGAAATTATGGTACTTTCCAACCTCCCTTAACTGATTCAACATTTTTGAACTGTTTCCTAATGAATTTGATATGTTTGGTAAGTTGAGCTGACTTTCTATTTGTGAATAGGATTGCATTGAAACTCTTCAAAGCCTTCCTAAAACTAGGCTTCTCGATTTGTTCCAGAACAAACATCTGCGCTCTGTGGTTGTAACTAACAATTAACATACTTCTCTAGAACAAGCTCAATCAAGTATTGTAAACACTTTGAAGTTTCTAACTGTTTGAAATGATTCAGATTGGAGTTGGGTTAATGGTATGTCAACAATTTGTTGGAATTAATGGTATTGGATTCTATACAGCAGAGACTTTCGTCGCAGCTGGTAAGCGAGAAAAAAATACTTGTTGTAACAAAATATTAAATGCATTGATCAATTGAAAAGCTAGAGTTTCCAATAAATACTTGTTGTTTTTGACACATTAAGGCACTGATCAACATTATCCATTAACTTCAAAGATGTGGTCTTGGATTTCTCTTTTCTGAGATTCTTGGAAATAATGCATCTTATGACCCCCTTAGTTTTCATATTCGTGAATCAGGTTGCCACCTTCCTTCATTTGAGTGAAGCTCACAAGTTGCAGGCTGAGCTTTGCCCCCGACAATCTGACCATCAGCTATGGATCCAAAGAAGATGATGATAGACCCTTAGACACACTTTCAGAATTATCGACTTCTATACACCAGACAAAGGAATCCGTGAAATTGTCAGAAGCTTGGACATTTTATCCATGAATATGCTTTGTACTTTCAAATGATGATGACTTTATCCATAAATGGTGTATAATTTTATAGATGTATCTGTCCAATTGGTTTCGATATTGGTCTCTTAAAATTCAAGTTTTTGGTGTCTATTTTTGTTGTGACTTTTGGGTGAATTTTTTTATAAGATCTACAGGCTAACCTATATACATTAACATTAAGCCTTATTTCACTTAGAAAATTTCAATTGCTATAGCTTGTCGATTTCTATTTTTGTGGCTTGCTTCTATTTCATGGTGACTAATTATTGATATTTGAAAGAGAAAAAAAAACTGGACTTTAGGCCACGGTTATTTATGTGTGGCCAATTGAAAACCGTGGCTTAAACCCATAGGCTACGGTTATTTATTTGTGGCCAATTCAAAACCGTGGCCGGAAACTATACTAATAAACCGTGGCCTGTTTTAATAACTCTAGCCACGGTTTTAATAATTCGTGGCCTAATGTGCCAAAACCGTGGACTAAAGGAATAGGTGACGGCCACCTAGACAGCGCCTAAAAAACCGTGGCAAACCCGTAGCCTAAAGTTCAGGCCACGGTTGTTTCACTTCTGGCCACAATTTTGTCACTTCTGGCCACCGTTTTTTGTTGTTGCCTAAACTACTTTTTGCTGTAGTGCTAGCTCAATTAGAAGGGAATCTGTTCTGTACCGTATTTCTAGACCTGTATCCGATCTTAGACACAAGGTCCGATCCGAGATAGTTGGTAGGGGTTGGTCTTGATCAACCGAGCTCCGCTTCCGATCCGGGGCAGATGGTACCTGCGGGGACACTCCGACGCTCAAGTCAGCTAGGGAACTGATTAGAGGTAAAGAGTAGGAAAGAGTGTGTACCTTAGACATTGCATTGAATGCTTATTTATAGGTTTGGGGATCCAATCCCATTGGATCTAGGTCTTTAATCTCCACCATTGGTTGATAGATCTGCATTTGGTGTTGGGCCCTAGTGATAAAGGCCCAATCCGTAACAGTTGCCCCCCAAGTCGGGTCGTCTTGGGGCGAGCTAGACTTGAAAGCCTTGTCCGAGCTCCACGAAACCGGGCTAGTGCTCCTGAGACAGAAATGACCGTTGAGTGACTCAAGGTTCCTCTGAACATCCGGGATTCAGTCTTTAGATTGCGACCTTCTACAAGGACGGGCTTATAGCTACGAAGGTGTCTGCCACCAGCCTCGGAGCGCCCGAGATACGGGTCTTGTCAAAGATCTTCGAGGCCGGGCTGACACCAGCGAGGGTGTCTGCCACCAGCCTCGACAATGTTAAAAACGTGACCACCTGAGTGACTCGAGGTGTCAGTTTAAAGTCGCTTTCAGGGCCGTTTACCAGGACTCGGCCCAGATCTAACTCGTCCTTCAGGGTAATGGCAACCCCAGCCATTTAAAACGTGACCACCTGAGTGACTCGAGGTGTCAGTTTAAAGTCGCCTTCAAGGCAGTTTACCAGGACTCGGCCCAGATCGAACTCGCCCTTCAGGGTAATGGCAACCTCGGCCATTTAAAACGTGACCACCTGAGTGACTCGAGGTGTTAGTTTAAAGTCTCCTTCAGGGCAGTTTACTAGGACTCGGCCCAGATCGAACTCACCCTTCAGGGTAATGGAAACCTCGGCCATTTACAACATGACCACCTGAGTGACTCGAGGTGTTAGTTTAAAGTCGCCTTCAGGGCAGTTTAGTAGGACTCAGCCCAGATCGAACCCTCCCTTCAGGGTAATGGCAACCTCGGCCATTTAAAACGTGACCACCTGAGTGACTCGAGTTGTCAGTTTAAAGTCGCCTTCAGGGCAGTTTACCAGGACTCGGCCCAGATCGAACTCGCCCTTCAGGATAATGGCAACCTCGGCCATTTAAAACATGACCACTGTTGACTCTCAATCATATGATGTAAGTTAGGCATTTTTAGGACCAATTGTGCAGGTTTTTCATTGTATCACAGTCATTATCCGGGGATTTAGTCTAGTTTTAGATAATTGTAGTAGGAAGTTCATTTGTAAATAATTCCTTCAATTTTGGAGCTAATTTGGACTTGAAGACCTCTAATTGGTTGTGGCATCATTCGGCGAACCAGACACTTGCTCGGATATGCAGCAAAATGGAGGGATTTGAATTCTATTCAATATCGCGTCGCGACCAGGAGGGCTCGCGACGCGACCAGGAGGAATTTTGCAAAGTCAGAAGTTTCTGTCCTATATCACGACGCGATGGTCACGGGTCGCGTCGCGATTGTGCGCACAAATTAGGGTTTTTAAAGCAGTTTCAGCGTTTTTCACAGGGACTTCGTCTTGGGAACGGAACCACACTTTGGAGCAGCTGGAAGGTGCGATTTCGGGGCCTTCTCACCACTTGGGAACAAGGGATTGAAGGTTCTAATGTCTTCCCTTGTGTTTGTTTTCTATTTTATGTTGGCTTCTACTCTTAGGATGATTTGTAACTAAATTTCTCAGATTAGGGAGAGAAGATTCTCCCAAACCCTATCATGTGAGCGCTTTGTTATGGTTAATTCAGTTGATTGTTCGATTGTCATTTGTCTAAACTTCTGTGCTTAATGCTTTATTACTACATATGATAGTTTTGATGAATTGGGGTTTGTGATCACCTAAGGGATTAGGGTTTGCATACTTGATATGAAGTTTTAGATCACATACTTGTAATCACCATAGGAATGTGGGGTTAGATATGTGAATTCTCTATTTCTTGTGTTTATTGCATTACCGTTGGCATGAATCTCCTAAGGAATTAGGGTAACTCATAGGGTAATAGGGGTTTTGAGGCAAGGAATTGTCCTAAACCTAATATTGTGAATTGAATCTGGTAATTGAACAATCAATGTGGAATTAACTGAAGGTTCATGTGATAGGAGAGTGGGAGATGATTTGACCCCTAATCGGTTTTCTCGCGTATTTAATCAATCGTTTTATTTCGCTGTTTCGGAAACTCAAATTTTACCAAACCTTTACAATCTAAGAAATTGCAACTTTGCTATTGTTTTCAACGCGCAATCCCTGACGAATCGACCGGTTACTTACCGCATTTTATTACTTGCAACGACAATTGGTACACTTGCCAAAAGTCTTAACAAGTTTTTGGCGCTGTTGCCGGGGATTGTTGATTTCGTTGTCAACAAGGCAAACGAGTCGATTCTGGAATTTTAGTTTTTGTTTTATTCTTAGTTACCTAATTTTGCTGCTTAGTGATTTTGTTGGACCTGTTGACGTTTGCGTGGTGTTTCCAAAGAACTGTTTATACAGGGGCACAGGTACATTCGGTTGAATTAATGGCTGAAAATCCACTGGGCAGACGCACTCTCAATGATTTTGGGAGAAGAATTCAAGGCACACATACTCACACCTTCCAACCAGTGTGGGCGGCCACCTTTAATATCAAGTCGTCCGTTCTCTCAGCATTAAGGTCAAAGCCGTTTTCTGGGTCGGATGCCGAAGACCCTAATCAACACTTGTTCCAATTCTACGAGATATGTGGGACTACACACCCTGAGGGAGTAACCGATAGTGCAAAGAAGGTCCGGCTGTTCCCTTTCACTCTCACAGGGAGGGCCAAGGATTGGCTGAACACTCTCCCAGGGACAATCAACACTTGGAATGACCTCGAGAACAAGTTCTTGGAGAGATTCTTCCCAATCTCCAAGTTCATAAGGAAAAGAGCTGATATCTCCAATTTTACTCAGGGAGAGTCCGAATCGTTGTATGATTCTTGGGAACGATTCAAGCTATTACTCAAGAAGTGTCCCGGCCATGGCATAGAAGATTTCCTACAGTTACAAACTTTTTGCCATGGGCTGAGACCACAAACAAGAATGATGTTGGATGCCTCAGCGGGAGGATCCCTAGGTACCAAGACGTGGGAAGAAACCAAACAGTTGGTTGAAGACATGGCTTCCAATGAGTACAGGATCCAAAATGATAGGGGGGCTGTAGGAAAGAAAGGTGTGCTGGAGCTTGATTCAAACAGCGCGGTGTTAGCCCAACAGAAACTAATGTCCATGCAAATCGAGGCTCTCACTAAGCAATTAGTGGCAGCGTGTGAAGTAGGTTCCAAAGCTCCAGCAACAGTACAAGCAGTGCAAGCAGGCGGGTGCAATTATTGTGGTAGGGAATCCCACGAAAGTGATTGTGCAGCTTATGGAGAAGCATTGAAACAGGCCAACTATATGGGAAACTTCCAAAGACAAGGCGGGAATCCATTTTCTAACACCTACAATCCAGGGTGGAAGAATCATCCCAACTTTTCTTGGAAGAATAATAATGAAGGCACAAGTTCCAACCAACAAGAGTCTCAGGCACCTGCCAATCAACAACAGAAACCACCTTCTCGGTTATAGGATGCATTGACACAGTTTATGCAGATGACCAAAGATACCTTCCAAGCTCAAGAGCAGGTAATGAAAAACATGGAGAAAAACCATGAAGCATCAATGAAAAATTTGGAGGTACAGATTGGTCAGTTATCGAAGCAACTTGCGGAGACATCCAAAAGTAGCTTTCCTGCCAACACTGTGGATAACCCGAGGAAGGAGAATTGCAATGCCATCTATCTGAGAAGTGGTAGGGAGTTGGAACCGTCTGAAGTAACCAAGCCCCGGGAAAAGAAAAATAAAGAAAAGGTGCTTAGTGAGGAAGCAAATGAAAAGAGTGAGGGAGCGGGGAAGGACAACCCTCAGGTGGAACCCAAAGAAACCCCATCATACATGAAAGTTCCCTATCCTCAGGTAAGCAAGAAAAATCAGAAGGATGAGCAGTTCTCTAAGTTCATGGAGGTGTTCAGAAGCCTCCAGATCAATATACCTTTTGCTGAAGCCCTGGAAAAGATGCCGGTCTATGCGAAGTTCATGAAACAGCTATTGACCAAAAAGAAAAAGTTAAAGGGGAATGAAACGGTAGCGTTAACAGAGGAGTGCAGTGCTATCATTCAAAATAAAATTCCCCCTAAGCTGAAGGATCCAGGAAGCTTCACCATTCCCTGTGCAATTGGTGATGTAACTATAGATAAGGCCCTCTGTGACTTGGGGGTAAGCATAAACCTAATGCCCTTGGGAATGTGGAGAAAGCTTGGGGGAGGCGAAGTCAAATCAACTCACATGACCCTGCAACTGGCTGAAGGTCGATAAGGCATCCTTATGGTATTGTGGAGGATGTCTTAGTAAAGGTGGGAAAATTCCTCTTCCCGGTAGATTTTGTGATTCTGCGTTTGGATGGTGACACCGAGGTCAAGAGTTCAATGGATGGGGAAAATGACATCCCCTTCATTTTGGGAAGACCCTTCCTAGCCACCAGTAGAGCTGTCATAGATGTGGCAGATGGGACTGTGAAACTGAGGGTGCAAGAAGAAGAGGAAATCCTAAGGGTGATCAAGTCAGCAAAGAAGGATGAGAAAAAGGGAGGGTGCTATAGTGTTGAGGCACTTGATCCCAAAGCCAAAAACAGAATACACATCCACTCGCCACCGGAAAAGTCACCAAGCAAGTGGGTGGATCTAAAGGAAGTGGTGGGTGAGCCCAGCTGGAAATTCAATGGAGAAGGTTCTGAAGGAGCTGTGAATGGGGCAATGAAGAAGCCAAAGGCACCTGAGCCAAATTGATCCATCTTCGAACCGTCAAGCTAGTGACGATAAAGAAGCGCTGAGTGGGAGGCAACCCACTGTGAGGTACCCAGTATTTATTTTAAATTAATTTTAAGTATTCATTTCCATTTTAATTTTGACTAGATTTAGGCGAAAGCTGTGTTCGGTCGATTTCGCTTCGCGACATAGAAGGATCTCAAAAGAAAAATGGTTCCTGCTTTGTTTCGCGTCGCGAATGAGGCGTGCCGCGTCGCGATGCTTCAAAATTTTTGAAACTGGAAACGGTTCTGTTTTCTTTCGCGACGCGACAAGGAGGGTTCGCGTCGCGATACGAGCCTTTTTAGCGTAAAACTGGGCAGTCCGAACACAAAAACAAATAATTTTTCAAATTCTCTATTTTCCCCCTCTTGTGCACACTACGAATTCCCCTCCCCATTACGGTTTTTGCTCGCATTTGGTTGTGAATTCTTGCTACCTTGCGCGAACTCCTCACCACCAACATCTCCAGGTATTAATCTTAACCTTGTTCTTTAGTTAGAGTAGAATATTTTGATTGGTTTTGATGGTTGTTGGGGTGATTTTTGGGTAGGAATTGTGGGGATTCGAAGTCAAATTAGGAGAGTAGGATTGTTCCCTATGATATTGTATTGCATGGTTGTTGCTTGATGCTAATGTTGGGGAGAGAATGATTGAATTGGGGGTAGAAACTAAGTTGATTTTGGGCATAGACAAGGTGTTTGATGAAATGTCAAAATGACAAAATCTATGTAGCCAAGGTGTATGTAAAATTGCTCGAGTGAGTTTTGGCTAAGCAACCCAACTATTTGTGAAAATGTCTAAGAGAATTCTGTTTTTTGTTGCTAGCCTTGTTTTAATTCTGCAATTACTCTAAACATTAGGATATATGACTTGGTGCTCAGGAACTATGTTTTGGCTGTTTTTTTATTTTCTCTGTTGGAGTGGGGCCCACACCAGGGACCCACCGAGAACTAACAATTTGTGCTGGATTCTGGCTTTATATCATTGCAGGCCATTTACAGGTACGTAACATGAGCAAGCCAAGCGGAGCAGGCACCTCAAAGAAAAGGAGAGGGGTCCCATCAGAGGTGGACAGATTCAAATCCCCAGCACACGAGGAGAGGTACCACCAAGTGGTCAAGGGCAAAAAGATAAATCCAGAAAGGGCCTTCAACCTCAGCACGGGGGAATTCCCCATCATTACCTCCACTTTCCGGGGATTGGGTTGGCTTTCGCTCAACTCAATGATCAAACAGGCTAACCAAAGCATGGTGAGAGAGTTCTATGAAAATGCCTACAGGGAGGAAGATGACAGAGTTTCAATGGTTAGGGGAAGAGAGGTGTCTTACTCTCCTGATACCATCAACAGTCTCCTCGGCCTACCTACTACTGCCGATTGTGCTATGATGGATGCATGGGACAGGAGGGGGGGAGCATGATTACGAGGGTTTGCTGGGAGAGTTGTGTCGTCAAGGAGCGACGTGGGACAATTATCTTATCGGTCCGATTGGACGAACTTTTCCCCGCCGCTTCTGCAACATGGCTCTGAAGGCAATTCCTAAGGCCTGGAACAATTTCTTTAATCAGTCTGTCATTTCATGCTCCAACTCCACTGATGTTAAGACCAAGGTAGCCATGGGACTACAAGCTATCATGAGAGGCCAGAGGGTAAATCTGGGGAGAGCCATTTCAGCGAGCATTGCAGAGATCGTCAGATGTCCTAGGGCTCGATTGGGGCACTGCTCTATCATACATGCTTTGTGTAGACAGCAGGGCTGCCCTGAGTACCCAGACGATCTTCTGACTGACCCCAGGGAGGGCATCACAGCAGCATGGATCTTGAAGCAGCCCGATGGGCCCATAGATGCAGTTCCACCACAGCAGCCGGCACCTCCAGCACAGCAGTAGCCAGCAGGCCCATCCTACAGACAGCTGTATGGCACCGACCTTTCCTTCCAGTATGACCTCCAGATGGCCAACTGGTGTGGGATGTCGATGCTACTACAGCAGCAGGGCTTAGACACATCTTACCTGACATCAGCCAGAGTCCACCACGCTGCCCAGGAGTACATGGCGGAGAATAGAGCAGCAGGCGCATCTTCATCAGCACACCATGCAGAGCAGTAGCCAGACCCCCAGGATCCACTTCTTTCAGGGGATGAGTATTTGGAGGAGCACATTTCATTCCCTTGAGCAAGAGGCTCATTTATTTTACTGTTTTATTCAGACATTTTTACTTGCACTTTTAGTTGTACTTCTCCCTTTTTGACTTTATTTTGCATTTTGGTCTGTACTCTATAATTTTGACTTACTCTGTGATATTGAGGCACCACTGCCCTATATTTTGTTTTTGTTTTGTTAAAGCAACGTCAATGGTGATTATGTGTGGCATTTGGGGTCACATGTTTGCATTTTCCTTTGGACACTCGCACGTCAAGTTTTATCATCAAGTAATAGCAGGGGTCATGACAAAAGTTGCAGAAGTCCTTTATCATCTGTGAGTAGCATCTCTCAAGTTCTATCTCTACGATCCCAACCGTGAGGTTTGAGCCTAAACACGTTCTTATATATATTGTGTGTATTCCTTGCCTGCATTAGTCTGCAGAACTTGACATTGTGCTTAATTGTTTTTGCATTTGATTTTCATACACACTGAGGCATTTCTTTTGGCACCCCTGAGCCTTTCAAACCGCACCTAACTAATGTTTATCCTCTGCTAGCCCCTATGAACCTATTATTAAAAATCTGTATGCTTTTTTTTTCTGAAAATCATAGCCTAGTTAATTCTTAACTTGGAGTTAGGTAACAAAAGCTGTGAGAGTGGGAAAAATTCTAAGTTTGGGGTTGCTCGTGGAATAGAAACATTCTAAGTTTGGGGTGGTATACAAGAGAAAAGAAACAAAGAAAAGAAAAAAAAAGAAAAGAAAAAAAAAAGTCCTTCTCTTGTTTGTTGAATGCTTTGGGGAAAATGGGTGAGTAAGTGAATTGTGCGAAATTGCCTGAGTGAGAGGTAGGCCTAACTCCAAGTGCAACCTACTTATTCCAAATTGTCCACCCTTACCTAAAGCCCCACTATAACCCTTAAAGTCCTCAAAATGTGTGTATGCAAGTCATTTGTATAGACTGATATAGAACTCTGTCAAGCCTATGAAACAATGATGCAGGTACTGTGAATTGAGTGAATACCCGAAACACCTCAAGAGTGAAACACTGGTGAGATGTGTGCAATAGAGAAACTTGAGAATGCTGTCTGCTTATGATTCGGTATTTCCAATTCAGTTGTCCTGCCACTGTATTAGGTTGATGATGATAGTTGATGTGCTGATATGTTTAAGGTTGATGTATTACATGTAACAGCTGAATCGAAAAATCAGCCACAGTCTGAATTGATTGTTTGCTTGAGGACAAGCAAAAGTTTAAGTTTGGGGTTGTGTTGAATCTCAATCATATGATGTAAGTTAGGCATTTTTAGGACCAATTGTGCAGGTTTTTCATTGTATCACAGTCATTATCCGGGGATTTAGTCTAGTTTTAGATAATTGTAGTAGGAAGTTCATTTGTAAATAATTCCTTCAATTTTGGAGCTAATTTGGACTTGAAGACCTCTAATTGGTTGTGGCATCATTCGGCGAACCAGACACTTGCCCGGATATGCAGCAAAATGGAGGGATTTGAATTCTGTTCAATATCGCGTCGCGACCAGGAGGAATTTTGCAAAGTCAGAAGTTTCTGTCCTATATCGCGACACGATGGTCACGGGTCGCGTCGCGATGGTGCGCAAAAATTAGGGTTTTTAAAGCAGTTTCAGCGTTTTTCACAGGGACTTCGTCTTGGGAACGGAACCACACTTTGGAGCAGTTGGAGGGTGCGATTTTGGGGCCTTCTCACCACTTGGGAACAAGGGATTGAAGGTTCTAATGTCTTCCCTTGTGTTTGTTTTCTATTTTATGTTGGCTTCTACTCTTAGGATGATTTGTAACTAAATTTCTCAGATTAGGGAGAGAAGATTCTCCCAAACCCTATCATGTGAGCGCTTTGTTATGGTTAATTCAGTTGATTGTTCGATTGTCATTTGTCTAAACTTCTGTGCTTAATGCTTTATTACTACATATGATAGTTTTGATGAATTGGGGTTTGTGATCACCTAAGGGATTAGGGTTTGCATACTTGATATGAAGTTTTAGATCACATACTTGTAATCACCATAGGAATGTGGGGTTAGATATGTGAATTCTCTATTTCTTGTGTTTATTGCATTACCGTTGGCATGAATCTCCTAAGGAATTAGGGTAACTCATAGGGTAATAGGGGTTTTGAGGCAAGGAATTGTCCTAAACCTAATATTGTGAATTGAATCTGGTAATTGAACAATCAATGTGGAATTAACTGAAGGTTCATGTGATAGGAGAGTGGGAGATGATTTGACCCCTAATCGGTTTTCTCGCGTATTTAATCAATCGTTCTATTTTGCTGTTTCGGAAACTCAAATTTTACCAAACCTTTACAATCTAAGAAATTGCAACTTTGCTATTGTTTTCAACGCGCAATCCCTGAGGAATCGACCGGTTACTTACCGCATTTTATTACTTGCGACGACAATTGGTACACTTGCCAAAAGTCTTAACAACCACCTGAGTGACTCGAGGTGTCAGTTTACCTGGACTCGACCCAGTTCGAACTCGCCCTTCAGGGTAGTGGCAACCTCGGCCATTTAAAACGTGACCACCTGAGTGACTCGAGGTGTCAGTTTAAAGTCGCCTTTAGGGCAGTTTACCAGGACTCGGCCCAGATCGAACTCGCCCTTCAGGGTAATGGAAACCTCGGCCATTTACAACGTGACCACCTGAGTGACACGAGGTGTTAGTTTAAAGTCTCCTTCAGGGCAGTTTACCAGGACTCGGTGTAACACCCATTTTCTACCCGATAAACTTTTGACAAAAATCAGAGTTTCAAAAACATTTTTCACTACACCCACAAGCGATGCCACATTTTCACCAATAAAACATCACACGAATATAATAAAATTCACCATTTAAAAATAGTACGATACATAGCACGTCATAAATAACTCCATCACCATGCAGCGGAATAAAATAAAGGTTCAACAATTAATCATAACATCACCGTAAAACTACAGAAATTAAATAATAAAGACAACTAATAAAAACTAGCGTTCATCCCCCCGAGTGCTACGTATCAGAGCGACGACACCGACTCAACTAGCGAAGGTAGACATGCCTTCACTCGCAATCACCTGCACGTTACCAACATAGGGGTAACATTGAAACAGAAGGGGTGAGATATCTAACATTATAATAGCATATATGATAGGCAATATGCTAGAGTTACGACAACTATATCTACCGCTTCACAACAACATCAAATTACAAATCACCAAGAATTATCACCAACATCATGAGTAAGTATATGAGATGCAACCCACACCAACGGGTATATGCATGTGGTACCAATCATCACCAATAAAATAGCCAATAAGGGCAACATCACCTGTATGAGCATCACCATCATCACCTATAGCTCCAAGGCCGGAGCCTTTGTAACGCCCAAATATTTAATTAAATTATTTAATTAAATATTTAGGTATTCAATTATTTATTTTATTTATTTTAGTTGGTGTAGTTATATTAACGATGGATTGAGAGGTGTGTAATTGGATTTTAGGTGATGGCGTTAGTGATCGGGCTTAAGCTGGAGGAAAGGCCGTGATCCAAGCCCACTAGCTAGGCACATAGGAGAAGCGCCTAGGCTAGGGTTGGTGCTCACTTGCGAATTTCTTAGAGAAAGAAAGAAAGAAGACTTGCGAAATAGAGAGAGGAGAAGAGAGAAAGGGTTTCAGCGCGATTTCAAGAGAGGAGAAGAAGGGGGGTTTCGCAAATTCATGGAGAAGAAGGAAGCTGTGTTGCTGAGGTTACTGTTGGTGACGTGATCAAGAGAATTGGTGCTCTCCTACTATAAGGTAAGGGTGGGGTTCTTCCTTATAATGGGATTTTATGATGGGGTTTATGTGGGGGTAGATCCTATGATGCCTAGGGTTTGATTTTGATGTGTAGTTTGGTGTTAGTTGAATTGTATATAGGTTGGGTTGAAATTTGGATTGTTGGTGATTGATGTGATCATAAGAAATTGAGATTCATTGTTGTTATAATAAATTGCATGTTAGGTGTTCGATAAAATGTTTGTTTGGTGTTGTGATTATCGAATTATGATGATTGGCATTGGTGATTATGAATTGATGAGAAAAATTGGCGATATGATGTTCATATGTGGTGTTTTGGTGAATTTGATGTGTTGCTGATTTTGGGTCGCTGGTGCTGGGCGCCATGCTGGGTGTTGCCTGTGTTGCTGTTTTTGGCGCCCTATGCCTGGGCGCCGTGTCTAGTCTTGTTGCCTGGTGTTTCTGTTGCTGTTCTTAGCGCCCAGTGCATGGGCGCCGTGTCAGGTGCGTGTCCTGTGTGCCAGTGTGCTGCGCGTGTGTTCCTGTGTTTGGCGCCCTGGGTGTGGGCACCGTGTGCCAAGTTGTTGCATTGCTGTTTTTGGCGCCTGGGTGTGGGCGTCGTGTGCCAGGGTGTGTGGGAGTGTTGTTGTGTGTGTGGGTGCGTGTTGCTGTGTCTTATCGCCCTGTGCCTGGGCGCCACATTCTGCGTGTTGCGTTTTCTGTTGCGTTGCTGATTTTGGCGCCCTGCTGCTGGCCGCCGTGTCTAGGTGTGTTCCGGTTGTGTTGCGTTGTGTTCCCTGCTGTCTGGGCGCCATGGGCGCCAAATCCCGAGTCTTGTTGCGTTTTTGTGTTGCCTGGGCGCCAGTTTCTGTTGCTGGCTAGTTTCCAGCGTGTTCCCTGCTAGGCGCCCAGGCCAGTGCCTGGGCGCCATTTTCAGGATGTTGCTCAATTGTTCCCCGGTTTTGTTTTTGACATATCTTTTGACTCGGGTGTCCGATTTAGACGTTTCAAAATGTTTTGGAAAGCTTATTCAGAGGTCAAACTGAATATTCTAATTTGTGGCAAAGTGGTCCATTTTTCTGGAAAAGTTGTTTACCGTTGGTGTAGTCGTTAAATGGTGATGTTGTAAAAGAAAATTGTCGTGTCTCAAATACTTTGTAAAATTGTCGTTTGTCTCCAGTGTTGTGAAAAACTCTCGTGTCTCAAATGTTTTAGAAAATTGTCGAAGTATGAATAAAATTTTGAAACTCTGATTTTATAAAATAATTACCGGGTAGAAAAGGGGTGTTACAGCCTTCATCACCAAAACATTGCATATGGAATGTATGAGACACCATGAACAATGCACCAGAGACAATCAACAACAATAGTCATCTATGTGACACAATCAACACCAATATCAACAAATGGGCATAGACCCATCACCTATCACCTTAGCCCATGAAATAGGCACATCACCTGTTACATCATCACCGATAACACCAACACCTATAGTACAGTCTAACAACTTGACCGTAACATCAACAACCACCGACACCAAAAACATCAATAGATTTACAACAAACAACAACATTTATTTTACAGCAACAACAACATTTATTTTACAGCAACAGCAACATCTATTTTACGGGAACAACACATTTATTTTACTGCAACAGCAACATTTATTTTACAGCAACAGCAACATCTATTTTACGGCAACAGCACATTTATTTTACAGTAACAGCAACATTTGTTTTACAGTGACAGCAACACCATTTTTAGAAGACAGCAACATTTGTTTTACAGTGACAGCAACACCATTTTTAGAAGACAACAACATTTGTTTGACAGTGACAGCAACACCATATAGACATGGCGCCCAGCAATAGGGCGCCTTTTCCAGCAACCAAAACAACATTCACATATGCGACACATCAATGGCGCCCATGGCGCCTAGGGTTCAATTTTCGATTTTCACCATGGTCAATCACCAAACACCAATTACAAACATCGTGAACACATTCAAACATCACCACATCAACACCAAACAAGATCAAAGAGACAATATAGAGCCTAACCCCCACATAACACCCATCATACACCCTATTATATGGATAGAACCCACCCTTACCTTAGATTTGCCGAATACGCGATCCCCTTGCACGAAGACTCCAAAGAACCACAGCAACAAGAGCTCCTCTCCTCTTTCTCCTTGGTGCGCCGTCCCCTTCCCTTCTCCTCTCTTCGCAATCTCTCTTTCTTTTTCTCAAAAATTCGCAAATGACCAAACCCTAGCCAATGCCTTCACCTATGCGCCTATGCCGTTGGGCTCTTGGATCACGGGCCCCCATCTACTACTCAGCTTAATTACTAAACACCACTCCCTGATTTAAATAAAACATCATATTATTATTTTAATATAACTATACTAATAAAATACCTAAATAATTTAATTAAATAAATAATTAAATTATTTGGGCGTTACAACTCTCTCCCACTTAGAATATTTCGTCCTCGAAATTTACCTGATTCAAACAGCTCGGGGTAGGACTCCCGCATCTTGCTCTCCAGCTCCCACGTCGTGCTCTCTCCGGCAGCTCCAAGCCAGACTACTTTCACCAATGCAATCTCCTTGCCTCTTAGAATTTTCACCTCATGACCTTCGATCCGTACAGGCATCGTCTCCACCGTGAGATTATCCCGTACCTCCACGTCATCCATGCGGATTACATGAGATGGATCTAAAATGTACTTCCGAAGTTGCGACACATGAAACACGTCATGCAAATTCGAAAGGTTAGGCGGTAAAGCCACTCTATATGCAACATTCCCGACTCTCTCTGAAATCTGATAGGGACCAATAAAACGAGGAGTGAGCTTCTTCGACTTCAAAGCGCGTCCAACACCGGTCACTGGAGTGACTCTCAAAAATACATGCTCACCCGCTTGAAACTCTAAATCTTTCCTCTGCTTGTCGTGATAACTCTTCTGTCGACTCTGTGAAGCCTTCATCTTCTGACGAATCAACTTTCACTTTTTCAGTTGTCTCTCGAACAATCTCCGATCCAAGCACCACACTCTCTCCAGACTCATACTAACACAGCGGGGTTCTACACTTCCGACCATATAATGCTTCAAAAGGTGCCATCCCAATACTAGAATGGTAACTGTTGTTATACGTGAACTCTATCAGTGGAAGGTAGGAATCGCACGAACCTCCTTGTTCCAAGACACAAGCCCTCAACAAATCTTCTAATGACTGAATTGTCCTCTTTGACTGACCATCTGTCTGAGGATGATATGCCGAACTCAACCTCAACTTAGACCCCAACTTCTCTTGCAAACTCTTCCAGAAATCTGAAGTGAACCTTGGATCTCTATCCGAAACAATACTCATAGGAACTCCATGAAGCTTCACAATCTCCCGGATATAAATCTCCGCCAACTTTGACACCGGATACGTGATGTTGATAGGAACAAAATGAGACGATTTCGTTAACCTGTCAACAATCACCCAAATTGCATCATACCCTTTCGCAGTATTAGGCAATCCCGTCACGAAGTCCATCGAAATGCTATCCCATTTCCACTCTGGAATTTCTAACGGTTGCATCAGTCTAGCAGGCTTCTGATGCTCAACCTTTGACTTCTGGCAAGTCAAACATGCATAAACTAACTGCGCCACATCGCGCTTCATACCAGGCCACCAAAACAACTTCTTCAGGTCTTGATACATCTTTGTAGCTCCCAGATGAATACTTAACTTACTTCTGTGACTCTCTTCAAGAATGGCTCTCTTCATGACTGCATCGTCAGGAATACAAATCCTACCACGGAACCTCAACACACCTTGGGGATCCAACCTAAAGTCCTCATTCTCAGATCGATCAATCCCGACCGTCAAGTCTACCAGTTTAACATCTGATTTCTGGGCCTCTCTGATGCTGTTCAGAAAATCATTACCAATCTTCAACATCCCTAACTTAACACTCTGAGGTGTCACTTCACAAACCAGACTCATATCTCTGAACTCCTCAATCAGCTCTAACTCCTTAACCATCATTGCCGACATATGCAAGGTCTTTCGGCTTAAAGCATCAGCCACGACGTTAGCTTTGCCTGGATGATAGTTCAAACCGAAATCATAGTCATTCAACAGCTCCAACCATCGCCGCTGTCTCATATTCAACTCCTTCTGGTCAAACAAATATTTCAAGCTCTTATGGTCACTGAACACCTCAAATCTAGAACCATAGAGATAGTGCCTCCAAACCTTCAGCACAAAAACCACCGCAGCTAGTTCTAAGTCATGCGTAGGATAATTCTTCTCATGAACCCTTAACTGCCTTGACGCATAAGCAATTACCTTCCCATTTTGCATAAGCACGCCACCTAGACCCATCTTAGAAGCATCACAATACACCACGAAAGGTTCTCCCGGATTGGGTAACTTCAATATAGGAGACGTCGTCAATATCTTCTTCAACTCCACAAAACTCTCATCGCAACGAGCATCCCATACAAAAGCTTTACCCTTACAAGTCAGCTGAGTCAACGGAAGGGCCAACTTGGAAAAACCTTCGATGAACCTCCTATAATAACCAGCCAACCCCAAAAAGCTTCTAATCTCAGTAGCCGACTTCGGAGCTTCCCAAGTCAACACTGCTTCTACTTTCGACGGATCCACCGCAATACCACTACCAGAAATGACATGACCGAGAAAACTCACTTCTTTCAACCAAAACTCACACTTCGACAACTTCGCATATAGTTTCTTTTCCTTCAGTACCTCTAATACTAACCTCAGATGCTCTGCATGCTCTTCCTCCGATTTAGAGTAAATCAGAATGTCATCGATGAATACCACCACAAACCGATCTAAGTAAGTATGAAATATACGATTCATATATTCCATAAATACTCCTGGTGCGTTGGTAACACCGAACGACATCACCGAATACTCATAATGACCATAACGGGTTCTGAATGCCGTCTTCTGAATATCTTCGTCCTTCACCTTGATCTGATGATAACCCAACCTCAAATCAATCTTACTGAATACTTGAGCACCCACTAACTGATCCATCAAATCGTCTATCCTCGGAAGTGGATACTTGTTCTTAATTGTCACCTTATTCAACTGCCGATAATCCACGCAGGGTCTCATACTACCATCCTTCTTCTTAACTAACAACACAGGAGCTCCCCACGGCGATACACTCGGCCTCACAAACTTCTTCTCGAGCAGATCCTCAAGTTGCTTCTTCAACTCAGACAATTCGGATGCGGACATCCTGTACGGTGCCATAGAAACAGGTCTGGTACCAGGTACAAGATCAATAGAGAATTCAACTTCCCTCTCTGGCGGTACACTTGGAATCTCATCAGGGAAAACATCAGGAAATTCGTGCACCACCTGCAACTCTTCAATGATAGCTTGATTCTCAACAGACAACGATGCCATCAGCGAGAATAACTAAACTCCTTCCTTCATCAACTTCCGCAACTGACTAGCGGATAACAGACCAGACTCCTCTCCTCCAAAACTCACCGACTTGCTACGACAATTAATATGGACATGGTTATGCTCTAACCAGTTCATACCCAAGATTACATCCAATCCGCTCAACGGCAAACAAACAAAATCCACAACAAAGTCTCTGTCGAAGATCGACAAGGGACACTGAGAACACACTAGAGAGGTAGTTACCGACCCCTTAGCTGGAGTGTCGACAACCATCTCTCCATTCATGGCAGACAATGCAAGATTCAATCTCTTACAACAATCGGCAGCAATAAAGCAATGCGTATCACCAGTATCAACAATAGATTTTAAAGGAGTACCATTAATGAAGCACGTACCTCTAATGAGTCCATCATATTCAGTAGGCTCTTCACCTGCTAAAGCGAACACTTTTCCACTGGACCTTTCTTTCTTCGGCTTCGGACACTGAGTACTAATGTGCCCTCCTTCACCACAGTTGTAGCAGACCACCTCCTTACGCTCACACTCAGCCACCACATGACCCTCCTTACCACAACGGTAACACTTCTTCACTTCAGCTTTGCACACGTTACTCTTGTGACCAGCTTTGCCACATTTGTAACATACAATGCTAGCAGGAGCATCTCCCCCACTAGACCCTTTGCCCACAGCAGCTTTCTGTTTACCCTTACCAGCAGGAACATCATACGGCTTACCACGACTTTGAAATTTGCTCCTCTTCTCATTCATAATCTTGTAGTGAGCATTGTTGTCTTCCTCATAAATTCTGCAGCTATCAATCAAGTCGGAGAAAACACGGATCTTCTGGTAACCAATCGCCTTCTTAATCTCAAGACGCAGCCCATTCTCAAACTTAATGCACTTGGAAAACTCAGCAGTAGCCTCACTGTAATGCGGGTAAAATTTTGCTAATTCCACGAACTTAGCAGCATACTTAGTCACGGACATATTCCCCTGTTTCAGCTCCAGGAACTCAATCTCTTTCTTACCTCGGACATCCTCAGGATAATATTTTCTCATAAACTCCCTGCAGAACACAGCCCAAATGATCTCTTCGTTTGCAGTCTCCAATCTCTGCCTAGCCTCTAACCACCAGTCATCGGCCTCCTCTGCCAGCATATGCGTACCATAACGGACCTTCTGTGCTGGAGTGCAGTCCATCACACGAAAGATCCTCTCCATCTCTTTCAACCAAGCTAAAGCCCCATCGGGATCATACCTGCCCTTGAAGGTAGGCGGATTCTCTCTCTGAAAGGTAGCCAAACTACGAGACCCAGCATTCTCACCAGAATTCTGCTGACCCTCCACGGCCTGAGCCATAGCAGCCAACGCAGCAGCAATAGCAGCATCGTTCCTTCCAGCCATCTCAACTAATCCCTACAATCATAAGCAACAGTTAGAACTAATTGACGATACTTGATCGTCAATGACACAATAACTTGACAACTTGGCCGGACAGACCGAAACTGCTCTGATACCACTAATGTAACACTCCTTTTCTACCCGGAAATTTTTTGACAAAAATCAGAGTTTCAAAAACGTTTTTCACTACACCCACAAGGGATGCCACATTTTCACCATTAAAACATCACACGCCAGTAATTAAATTCACCATTAAAACAGTACGAATACATAGCAGTAACTCCATCACCACGCAGCGGAATAAAATAAAGGTCTCAACGAGTAATCATAACATCACCATAAAACTTCAGAAATTAAATATTAAAGACAACTAATAACACTAGCGTTCATCCCCCCGAGTGCTACGTATCAGAGCGACGACACCGACTCTACTAGCGAAGGTAGACATGCCTTCACTCGCAATCACCTGCACGTTACCAGCATAGGGGTAACATTCAAACAGAAGGGGTGAGATATCTAACATTATAATAGCATATATGATAGCCAATATGCTAGAGTTACGACAACTATATCCACCATTTCACAACAACATCAAATTACAATCACCAAGAATCATCACCATAATTATGAGTAAATGTATGAAATGCAACCCACACCAACGGGTATATGCATGTGGTACCAATCATCACCAATAAAATAGCCAGTAAGGGCATCATCACCTGTATCATCACCTATAGCTCCAAGGCCGAAGGCATCATCACCAAAATAATGCATATGCAATATATGCGACACCATGAACAATGCACCAGAGACAATTAACAACAACAGTCATTTAATTGACACAACAACACCAATATCAACAAATGGTCATAGACCCATCACCTGTCACCTTAGCCAATAAAATAGGCACATCACCCATAACACCAATCATCACCAATAACACCTACACCTATAGGACAATCCAACAACTTGACCAACAATCACCGATCCCAAAGACACCAATAAATTTACAACATCAATGGCAACAACAATTTTACAACACCGAGAACAACGACAATTTACATCACCTGGAACGACAATGACTTTACAACACCATTGCCTACGACCACCGGGGCAGCCACCCAGGCGCCCCAAACCACCAGAAAATGGCGCCCTTGATGGCCCCCAGCAAGCCAACAACACAGAAAATGGCGCCCAGGAGGGCGCCTAGCAGCAACTGACAAGGCAGGAACTGGCGCCCAGCAACAAGGCGCCAACAGCATCAGCAGCAAAACAGGAACTGGCGCCCAGCAACAGGGCGCCTAGCAGGCAACAGCAACAACAGAAACTGGCGCCCAGCAACAGGGCGCCTAGCAGGCAACAGCAACAACAGAAGCTGGCGCCCGGCAACAGGGCGCCTAGCAGGCAACAGCAACAACAGAAACTGGCGCCCAGCAACAGGGCGCCTAGTGTAACAGCATCACAAACAGACATGGCGCCCAGGAGCAGGGCGCCTAGCACAACGGCAGCAACAACAGACTTGGCGCCCAGGAGCAGGGCCCCTGGCACAACAGGCAACACAACAGAATTGGCGCCCAGGAGCAGGGAGCCTAGCACAACTGGCAACAACAACAGATTTGGCGCCCAGGAGCAGGGCGCCTAGCACAACCGAAGCAACAACAGTCTTGGCGCCCAGGAGCAGGGCGCCTAGGGCAACAGCAGCAACATCGGACATGGCGCCCAGGAGCAGGGCGCCTAGCACCACAGCAACAGAAACAGACTTGGCGCCCAGGAGCAGGGCGCCTAGCACCACATCAGCAACAACAAACTTGGCGCTCAGGAGCAGGATGCCTAGCACAACAGTGGCAACAACAGGCTTGGCGCCCAGGAGCAGGGCGCCTAGCACAATAGCAGCACAGGCAGGCAAACAGCAACAGCAGACATGGGAACATCCCTGGGCGCCTAGGGCGCCCTTCACAGCAACACAGAACCGCACAAGGCAACACTGGGCGCCTAGGGCGCCACTTTCAGCAACACAGGAACACACTGGGCGCCCAGGGCGCCACTTCCAGCAACAACCAAAGACAGAACACCATGACTGGGCGCCTAGGGTGCCAAATTCAGCAACCGAAGCAACACTGGCTCGGCGCCCTGGCAACAGGGCGCCTTCAGCAGGAACCAAACGCGACACAGACACGGCGCCCAGGAGCAGGGCGCCGTTTCCAGCAACCAAGACAACAACACCAATTCGCACCAAACACCAAACACCGAATTTTCACCATGATCAATCATCAAGCACCAATTTCAATCATCATGAATATCACCAAATAAACACCAACAACATAAAAAGGGACAACATAGAGCCTATCTCCCACAGAACACCCATCATACACCCTATTATAAAGATAGAACCCACCCTTACCTTAGATTTGTCGAATACGAGATCCCCTTGCACAAAGACTCCAAAGAACCACAGCAACAAGAGCTCCTCTCCTCTTTCTCCTTGATGCACGCCGTCCCCCTTCTCTCCTCTCTTCGCAACTTTCTTTCTTTCTTTTCTCCAAAATGCGCTAATACTCCAAAACCCTAGCTAAAGCTCTCCTTCATGCGCCTAGGCCCTTGGGCTCTTGGATCACGGGCCCCCTTCTACTATTCAACTTAATCACTAGACACCACTCCCTGATTTAAATAAAACACCCTATAATTATTTTAATATGACTATACCAATAAAATACCTAAACAATTTAATTAAATAAATAACTAAATTATTTGGGCGTTACAACTCTCCCCCACTTAGAATATTTCGTCCTCGAAATTTACCTGATTCAAACAGCTCGGGATAGGATTCCCGCATCTTGCTCTCCAGCTCCCACGTCATGCTCTCTCCGGCAGCTCCTAGCCAGACTACTTTCACCAACGCAATCTCCTTGCCTCTTAGAATTTTCACCTCATGATCTTCGATTCGTACAGGCATCGTCTCCACCGTGAGATTATCCCGTACCTCCACCTCATCCATGCGGATTACATGAGATGGATCTGGAATGTACTTCCGAAGTTGCGACACATGAAACACGTCATGCAAATTCGAAAGGTTAGGCGGTAAAGCCACTCTATATGCAACATTCCCGACTCTCTCTGAAATCTGATAAGGACCAATGAAACGAGGAGTGAGCTTCTTCGACTTCAAAGCGCGTCCAACACCGGTCACTGGAGTGACTCTCAAAAATACATGCTCACCCGCTTGAAACTCTAAATCTTTCCTCTGCTTGTCGTGATAACTCTTCTGTCGACTCTGTGAAGCCTTCATCTTCTCACGAATCAACTTCACCTTTTCAGTTGTCTCTCGAACAATCTCCGGTCCAAGCACCACACTCTCTCCAGACTCATACCAACACGGCGGGGTTCTACATTTCCGACCATATAATGCTTCAAAAGGTGCCATCCCAATACTAGAATGGTAACTGTTGTTATACGTGAACTCTATCAGTGGAAGGTAGAAATCCCACGAACCTCCTTGTTCCAAGACACAAGCCCTCAACAAATCTTCTAATGACTGAATTGTCCTTTCTGACTGACCATCTGTTTGAGGATGATATGCCGAACTCAACCTCAACTTAGACCCCAACTTCTCTTGCAAACTCTTCTAGAAATCTGAAGTGAACCTTGGATCTCTATCCGAAACAATACTCATAGGAACTCCATAAAGCTTCACAATCTCCCCAGATATAAATCTCCGCCAACTTCGACACTGGATATGTGATGCTGATCGGAACAAAATGAGACGATTTTGTTAGCCTGTCAACAATCACCCAAATTGCATCATACCCTTTCGCAGAATTAGGCAATCCCGTCACGAAGTCCATCGAAATGCTATCCCATTTCCACTCTGGAATTTCTAACGGTTGCATCAGTCCAGCAGGCTTCTGATGCTCAACCTTTGACTTCTGGCAAGTCAAACATGCATAAACGAACTGCGCCACATCTCGCTTCATACCAGGCCACCAAAACAACTTCTTCAGGTCTTGATACATCTTTGTAGCTCCCGGATGAATACTTAACTTCTGTGACTCTCTTCAAGAATGGCTCTCTTCATGTCTGCATCATCAGGAATGCAAATTCTACCACGGAACCTCAACACACCTTGGGAATCCAACCTGAAATCCTCATTCTTAGATTGATCACTCTCAACCATCAAGTCTACCAGCTTAACATCTGATTTCGGGGCCACTCTGATGCTGTTCAGAAAATCATTACCAATCTTCAAAATTCCAAACTTAACACTCTGAGGTGTCACTTCACAAACCAAACTCATATCTCTGAACGCCCAAATAATTTAATTATTTATTTAATTAAATTATTTAGGTATTTTATTGGTATAGTCATATTAAAATAATTATAAGGTGTTTTATTTAAATCAGGGAGTGGTGTCTAGTGATTAAGTTGAATAGTAGAAGGGGGCCCGTGATCCAAGAGCCCAAGGGCCTAGGCGCATGAAGGAGAGCTTTAGCTAGGGTTTTGGAGCATTAGCGCATTTTGGAGAAAAGAAAGAAAGAAAGTTGCGAAGAGAGGAGAGAAGGGGGATGACGCGCATCAAGGAGAAAGAGGAGAGGAGCTCTTGTTGCTGTGGTTCTTTGGAGTCTTCATGCAAGGGGATCTCGTATTCGGCAAATCTAAGGTAAGGGTGGGTTCTATCATATATGCTATTATAATGTTAGATATCTCACCCCTTCTGTTTGAATGTTACCCCTATGCTGGTAACGTGCAGGTGATTGCGAGTGAAGACATGTCTACATTCGCTAGTAGAGTCGTTGTCGTCGCTCTGATACGTAGCACTCGGAGGGATGAACGCTAGTGTTATTAGTTGTCTTTTAATATTTAATTTTTGAAGTTTTATGGTGATGTTATGATTACTCGTTGAGACCTTTACTTTATTCCGCTGCGTGGTGATGGAGTTACTGCTATGTATTCGTACTGTTTTAATGGTGAATTTAATTACTGGCGTTTGATGTTTTAATGGTGAAAATGTGGCATCCCTTGTGGGTGTAGTGAAAAACGTTTTTGAAACTCTGATTTTTGTCAAAAATTTTCTGGGTAGAAAAGGGGTGTTACACTCGGCCCAGATCGAACTCGCCCTTCAGGGTAATGGAAACCTCGGCCATTTACAACGTGACCACCTGAGTGACTCGAGGTGTTAGTTTAAAGTCGCCTTCAGGGCAGTTTACCTGGACTCGGCCCAGATCTAACTCGCCCTTCAGGGTAATGGCAACCTCGACCATTTAAAACGTGACCACCTGAGTGACTCGAGGTGTTAGTTTAAAGTCGCCTTCAGGGCAGTTTACCAGGACTCGACCCAGATCGAACTCGCCCTTCAGGATAATGGCAACCTCGGCCATTTAAAACATGACCACCTGAGTGACTCGAGGTGTCAGTTTACCAGGACTCGGCCCAGTTCGAACTCGCCCTTCAGGGTAATGGAAACCTCGGCCGTGTTAAAACGCGACCATCTGAGGGACTCGAGGTGTCAGTTTAATGTCGGAGGATCTCTGTGAGCGAAGGCGCCAACGTTCCTGCCTCGAGGATTTTTCCCGGCTTCTGGAACGTCGCATCGGAGAAGAGGAAGCCAGAGACGAGCAGGGCCGAGGGGAACCCTCGGATCAGTAGGAATCATCAGGAGTTCCGATCCTAGGTGGAGTTCCGATCCTCTAGCGATGTTGAACTCGGTTTCTCGGGTTCCGGTTTTAGCGTGGAACTTTAAGGCGATTGTTCGACCGATCCCCAATCCTTCTCTTCAACCTCAGAATTCACTTTTACTAAGCTATCACTGTGAGGAAAATTGTAGTCGATCCTTATATATTAGATGGTTGAATATTTACAAAGTCGGATTACATCACGCCTGTAGGCTCATTCCGAGACCCAGGTGACACGTGACCTTCTTGCATTAATCTCTTCTTCATGATCGATATACTTCTGAGATCGTTGGAGGAACTCGGCAAGCGACTCAGTTTGGTTGACCCCGACGTCTATCTGAAATAGACTTCCTTCACGAAGACCAGCCTCCATGAAGTAAAGACGGAAAGAGTCATCGAGGTTCCGGACTTGAGCAGCTTCTCTATTGAATCTCTCTATGTAGTCCCGAAGGAACTCATTTTCTCTTTGCCGAATTGCCTGCAAAACCTTCCGAGATTTAGGCTTCATCTTCGAGTGGGCGAAGTGTGCAGAAAAGAGCTTGGCTAACTGATTCCAAGAGGAGATCCTATTTGACCTAAGAGCCCCGAACCAGTCTAGAGCCGCCTTCTCTAGAGTGAGGGGAAAGGTTCGGCACTACTTTATCTCCTCTGGAACGTTACGGTATTGCATAACCGTGTTAAAGTAGTCGAGGAGGCGATCCGGATCGCCAGTCCCATCATGCATTTTCAAACCCTCAGGCGGCTTCTCGAGGTGCTTTGGCACCGGGAAATAGTTGATCTTAGCTGTGAAAGGTCCTTTACGCTTTGCCGACCTCTCAAGGGGTGGAGACCGTCGGTAGCCATACTTGCCGGGTGATCCCCGCGAGCTAGGGCGCTGACGTTCTTGCATCGAAGACCTTTTCCGACTTCTGGTACGTCGCCTCGGAGAAGAGGAAAACAGAAATGAGCTAGGCCGAGGGGAACCCTCAGGACCATAGGAATCATCAGGGGTCCGACTAGGGGGAGTCTCCGGTCCTCGCGCTCCTCTACAACGAGGTGGACTGCGATGATGGTATCTCCCCCAAGTCGGAGATCGGTGGCGCCCGCGGCCATGAGTCGTTCAACTTGAAGAGTTGCACAGAGGGGAACTCCGATCCGGGATGTTACGAGCCCGGATCTCAGCGATCTGAGCTTCTAACAGGGTGCAACGTTGGCTTTCCGATTTAGGAACAGGATGAGCTGTTGAACAACATCGACCGGTACCTGGACGGTCGGAGGGGGAGATGGAAGTCGGTTCCGGGCTGAGCTCCCATGAACCATAGTCGTAGCCGAGCTTTGAGCATGCGCCGGGCTAAGGGGTAAGGTGACTGCCACTCCTTCCGGAGTCACCCGCTTCAGAACCGGACCTTCAGCAACATTCGGGATAGTCCTACGACGTAAGGTCGGAGTCATTGTCAATCAAGGAGATGGGAGAGGAACTAAAGTACCAGATCCTCCCACTGTGGTCGCCAATGTTCTGTACTGTATCTCTGGACCTGTATGCGATCTTAGACACAAGGCCCGATCCGAGATAGTTAGTAGGGGTTGGTTTTGATCAACCGAGCTCCGCTTCCGATACGGGGCAGGTGGTACCTGCGGGGACACTCCGACACTCAAGTCAGCTAGGGAACTGATTAGAGGTAAAGAGTAGGAAAGACTGTGTACCTTAGACATTGCATTGAATGCTTATTTATAGGTTTTGGGATCCAATGGGAACCATTGGATCTAGGTCTTTAATCTCCACCATTGGTTGATGGATCTGCATTTGGTGTTGGGCCTTAGTGATAAATGCCCAATCCGTAACAGAATCTCTTCAAGATTATAGGCTCACCTCTCTAACCGGGAGCTTTTACAAAATCCGACCCAAAGTACTAGCTACTAGTATTAAAGAAACTTATAAAGAATTTGGTTTCAAACTACTAGAGTCCTTAAAGAAGGTGATAAGGAAATTACTTTCAAACTTCAAGTTTATTGCCTCATCTCTCTTTCTTCTTGCAGCAGAAGGGAAATAGGAACAACTATAATAATATTGTCGATGAGGTCATAACTGTTGTATAATCTAAGAAATAGACATAATTTTGCCACAGTTTAGCAATGAACATGTTTGTTGATTATCAAGTTAGAAGAAGTGATAATGATCGAAAAGGCAAAAGCATTTGGGTAATGAGAAACAATGTTCTCTTCAATGGTTATGTAGCGATATCTCAAAAGTGGTATATAACATCAAATGACTCTCTTGGAGTTGGTATGTTAATAAAACTAGTATGTAACCCGTGCGATGCACGGGGAGCAATTTTGTTTTAAAATATCTACTTAAATAAAAATTTAAAAGGAAATAAATATATAGAATGTTTGAATGAAAAATGTAATATTAAGATTATACGTAAAGTGTTATAAATTATAAGAATATATATTGCTAACAATGTGAAAAAATTTCCCATATTTGGTTAATACTACATTATGATAGAGATATAATCTTGTCAAAACATATAAATGTAAATCGATATACTCAAATTTTAGATATCATATAACCGAAAAGCCGATAACTAATAAACACGTTAGACATGTTTTTGTAAGGGATTCCGTTAGGAATAAAATCTTGGTAAGGGGTCTAGATTTTATATGTGAAATTAGGTTTACCTTTTGTTTATAATAAAGGAGAAGTAAAAAAATAAAAGTTATACAGTCTTAGTCTTTCTATTCTGGTACATACTTGGGCAATATAGAAAAATTGTTGGTGCTACAATTTACAATTTGTGAGAAGCTTTGATTGGGGGGGGGGGGGGGGGGGGGTAAGGTAACATTTTTTCCATTCCCGCATTATTCTTTCGTGGTTATATCACGAAATGACATTTGAAGTTTGGGAAATCACATAAATGTTTATTCCACTTTCTTATTTGAATCATATGTTGATTAAAGTGTTGGGACTTTTTTAGCAATTTATATGCTAATTAGGTCACTTACCTAAAAAAATATGTTAAGGGTTTTAAATATAAGAAGAAAACAAACAAAAGTAGATATTATACTAAAAGATATAAATCATTGACACATAAGATATAGATCATTGACACATAAGATAACAAACTTATTGAATCCAACAGGCATAAGTAATGTGTTATGTATTTTCAAATTGATGGTCTAACACAATGATGTGCCTTCGAGGTTGTTAGACTAATTTTTGTAAAAGACTTGAAGTATGCCTTGTACTCCCTTTAATATAAATAAAAAAAATTAAAGTGTCCTTTTCAAATCGGGTGTGACAATAGTGAATCCGTTATGATTGTAAATGAGTTAAAAAGTGTCCTTTTCAAATCGGGTGTGACAATAGTGAATCCGTTATGATTGTAAATGAGTTAAAAAGTTCATTTTCTTAAAAATTTTGCAGATGCTTTTAAGAAAGTTCTTATGACTAACAAAATCTTTTACGAAGGAGGATAATCTATTGGCGCCAATGAAAGCTCGAGACCTATGATAGATATTAGGGAAATGATAAATCTTATGAGCTTTTTGTTCCTGCATCTCGATAGTTATGATTGGTTAATAACACCATCTATTATTGATACGGCCTTTGCTAACTACACCCCCAAGGCCCATTTACAAAAGGTTCATTCAAAAAAGCAATATCCACTTATCAATGGTCAAGATTGCAGCGCAAGATCGGACGGTCTAGATCCATCAGGTCAAACACCACCAAACTCTATAAATAAACATTCAATGCTTCATTAAAGGTACACACTCTTTCCTACATTCCTACCTCTAATCAGTTCTCTAGCTGACTTGAGCGTCGGAGTGCCTTCGCAGGTACCACCTGCCCTGGATCAGACGCGGAGCTCGGTTGATCAAGCCCAACCCCTACCAACTATCTAGGATCGAACTGTGTCTAAGATCGGATACAGGTCTAGAGATACGGTACAGAACATTGGCGACCACAGTGGGAGGATCTTGTACTCTAGTCCCTCTCTCATCTCCTTGATTGACTATGGCTCCGACCTTACGGCATAGGTCTATCCTTGGAACCCAAGATCGGAACTCCATCTAGGATCAGAACTCAACCTAGGATCGGATCTCCATCCAAGATCGTCCAAGATCGGAACTCCACTTAGGATCGAAACTCAACCTAGGATCGGATCTCCATCCAAGGTCAGAACTCCACCTAGGATCGGAACTCAACTTATCGTCGGATCTCCATCCAAGGTCGGTTCTCCATCCAAGATCGGAACTCCATCTAGGATCGGAACTCAACCTAGGATCGGATCTCCATCCAAGATCGTCCAAGATCGAAACTCCACTTAGGATCGAAACTCAACCTAGGATCGGATCTCCATCCAAGGTCGGAACTCCACCTTGGATCGGAACTCAACCTAGGGTCGGATCTCCATCCAAGGTCGGATCTCCATCCAAGATCGGAACTCCATCTAGGATCGGAACTCAACCTAGGATCGGATCTCCATCCAAGATCGTCCAAGATCGGAACTCCTGATGATTCCTACTGTCCTGAGGGTTCCCCTCGGCCCAGCACTCTGGCTTCCTCTTCTTCAAGGTGGCGTTCAAGGAGCTAAGAAAGGTCGGATCCCCTTCGAAGGTCGGATCTCCATCCAAGATCGGAACTCCATCTATGATCGGAACTCAACCTAGGGTCGGATCTCCATCCAAGGTCGGATCTCCATCCAAGATCGGAACTCCATCTAGGATCGGAATTCAACCTAGGGTCGGATCTCCATCCAAGGTCGGATTTTCTTCCAAGATCGAAACTCCACCTAGGATCGTAACTCAACCGAGGATCGGATCTCCATCCAAGATCGTCCAAGATCGGAACTCCACCTAGGATCGGAACTCCTGATGATTCCTACTGTCCTGAGGGTTCCCCTCGGCCCAGCACTCTGGCCTCCTCTTCTTCCAGGTGGCGTTCAAGAAGAAAAAAAAGGCCGGATCTCCATACATGGTCGGATACCCATCCAAGATCGGAACTCCAGCTAGGATCGGACTCAACCTAGGGTCGGATCTCCATCCAAGGTCGGATCTCCATCCAAGATCGTAACCCCATCTATGATCGAAACTCAACCGAGGATCGGATCTCCATCCAAGATCGTCCAAGATCGGAACTCTTGATGATTCCTCCTGTCCTGAGGGTTCTGTTAGACTATCCGATAACCTTAGAGGGGGGGTTAGAGGGGGGGGTGAATAAGGTTATGTGTAAATCCTGGATTCTTTTCAAAATAAATGATAAGTTTGTTTTAAATCAAATGCGGAAACTTAGATTTAAACCTTATATGGTGCAAGCAGGCAGATTTAGGCACAATGAGATGTTATACTATTTTCAATATACACAATAAGATTATTTATAAGAAGTGTAGTGATATTGAATATAGTAGAGAGTAGATCAATTTCAGTGATATGGAAGATGATAGATAAACAGATCAGAATAGGGATATGTATTATGCTGACTACGCTATGATTGGTTTTAACAATAAACAGATGTTTTATGTTTAGCGCAGTATAACAATAAACAAACAAATAAAGTGACAAATAAAGTAAAAGAGTAGGGATAGAGATACACCAGGAATTTAGCGAGGTTCGGGATAAAAGCCCTACGTCCTCGGCCTCAGGCTTTGCAACCCTTGGACTTGATGGTAACCACTATATTGAAGAATTGTTTACAAACAGGCAACTTCAAAATAGCAAATCTCAATTCCCCCGAACTGAGAACCCGAGCACCTAGCTAAGGATTTCAACACCGCTTCAATCTCCTGATTGAACGACCCAAGAGCACCTCCCAGGATTTCAATACCACTTCAATCTTCCCTGATTGAACGACCCAAGATCACCTCCCAGGATTTCAAACCAACTCAATCTCCTGATTGAGAGACCCAAGAAAACTTCCCAGGATTTCAAACCAACTCAATCTCCTGATTGAGAGACCCAAGAACAAATCCCAGGATTTCAAAGTGACCCCCACAAATAGAGTAACGAATACAAACAGAGATCTATGATCCAATCACCTCAGATATAATGACATTATAGTGACTAAGAGATGAGTGATATGGAAAATAGAAAATGATATGAAAGTTGAAGCTCTATTTTCTCTCTCTCTCAGATCTAGAAATTTCGTATGAGAGGAAGAGAGAATTGTTGAGAAGTGTGGTGTGAGGTCTGATGAAAAATGAAATCACACTTGTATTTATAGTGTTAGAAAAGTTTAGAAATGGAATCTCTCATTTATTATATTATATAATCGATTATGGCCTTTATGTTTTTCAAGTGCATAATCGATTATAGATGTATAAGGAAACATTTTGAAAGCTTGATAATCGATTATTGATATTAGTTCAAATAGGCACATAATCGATTATTGTTGTCAAAAGGAAAGAAAGGAAAGCAACTAATCGATTATAGGTTTAGTTCTTTGATGCTTTAATCGATTATTGATGTAAATAAGGAGAGTAAGGTAAGCACATAATCGATTATGTGATATAGTGAGAATGAAAGAGTAATCGATTATGTTTATGAAAAAGGAAACTTTGAAGAGTTGATAATCGATTCATGTAGGTAGTTATTTTTATGCACTAATCGATTATTGATCTAAAAAAGGAAGGTAAGGCAAGCTCTTAATCGATTATTTGTTTTAATTAGAAAAGGAGAGTAATCGATTATGTGCTCTGAAACATTCAGGCACATAATCTATTACCATAATAGATTATCTTTGTAAAAGGATAGGATTTTGATTTCAAGCCTTCAACAAAACTATTTTTAGGGTTTAAGCTTTTTTTTTAGTCAAACAGGCAGTCAGCCCGAATTTATTAATAAAACAAAGAGAGATATAAAAGCACAAAGGGGGGACTAGACCAAAACCTTGGTAATAAGGACAATAATAGAATGCCCAACAAGGCCTCTAAAATAAACAACCATAGAACTCTACTGGAAGAAATTCTAAGGCGAACAGAAAACCCGAAAGGAGAGGGCAACACCTGAGAGTCCCCACACAACCTCCACCCACCACCTCCTGAACTCACACTCCAAACCACAACAGCCTGCATCACCTCGCTATCCTCACATTATGCACATCACAAAGTATCGAGGTTAGAGGTGGAGGCCCGGAGACGATTGGGAGGGGGCAAAGAAGCAGAAGGCAAAGGGGGAGGAGCCCGGCGATCTGCAAACTGCAATCTGGCGTCCGACAAGGTACAAACTATCGAATCAGCACCCACCGACAGCACACCCCACGACATCCGGCGCCGCGACTCCATCCACCATCGCAAAGTCGTGCTACCGGCCAACACCGCGACAACACCTAGCTTGATCGAGGTAGCCGAGCCACCAACCACCACCGCGGCCTTGCGCCCCCAGCCAACACCGTGGCACAATCAAGCAAAACCGCGAGCGACAGGGAGAAGTGCCCACGACAAACGGAGAGGAGGCGTGACTGCGGGTCCAAAGTCCGAAACGACAGCCACCATTGCGAACATCAGACAAACCACCGTGAACCACCGCGAAACACCGCATCAGAACCAACCCCTGCGCTAACAGAGCCACAAACCACCGCGAACAGAAGCACTCCATAGTACCTCCAAAAGCGCGCAGATCCACCAACAGGGAGATCCGACCATCAACGCCTCGGGGGAGAGGCCGTGGACGTCACAGAGGAGATCAGATCCGAGGAAAGGGAGCCCCCAACGGCGGTTCCAACCCAAGCAGCGCCCAACCCATTTTTATTAATTTACAGCCACCAGAACAGCCGAAGTCGAAGATCCAGCCACAAAACGGTGACGACGCAAGAACTTATCCAGATCCAGATCGCGAAGAGATCCAAATCGCTTAACAACATATCCAACAGATCCAAAAGAGAAACACAGAGAAAGCGCAGATCAGAGGAACAGACTCAACCAGACCGAAGCCAATAGCGACAGCAGGGCGAAGGAGCACTGAGAGGAGAGGGGAAGAAACCGGGGAGGGAGCCTCCCCCCTCCCAGCGGCGGCGTTTTTCTTGAGGGTTCGGTGGAGAGTTTGTTAAAGCTTCCAGTTGTTGAATAATCGCGTACTATAGTATAATAATATGAATGAATATACGATAACCAGTTAACCACCAGGGGTTTAAGCTTTCAACAAAAATAGTTTTAGGGTTTTTGTTGCCACCTTATGCATGCATGCAATTTTATAAAATATTTTTCAAAACTATTTTGATGCACCATGCATGTTTTGAAAAACTCATCTCTCAGCTACTAAAAGTTATAGACCTTCAGTGATAAGACCTTACACAGTGTCCTAAAGAAAGCGGATGTCATACCCTAATTTTGTCCGGCTAATTGGAAAATCCCAAAAAAATTTATCGCTTCGCATATTGTTCTAAACACGGGTGTATTTGGCACTCGTGCAACGATTTTGTTTGGCGCTTGTTGCTTTCAAAAAAAAAGAGTCCAAAAAATATAATAAAAATAATAAGTGCGAGCGCGTGTAGGTTACGAGCCACGTGTGAGTAGTTGCGTCACTGCGCGTTATTTTACCGTTTTTAGAAAAGTGAGGATAGCATGAAATCGGTTTTAAAAACATACACGCGTGCGTATTCAAATCGCGCACGTACCTAGTCTTAAGGCGAGCGCGCGTTTCGAGTCGTGTGAGTCGTTGCGTCGGTGCGCTTTGTTTCTACCGCTTTTATTATCATAAAAAAAATAATAATAAATAATAATAATAAATGAATAGTAAAATAAAATCAGCTGTCCCTTTTTATTGATTTTGTTACATATACCAACAAAATTAATTAATACAAATAGTACAAAAGTCAAAACAAAAGCAAAATTGTACAAAATAATAAGATGAATAACAAAAACTGAAAGGAGAGGGAGAGGACAGCAGCAGCAGCGCATATGTGCTCCTCTATTTGGAGAGCCAAGCCCAAACTTATTTCTTCTTGTCCCTTTGCTTGCCTCCCACTTTCAGCAAAAACATGGCAGCATTGGCAGCAGCCCCTGCTCCACCCCTGCTGCCTCATGCTGCTCCACTGCTCCACTCTGTGTCACTGCTGCCAACAGCTTGGTCTCCTATGAGCTTTGATCCCCTGCATTAGCATCCACACCTACACCACAGTTTTTACCTATAAATGCTGTAAACAGAAACAGTGTTAAAGGGGGGGAGAATTCTGAAAAACATTAGAGACCAAACAATAACAAAACAGAACCATAAACACAGAGACAGCAAGCAGAAGAGAGGTATCAATACACACAGCAACGAAAAAAACGAAAAATCAAAAGGGAGGGGAAAGAAAAGAACAGGGGCAGTCACGCAGAGGAGGGGAGAGGAGAAGCAATCACCCAAAAAAAAGACACCGCGAACCACCACTGCTCCGCCCCATCGCCGCCGTGAACCGCCGTAAACACCACTCACAACGCCACAACCATCGCGTCACCTAAAACCAGCACCTCCATCATCCTCCCTCCTTTCGTTCTCCCCCTGTCTCCCTCTCACCACCGCAACCCACCGCCTCTTCTCCTCCAGTCCGTCTTTCTCTCTCATCACCGTGCGCCACCACTCCTCTCCCTCCGAATCATCGCACCAAACCCCCCACCACGATCCATCACCCTTCGGTTTCCCTCTCCCTCGCACAGCCCAAGCCGTCGCAGCCACCATAGCGCACCATCGCGTCGTCGTCTCCACGGCTCCCCACCGTGGTTGGCATCCACCGGCGCGACCCTCTCCACCGTAGCCTTCGCCCTCCTTCTCTCCCTTCTTTTCGTCCCTCTCCTTTCCCTCTCTCTCTGGAAGTCTCAATCTCTCTCTCTGTTAAAAATGGTTGCGCGGCTGAGTTTGGGGGGAGGGATAAAATTAGGTTAATAAAATTAGGGTTTTCTTTTTAATTAGGATTTTATAGTAGTTTTTGCGCCTACTTCTCACACCCCTTCATTTTAATCGCTGCAACCCCTAGGCAAGCCCACAATTTCGTGGGTAAGCCAGCCTTTACAGTGGGCTGGGCTGCTGCTAAATGCACCCCCCTTTTTTTGCTCATACAACCGTCTGCTTCTAAATACACACACCATTTTACTACTGCACCCCTGTTTCTCCTTTTAAAAAAATATTTCTTTTGCCTAAATAAATATTTTCTTTCACAAACCTTTTTTTTCTTTCCAAATAACAGATAAATGTTTTTCTAAACATAGAAATGGTTCGTTACAAATGGTCACTCTGATGCTTAGCTCGTTTGACCGTTAATAACAGCTTTAGTTTTCAAACGAGCTATGAGTGACGACCACTCTGAGTTTTGCTTGTTTGGTCGTCACGAATACCTCTTTCAATTTCAAATAAATAAAAACACCAACAGACAAACTTTTTTCTACCAAGAACTACGTGTGATTTGATTCTCTACCAGGAGATACGTAGGAGCGGAGGGCGGCCGACCTCTGTCAATTGCATTAAAAAAAAAACCTTTTCTTCTTTTAATTATTTTCTTTCCTATTTCTCAAAAAAATACAAAAAATAACTAACTGTTTATCGAGTCTTTTTTTTATTATTGTTTTTTATAAGGGTAAAAACCTTATTTTTGAATTAACATATTTTTTGCACATTTAGTTAAAAGGTAACCTTCCTTAGGAAGGATGTCGTAGGGTGCTAATACCTTCCCTACGCATAAACGACTCCCGAGCCTAAATCTGGTCCGCAAGACCCCTTTTTCCACTCAATAGGGATTTTCCAATGTTTGCCCTTAAACTAAAACTTTGGTGGCGGCTTCATCCAAGAACTTCGAAGAATCCCTCCTTCGGATTTTTCGGTCGCTACAGCGGATAAATAAATAGGTCTTGAACTGCTGAGGTGGCTTCTTCTCCAAGCTGCTCCATTTTAATCTTCCTGCTCTTTGCTTTATGTCTTGTACTTAATTCAACTTGAACCATTAGTAGATAAGGTGTAATTTGTTATCATACAAAACAAAGAGTGTTTGCCTTTGGTTCAACAGGTTCCCCTCGGCCCAGCACTCTGGCCTCCTCTTCTTCAAGGTGGCGTTCAAGGAGCCAAGAAAGGTCGGATCTCCATCCAAGATCGGATCTCCATCCAAGAACGTCTAAGAGCGGAACTCCATCTAGGATCAGAACTCCACCTAGGATCGAATCTCCATCCAAGATCGAAACTCCATCCAAGATCGGATCTCCATCCAGGATCGGATCTCCATCCAGGATCGGATCTCCACCCAGGATCGGATCTCCATCCAAGATCGTCCCGGATCGGAACTCAGCCTAGGGTTGGATCTCCATCCAAGATCGGAACTCCTTCTAGGATCGGAACTCAACCTAGGATCGGATCTCCATCCAAGATCGTCCAAGATCGGAACTCCACCTAGGATCGACACTCCTGAGGGTTCCCCTTGGCCCAGCAATCTGGCTTCCTATTCTTTAAGGTGGCGTTCAAGAAGCCAAGAAAGGTCGGATCTACATCCAAGGTCGGATCTCCATCCAAGATCGTCCAAGATCGGAACTCCATCTAGGTCGGAACTCCACCTAGGATCGGATCTCCATCCAAGATCGGAACTCCATCCAGGATCGGATCTCCATCCAAGATCGGATCTTCACCCAAGATCGGATCTCCATCCAAGATCGGATCTCCACCCAAGATCGGAACTCCTGATGATTCCTACTGTCTTGAGGTCTATTTCACCTGCGACGAGAATGGTGAAGAAAACAATTCAAAGCTCGGATCCAAGAAAAAATTCACAAAACCAAAGCCCGAAACAGCGAAAATCGGATTTGTGGGCAAGGTCTACAATGTAAAACTCGTCATCAAGTCAAAACCCAGCACAACGCTAGACCGGTCCGGCTTATAAGTAAAGATTGCCCTTTTGGCGACCATACTTAGGGGGCAACTGTTATGGATAGGACCTTTGCTAACTACACCCCAAGGCCCATTTACAAAAGGCCCATTCAAAAAAGCAATATTCACTTATCAATGGCCAAGATTGCAGCGCAAGATCGGACAGTCCAGATCCATCAGGTCAAACACCACCAAACTCTATAAATAAGCATTCAATGCTTCATTAAAGGTACACACTCTTTCCTACATTCCTACCTCTAATCAGTTCTCTAGCTGACTTGAGCGTCGGAGTGCCTTCGCAGGTACCACCTGCCCCGGATCGAACGCGGAGCTCGGTTGATCAAGCCCAATCCCTACCAACTATCTAAGATCGGACTGTGTCTAAGATCGGATACAGGTCTAGAGATACAGTACAGAACACCATCATTCCATGATTTTGTGCGCAAATATTGACAACGTACGGAACAAGTGACGAGTGCACATTACATCTTTAAGAAATTTCACGACAGAATATTTCGTGAGATATAATAGCGCTGCTCTTGATAATTGTGTCTTTGATGAAGATGATTGTTACAAGAACTACTAAGCTAACAAGATATTTACGAAGACTTAGATGCATAATTTTGATGCGTCTTTTGTTGAATTAGTTTGAAAATTACTAGTGTTATGAAACTATATATATCGTTCATGTTTTTTTGATGAATTGAGACTACTTTTGATGGATAATATTTGTAAATTTTGTTAGTTCTATAGAATGTTTGTGTGCTATTTAATTTTTTTAAAAGATTTTGTAGTATGAAAGTTTAAAATGATAAAATCTATAACTAGTATAACTTTATATTAAATTTAAGGTGTTAGTAATTTGAGAGTAAAAGCATCTTTCCAATAGAATAATGTTTCATTAAGTAACAAAAAATGCCCCACTAAAATCCCTCACCAAAAGGAATTTTAAAAAAACATTGTCACTTGTTTTTAGTGACGAAATGGTTTCCTCTCTATTAGTGACGGATTCCCTCACTAATAGCAACAGAATTTTCGTTCCTGAGTCGAATTTATGTCATTTATTGACGGATTATATTTGTTTGTGAGGGGTGTATTCCGTCGCAAATAGAGACGAATTTTAAAGTCCCTGGCTAAAAATTTAATGACGCCGAAATTGGTTATTTATGTCGCCAAACCAGTTAGTGACGAATTTCTGTTATTTAGTGACAAATTTGGGCGGTCTCTAATTTCTTTTTTTAGTAGTGATTAATGCTAACAAAAAAATTAGGCCGAAAAATGTTGGCCCAATAATACAGTCATATGTTGGATTAACGTGCCCATCCAAGTAATGACCCTCCCATACCAAAGGTCCAAATAGGCAGTAATGGCCAAAATATTTGCATTTGTGGGTTCTCATCATACTAGCAAATAGTGTTACTCATGGGTGCGGAGATCCTCTCCATTTCTTAAAAGAAATGGATGGTCCAACAATTAGGCATTTATATATTTTATACACTTAAAACTTAGGTAATAGACCATCCATTTCTTTTGAGAAATGGAGAGGATCTCCACCCGTTACTCATAGTTTGGCTAGAGCATCAATTATGTAACATTAGCTCTCATTTTTATCTTGATATTTGAGAATTTCTTGTAAGCATGTTCTAATGAAATGACTAAGTATCCTCCGGGTCTCTTTTATTGGCGGCCCACCCAAGCTTTTTGGTCAAGATCCACCACCGATTTTTCTATTAAAAAAATAATTAAAACTTCTAACTGCGCGCATTACATGATTACAAGAATTGAGATGGTGATGAAATCAAATTGTGTAGAAATATATAAATAAAAGAAAGAATGAACAGTTGGTAAGTTGGTCAATCATATGGGAAAGAGAACTTTCAACATAAATTATTTGTTTCCAATCCTTTAAGTGCTTTTGTTCACGTCGTCACTGGGACTTAGAGGCGGTTGCATAAGTGTTCTCAGGTAGAAGATTTCTTGTTGTGCTTTGGATTATACTATTCGTTTGTGGTGGAGGCCCCAACCCTCCACCTCGACTTCTTTGGGCTTTATACAATTTATTTTTGTGGCGGGCGGATGTTCTGAAAAATCCAAACAACGAATATGGTTAATTCATTAAAGTATGATTCAAATGCTATTTAATTATATCCATATATTTTTTTGATGAATAATTTTATCCATATCTTTATAATTATAGCTAATCATGTCAGAAAAATGAGTCATTATAATCATATATATGTATATGAATACACAAAACATTAAGAAGACCAAGCATGTATATATATATATATATATATATATATATATATATATATATATATATATATATATATATATATATATATATATATATATATATATATATATATATGATTATTGAATACATATTTTGAGCAATAATGTTTTATTTTCCTAAAAAAATCAAATAACCTCTAATCTATAGATATTTGAATTTCAAGAAGCTAGGTTATCATTATCGAATACTTACGTGGTTATCGTCGATGAATTTTGAGGGAAAGACTTATACTTTCGCAACATTGGCATCTGAATAAAATTATCAGCAGCGAGAGCCATTAGCACAAGATTATTAATCAAATTGGATATTCTGTTTCTTTCAGAAATAATTAGTGTAAGGTGTTTAATATTTATTGTTGCAATGTTGGGAGTTAAGTTGAAGGTGGGATTTATAAAGAAAAGCATGTATGAATTTTGTTGATGTAGAAACTAACAACACGCGAGTAGTACTGTTTGAGGTGGTCAATGTTGAACGTTTCTCTATAGTATTTATTTAAATTTAAAGGGATCAATGGTCAACTCAACTATATGCATGTCACTGTAAACACCAAAAAAAAATATGCATGTCAGTGTCATTTATTTTTGACTGAGTATTTTTTTTGGACTGAGTATTATTAGTAGTTCAAATTAGTGATTTTAAGTGTTTTTTAATGGCAAGATTTAGAGTAAAATTAAATGGGATTTTTAATTCAGTTGTAAAGGCAATTTAGAATAAAAATTTTAATATCCGTTTTGCAACCAACAAAAATAATATTTTTGAAGTAAAATTGTACTTTGCTTCTTTAAGTTTATTTAAAATTTCTTAATTAAGTTATTTATGTTTTAAAATGTTAATGACATTAGCCTTTTTTTAAAAAATATTTTCCATCTATTTATGTTAATAGAAGCTGACGTGGCATGATAAGTGGCTTTGTACGCGTAAACTTTTGTTGTTTAACTGACTCGAATGTGAGTTTTTGAGGTTCAAAGTCGGTTGTTTCGAACACCCGACTCCAAATATGTTTTTTTTTTAAATTTTGTTTCGTTTTACTCACTAACCAGAATTGGTCATTCACAACATAATACAAATCCTATCACAAACTAGAAATTGTTACTATGAATACAAATACCCACTCTATTTATAAAATTAAAATGTTTACATAGGGCTTTACATAAGTGCACAACATTGCAAGAATTACAATAAAATTACAATAAGAAAAGTATATATGAATTACAAAAAGAACTATACGTTCATCATACTTAAGTGAAATTTTAGAAGGAGAGAATGTTTGGGAGAAGGGGAAGCCAATACAAAATACATTTCATAAGTTTCCTGTACTCATTCATTTTCCCATCTCAACAAAGATACTCTCGTTCTGAAATTTTACCCAATTATGATAAATGCCTAGTTCTAGTTTTGAGGGATAACACGGTCTAGTGAGATTTATTTGATTGCTTGACACCACCAAGTTGATCTTTATTTGTATTTATTCCAAGACAATCCAAAGAAATAGGATTGGTGTTGAAAAGGTTCAAAGACATGAATTTGTATATGTTACGATCGGTTTCTCTTCTTGAGAAAGGACCGAACACAAGTTATCACTACGCCAGATCTTAAGAAAAAAAGCGCCCTATTGGGCAGCGCTCTTGCTATAAGCACTGCTTTTGCTTAAAACAAGCAGGGAATGGGCAGCGCTCCTGCTTTAAGCGCTGCTTTTGGTTAAAACGCGCTGGGGCGATGGGCAGCGCTTTTTATCAAGCGCTGCCTATAGGAGAACGAGGATGGGCGATGGGCAACGCTTATTATCAAGCGCTGCCTATAGGAGAACGAGGGTGGGCGATGGGCAGCGCTTTTTATCAAGCGCTGCCTATAGTAGAACGAAATTGGGTGATGGACAGCGTTTTTTACATAAGCGCTGCCTATTACTATTATTTTTTTTCATTTTCCTCTCATTCCCTCGCGCTCCAATGTTTCATTTTCCTCTCTCCCTGACTATCTCACTTTCAGTTCACGACTCTCTCACTCACGGCTCTCTCACTTCGTCCCTCTCACCATTGATGCCCACGCTGTACCCAAAACCCTCACGCTAGCTTCTCATTCCCTCAGCAAACATTGCACGCCGTTGTCAGCCATTGAAGCCATTCTTACGCTGCTCCTTCCCGTGTTCGTGTTGCTGAAGCACCGCTTTCACTCTTTCACTCAGTTCGTGTTGTTGCCTCTTTCACTCTTTCACTCAGTTCGTGCCATTCACTCTTTCACTCAATAATAAAATAGGATTGGTGTTGAAAAGGTTCAAAAACATGAATTTGTATATGTTACGATCAGTTTCTCTACTTGAGAAAGGACCGAACACAAGTTATCACTACGCCAGATCTTAAGAAAAAAAACGTCCTATTGGGCAGCGCTCTTGCGGTAAGCGCTGCTTTTGCTTAAAACACGCAGGGAATGGGCAACGCTCCTGCTTTAAGCGCTAATTTTGGTTAAAATGCGCTGGGACGATAGGCAGCGCTTCTTATCAAGCGCTGCCTATAGGAGAACGAGGATGGGCGATGGGCAGCGCTTTTTATCAAGCGCTGCCTATAGTAGAACGAAATTGGTCGATGGGCAGCGTTGTTTACAAAAGCGCTGCCTATTACTATTATTTTTTTCATTTTCCTCTCATTCCCTCGCGCTCCAACGTTTCATTTTCCTCTCTCCCTGACTCTCTCACTTTCAGTTCATGACTCTCTCACTTCGTCCCTCTCACCATTGATGCCCACGTTGTAACCAAAACTCTCACGGTAGCTTCTCATTCCCTCAGCAAACATTGCACGCCGTTGTCAGCCAGTGACGCCATTCTCACGCTACTCCTTCCCGTGTTCGTGGTGCTGAAGCACCGCTTTCACTCAGTTCGTGTTGTTGCCTCTGCGTGCCTGTGTTCGTATTTGCTGCCTCAGTTCGCGTGTTTTCTACCTTCGTCATTTCTCGGGTATACATTTTATTTTACTACCCCTGTTCATCCGTTTCTTCCTTGTTTGTTTAGTTAGGGATTCGTGTTCATTTGTGGGTATTATTGTTGCAAGATATCTATTAAAATTGTTGATTTGGGGTTCATCCTTTGTTTGTTGAGTTAGGGTTTCGTGTTCATTTAGGGTTATTATCTACTAAAATTGCTGGTTAGAGTAGGTGCGGCTAGTTTGTAATTGTTTAACACTTTTTCAATAATAAAATTTGTTTAGAAAATATCTTCAATTAGGTGTCTTGGTTATTAGTTATTCTATTCATTACAATTTTCCTTTTTTCGAATATGCAAATTGTTTGTTAGGTTTTGCGAGTTTTTTTTGCCGGAGCTTCACGTTCATTGTTCGGGTTGGTCCTGGTTCGAGTGTTCGTTCTATTTCGTTCGAGTTTATTGTTGCTTCCACTTGTTCAGGTACTTTTGTTGTTTTCTTGTATTTATTATATGAAGAATGGTAATATGGAAAACATCAAAGTCTTTTATTTCTTTAGTTGAAAATAGTTGAATGTCTTAGCTTCAAAAAAATTGTACGTTGTATGTTTTTCACCTGTAATAGGTTTAAGTTCTCTTATCAGGATTTTATTATAAATATTGGGAAATTACGGATAGAAAGTGGATGTCTGCCAATCGTCTGTCTAAGGAATATGTCGCTGGAGTGGATTATTTTGTGAAATGTGCTGTTGAACGTTTGGGGACTTCTAGAGATATCAAATGTCCTTGTTTAAGTTGTTGTTATGTAAAATCAGTTAATGCAGAGGAGTTGGCAGGACATTTAAAGGGTTACGGAATTGATCAAAGTTACACTTGTTGGACAATGCATGGTGAGGAAAGAGGTGAATCTTCAAATATGCGTAATAGTACTGAGAGATGTGCGCCGGTTGACACCGAAAGAACTACATTTGATGGGGATGAATTTGAAGAGATGGCAAAGGCTGTTGAAGACGATCTTAATGATTGTCCTCAAATGTTTGAGAAGTTGATAACGGATGCAGAGACACCGTTGTATTCGGGTTGTACTGAATTCACAAAATTATTGGCTGTGATAAAGTTGTATAACTTGAAAACTTGCCACGGATGGACGGATAAGAGCTTTACGGAATTACTCGCACTATTGAAAGAAATGTTGCCGAAGGATAATGTGCTCCCTTCTCGGACGTATGATGCAAAACAAATGTTAGAGTCCATTGGCTTGAACTATGAGAAGATACACGCTTGTCCCAATGATTGCATTTTATTTCGGAATGAACATGCATTGTTAAAGTCGTGTCCTAAATGTAATGCATCGCGGTATAAAAAGAAAGAATTTTCTCCAGAAAAGATGTTGTGGTATTTTCCCATAATTCCTCGATTTAGGCGCATGTACCGTAGTTCAGAAGATGCAAAACACATGACATGTCATGAGGATGAAAGGATTAAAGACGGCATGCTACGACACCCGACGGATTCTCCGCAATGGAAAAAAATTGATATTGATTATCCTGATTTCGGGTTGGATCCAAGAAACCGACTTGCATTGTCTGCTGATGGATTTAACCCGCACGGTATTCAGAGTAGCTCCCACAGTACATGGCCCGTGATTTTGGCGATCTATAACTTACCTCCATGGCTTTGCATGAAACGCAAATATATGATGTTGTCATTGTTAATTTCTGGGCCCAAGCAACCAGGAAATGATATTGATGTATACTTGGCTCCTTTAATTGAAGACTTGAAGCTAATGTGGGAGACTGGAGTAGAGGTGTATGATGGGTTCAGAGAAGAAAGTTTCACCCTGAGGGCTATGATTTTTGGCACAATTAATGACTTTCCAGCATACGGCAATCTATCTGGGTACAGCAACAAAGGTCAGTGTGCATGACCTATATGTGAAGATAACACTGATTGGATGTGGTTGGAACATGGTAAGAAGAATATCTACCCTGGTCATCATAGATTTTTGCCATCTACTCATCAGTATCGATTGTTGAAAAAGGCATTCAATGGGAATATCGAAACCCGTAAAGCTCCCATGGCTTTGACGGGTGAACAACTATTTGAAAAGGTGAAAGATTTGAACATTAAATTTGGGAAGCCTTTTGCAGGAGAGCTTGCCAAACGGGGGTGGAAGAAAAAGTCGATTTTCTTTTAGTTGCCATACTGGAAGTCATTATATGTAAGGCACTTCATTGATGTGATGCATGTTGAAAAAAATGTCTTTGAAAGTGTCATTGGTACCTTACTCAATATGCCAGGAAAGACTAAAGATACCATCAACTCAAGGTTGGACTTGCTTAGTATGGGGTTGAGACCAGAATTGGGTCCGATAAAGAAGGGTACACGTACATATCTACCTCCGGCATCTCATACTCTATCTAAAAAGGAGAAGACCGTGTTTTGTAAGTTTCTTCATGGAGTTAAAGTTTCAGAGGGATACTCTTCAAATGCTACGAACCTTGTATCGATGAAAGACCTCAAGTTAAAATCTTTAAAGTCCCATGATTTTCATGTTGTAATGGAGAATTTGCTACCCATTGGTATACGATCCATTTTTTGCCTAAGAAAGTACCCCAGACCCTAACCAAACTTTGTTTCTTTTTTAAGGCGATTTGTAGTAGAGTGATTGACCCTGGAAAGTTGCCATCATTGCAAAGAGAAATTACTGTCACTTTGTGTGAGCTTGAGATGTATTTCCCACCTTCGTTTTTTGACATAATGATTCATCTAATAGTTCATCTGATTAGAGAGAGACAATTGTGTGGCCCGTGTTACATGAGATGGATGTATCCGTTTGAGCGTTATATGAAGATATTAAAAGGATATGTGAAAAACCGATCACGACCCGAGGGTTGTATTTTTGAGCGCTACATAGTTGAAGAAGCTATTGAGTTCTGCACCGGCTATCTATCTAGTCTTGAATATTCTGTGGGACTGCCAAGGTCTCGTCACTTAGGAAGCATTAGTAAAGGGATGTCAGGAACTAAAATAGTTATGGTATCAAGGAAAGAACTAGATCAAGCACACTTATATGTTTTGCACAATGATAGTGAGATTGATTCATATGTTGCCAAGCACATGGACATACTTAAGAGTGATCACCCATATAAGAGTCAAGTTTGGTTAACAAAAGAACACAATCAGAGTTTCATAGTGTGGCTAAAAGAGCACATTGATTTCGAGTTTGCTATGAATCCTATCTCGATTTCAGAAAGATTGAGATGGTTAGCAAAAGGTCCAAATATACCTGTTTACTCCTACACCAGCTATCTAATGAACGGGGTATACGTTCTATACAAAAAACCATGATGATCAGAGTAAAATGCAAAATAGTGGGGTGACTCTTGTAGCTCAAGCTATGAATACATCAAGTGCCAAAGACAGAAATCCCATATACGCGAATATGTCATACTTCAGGGTCATTGAACACATATGGGAGTTGGATTACAACATGTTTCAGGAGCCTGTGTTCCAATGTAAGTGGGTTGACAATAATAATGGTTTACAGATTGATGAGTTGGGCGGGGTTCATGCGGGTGAATTTCAACAAGTTAGGATATAAAGATGAGCCTTTTATTTTGGCATCCCAAGCTCAACAAGTGTTTTATGTCACTGATCCAGTTGATTAGAGAGAATGATTAGAGAATAAAAGTTGGGATCCGTTTATTGGCCTCTCAGGGCTGTATTTATAGTACAATGGGAATTAAATGATAATAAGTACACATTATGGTCGAGTTGACCGTTACAGACAAGAGGGAGGGAACCCAGGAATATTTCCCTCTAATTCCTTTGACTGCGCTTCATTCCTTTCTTGGAGAGGTAGAGACGAGATATTTTGGGCCGCTCGGTCAGTCATCAGGGGAGGTCCTTTGGAAGCCGAGCGGATGTGTATGCCGGCCAGTCCGGATGGGAACATAGCCCTTCGAGCGGCGGGCGCGGAGCGCGAAGTCGTTCAAAACAAGTTGAGCTCGGCTTTATTGTAGCCCTTCAATTGTCAGATTAAAGTCTTCGATTCTCTGGCCTTTCGGCTCATGAGCGGTGCTCCCGATGCTTATTGTAACTGAGTTGTTGATTGGACATGTGATTGATTTGATGGGTCTGACCGTTTGACTCTTTGACTCTTGACTGCATCGGTTTTCTTGATTTGACCGTCATTTTTTGTGCCTTCATAAATGTTTGTCTTGTAACCGACCTTGCTTTTGCCTATATATATATATATATATATATATATATATATATATATATATATATATATATATATATATACGCATGAGGTGTGAGGCCTCTTTGCGTTGGTGCCTTGGCTTTCTTTCTAGCTTCCTTTATCATTTTTGTTGCACGTTGTTGTCTCTATGTTTGGGACCAAATCTCCTTCTTCGAGTTTCCTGAGTAATCTGGTTGGTGTCTTCTACCTAGCACTTGATTTGGGAGAGTCTCCTTCGACCAGGCGATTGTCAGGGAGGATGCTCTTCTACCGGTCGCTTGTCTTGGAATAGTCAGCTGCAAAACAAAGAAATGGAGTCCTTGGCGACGAATCGGTGAGTACTGGTCGGCCTCAGGATCAGAATATATATATATATATATATATATATATATATATATATATATATATATATATATATATATATATATATATATATATATATATATATATATATATATGTATATGTATATTGATATATTTTGTTTTTTTACTTCTATGATGTACGCTCGATATGATATATGGACTTTGTAAGTAAGTTATTTTTTATAAATAAATAGCATTTCAGATGGAGTTATACCTTGTTTGCTGTTTTCTGCTTTTACCGTTAGGTCCTTTGATGATTTTTGATCTGACGTTTTGATTTGACTGTTGGAACGTGACGTTTGACGTGCGATCGTTGCGCCTGTTCCCAAGGAGGGTTGTGTCATAACTCGCCCTATCGCAAATCGACACATGTCCTCATCTAACTGTGGGATGCGAAAAGGTGCGTCGATCAGAGTCATTTGTCATTTGTCAGGTTAGATGGAGCGTGGCTTGGAGAATCAGAGTCATTTGTCAGGTTTTTCAAAAAAACCTATATATATATACCTTCATGTGTGCCGTTACCATTTTCGCTTTTCCTTTTTTGCCATTCTGGAATTCTCGCTTCATCTTCCCTGGTTCTTGCTGGTTTTCTTCGTCGTTTCGTGAGTCTTACCCTTTCTTCTAGCGTTTCACGACACCAGTTTGCGGCGCCATCTTCTTGCGTATAGTTGAATCAAGGTACGCACTTGGTTTAAATTCCTCCTTCGTCTGTTTATCTTTTGTATGTGTTTGTTTCCTGTTTTTGTTTCTTCGCTTCGTCGCCGAAGCTTTGTTTCTGTTAAACAATGTCAGTTGTATTGATAAATAGTACTGATAGCGATACAGAGGTTACTTCTACCATTAGATTTTGTAGGAAGGATAGTTGTTCCAGTAGGTGTGTTGATTGCTTGGTGGGTAAGGGGTAACACTTGATATCTGAACTTAAGCAACTTGAAGATTCTTATAGTAGGTCTTCGTCTCCCTCTTTAGGGATGTCTGACGATTCAGGCTCGAATTGAGAGGAGATTTTTGACCCAGTAGTGCGCTACAGTTGAGTGAAGGCAAAAGTGAGGGATGCCTGCTCAGACCTGAATACTGATGAGGAGGTAGGGGAGGTTCAAGAGCTCTTATGACATCCGGTTGATGTCGGTGCTGCTATTGCCCGGCCAGTTGGTTTTGAGGAGCGCGTTTGGCATTTTCTAGTGGCTGCCGGGTCTCTTCCCTTCACTTATATGTACAAGACATTGTTCAAAGACCTGGAGGTTAGGGTTCCTTTCTCTTTTTATTACTGCAATGTGCTTCAAACTTTGAATGCCGCCCCTTCCCAGCTTCATCCGAACGGTTGGGCCTTTATGCGGGTGTTTGAGATTTTCTGTGAGTGTTTGAGCTTAGAACCGACGGCGGAGAAGTTTTTGAGTTTCTTTAGGGTGCAATCGCCGAGGCCACGTACGTGAGTTTCTCTATGCAACATTCATTGTCACCCGTTGATGGCCGTTTATAACAGTAGTTATAAACACTTCAAGGAGAGTTTCTTCAAATTGGAGGCAGGGCCGTCTTGTTCCACCCTGTTGCTTACCGAACAAGGTGAGGAGCGGTTTCCCTTGTTCTGGACTCGTAAACCCCGTAAAGGGGGGTTGAAAGACGAGCGGGCTCTTTCTTCTTCAGATCGGGCGGATCTTGAACGACTTTGGGTGGGCGCGCCGATCAAGTCTACTCTTTTGCTGAGTACAGAAAATTTGGAAACATCTTTAATTTCATACCTGAGTATTTTCCTTTTTCTTCTTCATTGTTCTCTGTTTTGGTAATCTTTCGTGCTGACCAATTTTTCTCCTTTTGCAGATTCATCGGGCATGTCTCCTATTAGTGTGGAGGAGTGCAAGCGCCTTCGTGCCGAGCAAAGAGGAGGCAAGGGTATACCAAGGTTGTGTCCCTTGCTAATGTTTCTCCTCCTGCTGCTGCTATTGAAGTTCCAAACGGTACTCCAACCAAAGAGGCTTCTCCTTCTAAACAACCTGCAAAAAGAGGAAGTCAGAGACTCCTGGTCCTGCTGCTTTGGTTCAGGCTGGTGCGGGTGATCCTCCTACCGACCCTTCATGGCGTAAACATCTGAAGGTGGTGACGACCGCTACTGCCGAGGGTCCTGTAAAAATGACTTGGGATTCTGGGTATCCTTTGAACATGGTGTTGAATGGGGTGCTTCCTCCTGGTGATGCTGAGAAGGCTATTATCATGGGATTTGGTCCTGCAATGGAGACTATCACGGAGCTCTTTTATGGATCACCTTGTGGAAACTTCCTTCTGACGGTCGGTGGAGGAGTATGGCCGGTTAGAGGAGGAGCTGAACCGATCGAAAAGCAAGGTAGCTGATCTTCAGGCTGATGTGTAGAAGCTCGATGGTTACAAAAGCATGCTGGAGGGTAAGCTGTCAAAGATGGCCAGGGAGGCCAAGGAGTCTTCGGCTAAAATCAAGGCCCTCGAGAGTGATCTGCAGTCGGCTAAGGAGAAGCTGGAGGCTGCCGAGGAGAAGTTGAAGGAGGCTGAAGCCGCAATAGTTCCGGAGTCGGAGAGGATCCAAACACTGCGGTCCAACAAATGAGGATGGTCTCCACGTGGCGCCTGTTCCCAAGGAGGGTTGTGTCATAACTCCCCCTATCGCAAATCGGCACATGTCCTCATCTAACGGTGGGATGCGAAAAGGTGCGTCGATCAGAGTCATTTGTCTTTTGTCAGGTTAGATGGAGCGTGGCTTGGAGAATCAGAGTCATTTGCCAGGTTTTTCAAAAAAACATATATATACCTTCGTGTGTGCCGTTACCATTTTCGCTCTTCCTTCTTTGCGATTCTTGTATTCTCGCTTCATCTTCCCTGGTTCTTGCTGGTTTTCTTCGTCGTTTCGTGAGTCTTACCCTTTCTTCTGGCGTTACACGACACCAGTTTGCGGCGCCATTTTCTTGCGTATAGTTGAATCAAGGTACGCACTTGGTTTGAATTCCTCCTTCGTTTGTTATTCTTTTGTATGTGTTTGTTTCCTGTTTTCGTTTCTTCGCTTTGTCGCCGATGCTTTGTTCCTGTTAAACAATGTCAGTTGTATTGATAAATAGTACTGATAGCGATACAGATGTTACTTCTACCATTAGATTTTGTAGGAAGGATAGTTGTTCCAGTAGGTGTGTTGATTGCTTGGTGGGTAAGGGGTAATACTTGATATCCGAACTTAAGCAACTTGAAGATTCTTATAGTAGGTCTTCGTCTTCCTCTTTAGGGATGTCTGACGGCGGAGAAGTTTTTGAGTTTCTTTAGGGTGTTTGAGATTTTGTGAATTTTTGAGTGTATAACCGACGGCGGAGAAGTTTTTGAGTTTCTTTAGGGTGCAGTCGCCGAGGCCACGTACGTGGGTTTCTCTATGCAACATTCATTGTCACCCGTTTATGGCCGTTTATAAGAGTAGTTATAAACACTTCAAGGAGAGTTTCTTCAAATTGGAGGCAGGGCCGTCCTGTTCCACCCTGTTGCTTACCGAACAAGGCGAGGAGCGGTTTCCCTTGTTCTGGACTCGTAAACCCCGTAAAGGGAGGTTGAAAGACGAGCGGGCTCTTTCTTCTTCAGATCGGGCGGATGTTGAAAGACTTTAGGTGGGCGCGCCGATCAAGTCTACTCTTTTGCTGAGTACAGAAAATTTGGAAACATCTTTAATTTCATACCTGAGTAATTTCCTTTTTCTTCTTCATTGTTCTCTGTTTTGGTAATCTTTCGTCCTGACCAAATTTTCTCCTTTTGCAGATTCATCGGGCATGTCTCCTATTAGTGTGGAGGAGTGAAAGCGTCTTCGTGCCGAGCAAAGAAGGAGGCAAAGGTATAGCATGGTTGTGTCCCTTGGTAATGTTTCTCCTCCTGCTGCTGCTATTGAGGTTTCAGGCGGTACTCCAACCAAAGAGGCTTCTCCTTCTAAACAACCTGCAAAAAGAGGAAGTCAGAGACTCCTGGTCTCGCTGCTTTGGTTCAGGCTGGTGCGGGTGATCCTCCTACCGAACCTTCATGGCGTAAACATCTGAAGGTGGTGACGACCGCTACTACCGAGGGTCCTGTAAAAACGGCTTGGGATTTTGGGTATCCTTTGAACATGGTGTTGAATGGGGTGCTTCCTCCTGGTGATGCTGAGAAGGCTATTGTCATGGGTTTTGGTCCTGCAATGGAGACTATCAAGACTTATGGCATATGGAGCTCTTTCATGGCTCACCTATTGGAAACTTCCTTCAGACGGTCGGTGGAGGAGTATGGCCGGTTGAAGGAGGAGCTGAACCGATCAAAAAGCAAGGTAGCTGATCTTTAGGCTGATGTGCAGAAGCTCGATGGTTACAAAAGCATGCTGGAGGGTAAGCTATCAAAGATGGCCAGGGAGGCCAAGGAGTCTTCGGCTAAAATCAAGGCCCTCGAGAGTGATCTGCAGTCGGCTAAGGAGAAGCTGGAGGCTGCCGAGGAGAAGTTGAAGGAGGCTGAAGTCGCCATAGTTCCGGAGTCGAAAAGGATCCAAACACTGCGGGTTGCTTTGGAGGATTTCAAGTTGGACTGTGTTGCTAATTTTGACAGCGGTTTTAACACTGTTGTTGCTCAAATCCAATCCTTGCACCTGGGCATTGATATTTCTAGTATGGACTTGGATAAGATCATGGTGGATGGCCAGCTGGTTGACGTGCCAACAGAGGAGGAGGAATTGCGCAAAAAGTTGCTACAGGATGTGGAGGATCCCCCCCTTTGGTATTAGTACCTGCCCTCGGGAGCCTTTGGCTGAAGGTGGTGATCCGGGTGCATTGGTCAGGGAGCCGAAGGTTGAGCTGTCGAATGTTGATGCCGATCGCCGGGATATGGTGATGGATTCCGTTGACTCCGAAGCTACCCCTTAGTTTCTCCTTGCTTTGTATGGTCGGCCTGCATGCCTTTTTTGAACCTTTTTCGCCTGCGCAACACCTTTGCTTGAATTGGCTTTTGAGCCCCCATTTTGGATATTGCCCTAAGGAATCTTTGTACTATAACTTCGTTTTGGTTGATGCTCCTTGTTTGATCCTTGGTTGTTGTTTATTTTTGGGTCTGTTTAGACCGATTTTGTTTGGGATTAGAGCCATATGGGCTCCGACCTGACACTTCTTTCGTCGCTTTTCGTTGTTTGGGATTAGAGCCAAGGGTGTATGTCGGCTTTCGTGAGTCTTCACCTGTTAGGACTTAGGTCTTTAATGGGAGCGTACTTTCTCCACGTTTTTGCCTAAGGGTGTATGTCGGCTTTCACCAATCTCCACCTGTCGGGACTTCATTCACTGCCTCAATAGACCAACATGACCGCCTGGTCATGCTGCGGCGTTTGGTTGTGCTGGTTTTCTAAAGAGATTCCTTATGGTGCGACTAGCTTGCCAAGTTTCCCTTCCTGCCCATAAGGTTCCCCCAAGGGTGCGGCAAGGACTCGTCAGCCCCACCTATTGCCTGTCGGGACTTATTTTTTCGCCCAAGGGTAACGTCGAGACGTTGCTCGGTTCTTACCTGTCGGGACTTACGTCTGGGGTTATTGTGGTCCATTCTAGATCTTAGGATACAAGGATATAATAATCCGGTCCTTTTATTCATTTTTGGGTACAGTTGGGGGCCTATATAGCCACTCTACAAAAGTGCATTATTTTCTTTTGTCATCTTTTCTTCTGGAGGACCGGGTTGGTTCCCTTTCGGCTCGGCCCTTTTTCTTCATCCTGGTTTCTCGGTGTCGTCCTGTTCTGAACAAGTTTTTTCTTCTTGTTCTATTTGTTTTCGTTCGTATTTGTTTATTGCCTGCGGTTTGTGTTGCTCTTTCAGCGCTTTCCTCATTCGGCTTCTCCTGTTGTCCCAAACTTCTTCAAATGTTCCTTTTGGATTAGTTGTTCTACCTGTTGTTTTAGTATCCAACAGTCGTCGGTTGTGATGCCGCCTGGACTTCTGCCTGCTGTCCAACAAATGAGGATGGTCTCCACGTGGCGCCTGTTCCCAAGGAGGGTTGTGTCATAACTCCCCCTATCGCAAATCGGCACATGTCCTCATCTAACGGTGGGATGCGAAAAGGTGCGTCGATCAGAGTCATTTGTCTTTTGTCAGGTTAGATGGAGCGTGGCTTGGAGAATCAGAGTCATTTGTCAGGTTTTTCAAAAAAACCTATATATATACCTTCGTGTGTGCCGTTACAATTTTCGCTCTTCCTTCTTTGCCATTCTTGTATTCTCGCTTCATCTTCCCTGGTTCTTGCTGGTTTTCTTCGTCGTTTCGTGAGTCTTACCCTTTCTTCTGGCGTTTCACGACACCAGTTTGCGGTGCCATCTTCTTGCGTATAGTTGAATCAAGGTACGCACTTGGTTTGAATTCCTCCTTCGTTTGTGTATCTTTTGTATGTGTTTGTTTCCTGTTTTTGTTTCTTCGCTTTGTCGCCGAAGCTTTTTTCCTGTTAAACAATGTCAGTTTTATTGATAAATAGTACTGACAGCGATACAGAGGTTACTTCTACCATTAGATTTTGTAGGAAGGATAGTTGTTCCAGTAGGTGTGTTGATTGCTTGGTGGGTAAGGGGTAACACTTGATATCCGAACTTAAGCAACTTGAAGATTCTTATAGTAGGTCTTCGTCTTCCTCTTTAGGGATGTCTGACGATTCGGGCTCGGATCGAGAGGAGATTTTTGACCCAGTAGTGCATTACAGTTGGGTGAAGGCAAAAGTGAGGGATGCCTGCTCAGACCTTAATACTGATGAGGAGGTAGGGGAGGTTCAGGAGCTCTTATGACATCCGGTTGATGTCGGTGCTGCTATTGCCTAGCTAGTTGGTTTTGAGGAGCGCGTTTGTCATTTTCTAGTGGCTGCCGGGTCTCTTCCCTTCACTTATATGTACAAGACATTGTTCAAAGACCTGGGGGTTAGGGTTCCTTTCTCTTTTTATTACTGCAATGTTCTTCAAACTTTGAATGCCTCCCCTTCCCAGCTTCATCCGAACGGTTGGGCCTTTATGCGGGCATTTGAGATTTTCTGTGAGTGTTTGAGCGTAGAACCGACGGCAGAGAAGTTTTTGAGTTTCTTTAGGGTGCAGTCGCCGAGGCCACGTACGTGGATTTCTCTATGCAACATTCATTGTCACCCGTTTATAAGAGTAGTTATAAACACTTCAAGGAGAGTTTCTTCAAATTGGAGGCAGGGCCGTCCTGTTCCACCCTAAGTAATTTCCTTTTTCTTCTTCATTGTTCTTTGTTTTGGTAATCTTTCATGCTGACCAATTTTTCTCCTTTTGCAGATTCATCGGGCATGTCTCCTATTAGTGTGGAGGAGTGCAAGCGTCTTCGTGCCGAGCAAAGAAGGAGGCAAGGGGATACCAAGGTTGTGTCCCTTGCTAATGTTTCTCCTCTTGCTGCTGCTATTGAAGTTCCAGACGGTACTCCAATCAAAGAGGCTTCTCCTTCTAAACAACCTGCAAAAAGAGGAAGTCAGAGAGTCCTGGTCTCGCTGCTTTGGTTCAGGCTGGTGCGGTTGATCCTCCTACCGACCCTTCATGGCGTAAACATCTGAAGGTGGTGACGACCGCTACTGCCGAGGGTCCTGTAAAAACGGCTTGGGATTCTGGGTATCCTTTGAACATGGTGTTGAATGGGGTGCTTCCTCCTGGTGATGCTGAGAAGGCTATTGTCATGGGTTTTGGTCCTGCAATGGAGACTATCAAGACTTATGGCATATGGAGCTCTTTTATGGCTCACCTTGTGGAAACTTCCTTCAGACGGTCGGTGGAGGAGTATGGCCGGTTGGAGGAGGAGCTGAACCGATCGAAAAGCAAGGTAGCTGATCTTCAGGCTGATGTGCAGAAGCTCGATGGTTACAAAAGCATGCTGGAGGGTAAGCTGTCAAAGATGGCCAGGGAGGCCAAGGAGTCTTCGGCTAAAATCAAGGCCCTCGAGAGTGATCTGCAGTCGGCTAAGGAGAAGCTGGAGGCTGCCTAGGAGAAGTTGAAGGAGGCTGAAGCCGCCATAGTTCTGGAGGCGGAGAGGATCCAAACACTGCGGGATGCTTTGGAGGATTGCAAGTTGGACTGTGTTGCTAATTTTAACAGCGGTTTTAACACTGTTGTTGCTCAAATCCAAGCCTTGCACCTGGGCATTGATATTTCTAGTATGGACTTGGGTAAGATCGTGGTGGATGGCCAGCTGGTTGACGTGCCAATGGAGGAGGAGGAGGAATTGCGCAAAAAGATGCTACTGGATGTGGAGGATCCCCCCTTTGGTATTAGTACCGGCCCTCGGGAGCCTTTGGCTGAAGGTGTTGATCCGGGTGCATTGGTCAGGGAGCCAGAGGTTGAGCTGTCGAATGTTGATTGTAACATCCCAAAAATCTAAGACTAGAAATAGTTAGACTTTAAAGCCATAAGATAGTAATTTACCCGCTTGGAGTCAAATAGATCATTATTCTTATACTAGCCGAAAATAAGTTGAATAATAAATAATTTATTTGTTTTGCTTTTTGGCTTATTATATATGTTTGTTGATTTAAGATGAAGGACAACTTAAAATCAACCAATCATGTGATGATATGTATATATTATTTAGTTATAGGCTGAAGTTTCCTTTTTTTTAAAACAAAAAAAGGATAAGCGACACGTGGTTTAAAAGATAAAGAAAGATTGAGATGAGCCGTATGGAAATCATAAGTATTTTTGGGCACATCCAGATTCCATTGAGCTTCTAAACACCTTCCCGGTTGTTTTGTTGATTGATTCCACCTATAAAACCAACCGGTACAGGTATCCGTTGGTTGAGATCGTTGGTGTAACATCAACAGAGAAGACTTACTCTGCTGCATTTGCTTATGTCAATTGGGAGAGGATGGATAACTTTGCATGGGTTCTTGAGAAATTGAGGGGTTTATTTAGGATACAGGATGAAGTACCATGTGCATGTGAGCTTTCAAGGTATGATGTACAAACTCATAATTATATTGTGTCTACAAAAAAGACTTTGTTATGTCAATTGGGTTGTCACTAAATCAATGTCGCATTTTTTGTAGGGTTATGATGGACTGCACTCCAATTCCCTTGAGCATGATTCACCAACATTGGTAGAGGTTGAATTTCAAAATACAGACAGAGGTAATGGATGATGAGTTGAGTGTAGACATTGAACTTGAAGCTATCAAAAGAAGGTTTGAGGCCTCTGATCACGCCGGTAGAGTTATGATTAAAGCAAAAGCACGTGAATTGGCATTCCCAGACACGACTTCCATGTGTCCACCTCCGGATACGATCATTACAAAGGGAGCACCAAAAAAAGATAAGAAAGGGAAAGTTGATTACTCAACAAAGCGAGACAAGTCTTTTTGGGAGCATGTAGATGACAAATTTGACTCCCCCGATGGTTCATCTAGTGGATGTTTTGCTCAGTCTCGTAAACGCCCTACTCCTCCCCAAAGTAGGAGTGGAACGCCTACAAACCCACACAGTTCGGGTTCCACTCCTACTTTGTCAACGTGTCCAGCACCCAATCCATCAGAAAGCAAAAAGAGAACTCAAGCTGACAGTGCTACTACAATCCCTACTCCTCCACTACATAAGAAACCAACACCCACACCTATTGTTACAGAAGCTGCTGCTACTACTGTTTCAACAGCTCTTATTTTGACACCAACACTTACTTTGACACCAGCTCCTCATCCAAAACTCACACCTATGGATGCTGCACACATTGATGTTTTTAATACTTACATAATAGGGATGCCAGAATACATGCATTCCTATGTTCAAAAAATTGTTAATGTGGTAGGTGATGGAAATTGTGGCTTCCGGTGTATTGCTGCATTTCTTGGTAGGGGTGAGGAGGCTTGGCAGTCAGTCAGAACTGATCTGATGGAGGAGCTTAACCAATACAATGACTTCTACACTAGACTGTATGGTGGTATTGGTAAGGTCACATTTTTGATGAGGGCATTGTTGAGGGCACATCATGGACATAATGTTGAAGATAATTGGATGACTACACCAGATATGGGGTATCTAATCAGTAACAAGTACAAAGTCGTCCTGACTTGTTGGTCACCTAATTGTTGTTACACAATTTTTCCATTCAATGTTGCACCATTCAGAACTGCCCGACAGTTCAACATCCTTTTGGTACCAGAACACAAACACTTTGTACAGGTAAACTGTCTTCTATTTAGATTCAATGTAGTAATTCCAAAACATTACATAACATTCTGTTTTTTGTTGTCTTTTTGAAGAAGCCTGGAAGTCCAATGCCCTTGCCGGATTTGATATGGAATACTAATAGGGCACCCATAGCAAAGGGTTGGGACTCGCTTTTTGTTGGCCGGATACAAAAGTGGAAGAATTTGCTCATACAATCACAACCCCCCCATCCCCTTCCTTGTGTAGATTTAAGTAAAGATAGTGATGGTAGTCAATGTTAAGTTAGGTTTATAATTTTGGTACACAATGTTGTATAATTTTGGTACATAATGTTAAAGTTCTGTTTATATTTTGAAATCATCAAAACTGTGTGCTGATTTATTTAGTTTCTGTTTCTGCATAACAGTGGTTCGCATGTGGCCATTCGAACGCCTGTTCGAACGCACCCATTCGAACACGTTCGAATAAAGCCATTCGAGGCAGCCAAAACACACCCTCACACCATCAGTTAACAATATTTCTTAACACGGATGACATTATTCGAACAGGTTCGAACGATGTCATGCGAACAGTACCAATTCCTTAACACGCACAATGTCGTTCGAACTGGTTCGCATAACCTCGTTCGAACAGTCACTTAACCCGTGTTACACGAGCGTCCCACGCGAGGTCATTTTGGGGAAAAATAAGTTGGCGGGTGTGCGAGGAGTAGGAGGGGGTGTGGGGAAAGCAAACTCCTAAGTATAAGTACCGATATGCTTACATAATATGAAAAGAGCCTATTGGCCCATTAAGCCAAAACATTAGAATGATGAAAAGTAGGGTTTTGAAAATGAAAATAATAACATAACTATACGGCGGCTTTCATCAAGGTATAGGGGATCTGCAATTGCTTCACTCTCGTGATTCATCAATATACCTTCCCCTACTCTTCGCATGACAGTTTTACAAAATAAAAAGTTGGGGTGAAAATAAAACCAAATACGGAGGTGAGAGTTAATCTTCGGAGAATGGTATTCTTAGTAGGGCAAAATTTGTGACTTGAGGAGATCTTCAAGAGGTGAGTAATCACACCCCTATAACCTTCCATGGTACATTTTTGTGAATTTGGGATTTAAAAGAGTTTAGAATTTTTGAATGATAATTTCTGTGTTGGGATCTATTTTGATAAAAACCTAACTCTATTAAATTAGGGAATTTATAATACACGATTTTTGAGACCATGACAAAAAGAATTATTATCTGATGATGAACTATTCTCCATGTATATTATTGGTCTCTCGTGAAAACGTCTGTTTGTTAACATTCATTGATTCTCAGGTTTTTTTTTTTATGCTTGGAATCTATACGTTGGGTTTTGCCTAGCATCCATATATTAAGATGCTCCTTTTATTTTTCTTTGGTTAATGTCTCCTAGTTATCGTTTTCGTTAATGCCCTCATGACCCAGCAAATAGAAAATTTGTTATCCAACCTTTGACTGAACCATCTAACTTGTGATTCTTTGATATTGGTACTCCCCGACCCCGTACGCTAACGATTGTGTGCCATATTGCTAGAAGATTTTTATTATTCCGAATGTTGTTTAATTGTGGGAGAGCTTGTTAGAGTGTCCGTTAGTGACTGTTCATCTTGTTTTCTTTGCTCTTGTTGGTTTGCTAATTTACTTCGAATTTAAATAAGATATATTTGTGTTTGAGATGGGCTTCGAGCCCCACATGGATGGGTCATGTACCCCATATTAGACGAGCAGGTGCTCCACATGGAAGGGTCTGGTGTCCCTATTAGACGAGCTGGTGTTCCACATGGATGGGCCTAGAGCTTCAAATTGGACGAGCCTCGAGCTCCACACGGATGAGTCATATACCCCACATTAGACGAGCCGATGCTCCATACGATGAGATAACACCCACTTCGCGGAAGGGGTATATCTCCATATGATAGTCGGACGCCACTTAACTTATTTATTTTCTGTTGGTTCTAAAAGGAGGAATGATTTGTCAATATTATGGGAATTATCTACTGTTGAATTTCAGCCAATGAGCATGAAACATCTATGGTCTTAAATTATTTTATTCTGTGAGGGTATAGATTGCTTGTATTATTTATACTATTATGAAAGTGAGTCATATTGATTCTTAGCGGATAGTCTCTTGTTGGTTATTTTAAATTATTATTTTATTGTGAAAAAGTGTCTCAACTACTTATATTTTTAAAGATTGTTTTTGAAGAACGCGGGTACCATGCTCGAGTTTTTCGGTTACCGCGCCGGCTGAGAACAATACTCTTTTTAAAACTGTGTATTATTCACTGGGATTTCGTATCTCATTAGAGTGTTGTTTTCAGGGACTAAGACTGTTGAGGACGTGAAGAGTTTAGCGATGCTAGAGGGGTTTAATTATTTTTGGGATATTTAGAAGACACCCACTTTTGTAATAACATGTATATATTATAATTTCTTTTAGATATGATTTCTTATCTTTATAAATATTCTTTTGAAGGTTGTTTTCCAACTATCAAATTCAAGTTGCGAAATATTTATTTTATTTGATAAAATTTAATTTCTACTATTTTTATTGGTTTCGACCCGCAAAAAATCAGGGTGTTACATTGATGCCGATTACCGAGATATGGTGATGGATTCCCTTGACTCTGAAGCTACCCCTTAGTTTCTCCTTGCTTTGTATGGTCGGCCTGCATGCCTTTTTTGGACCTTTTTGGCCCGCGCACCACCTTTGCTTGAATTGGCTTTTGAGCCCCATTTTGGATATTGCCCTAAGGAATCTTTGTACTATAACTTCGTTTTGTTTGATGCTCCTTGTTTGATCGTCGGTTGTTGTTTATTTTTGGGTCTGTTTAAACCGATTTTGTTTGGGATTAGAGCCATACGGGCTCCGACTTGACACTTCTTTCGTCGCTTTTCGTTGTTTGGGATTAGAGCCAAGGGTGTATGTCGGCTTTCGCGACTCTTCACCTGTTAGGACTTAGGTCTTTAATGGGAGCGTACTTTCTCCACGTTTTTGGCCAAGGGTGTATGTCGGCTTTCGCCAATCTCCACCTGTCGGGACTTCATTCACTGCCTCAATAGACCAACATGACCGTCTGGTCATGCTGCGGCGTTTGGTTGTGTCGGTTTTCTAAAGAGATTCCTTATGGTGCGGCTAGCTTGCCAAGTTTCTCTTCCTTCCCATAAGGTTCGCCCAAGGGTGCGGCAAGGACTCGTCAGCCCCACCTATTGCCTGTCGGGACTTATTTTTTCGCCCAAGGGTAACGTCGAGACGTTGCTCGGGTCTTACTTGTTGGGACTTACGTTTGGGGTTATTGTTGTCCATTCTAGATCTTGCGATACAAGGCCTTTATAGCCACTCTACAAAAGTGCATTATTTTATTTTGTCTTCTTTTCTTCTGGAGGACCGGGTTGCTGCCCTTTCGGCTTGGCCCTTTTTCTTCATCCTAGTTTCTCGGTGTCGTCCTGTTGTGAACAAGTTTTTTCTTCTTGTTCTATTTGTTTGCCTTCGTATATGTTTATTGCCTGCGGTTTGTGTTGCTCTTTCAGCGCTTTCCTCATTCGGCTTCTCCTGTTGTCCCGAATTTCTTCAAATGTTCCTCCTGGATTAGTTGTTCTACCTGTTGTTTTAGTATCCAACAGTCGTCGGTTGTGATGCCGCCTGGACTTATGCCTGCTGTCCAACAAATGAGGATGGTCTCCACGTGGTGCCGTTCGGACAAGACTCGACCGGGATGTGTTTGTTTGATGGTTTTGTGTTGTGAGGGGGGTGTTCTGCCCCCGACTTGGCTGGCCGCTTCTTGTTTCGAGTACTTCTTACTTGAGGTTGGGCGCACTGCTTGGACGTTTGGTAGACTACTGGTGCTTTCTTTCTCGCTTCTCCCCTTTTCCCTGTGCTAAGCTCTTCGGTTTCTATATGTTTTTCTACTCTGATCCATACTTCGTCAATCGTTTGGGGCTTCCGGACGTTTACCGGTTCATTAAAGGTTCCGATTCGCAGATCTCTCCAGAAAGCGGCAACGAGAATCCTCTCATTTGACTCCTTCATGAGGGCGATGGCCCTGCTGAATCGGTCAAGGTAGCTCCTGTGTGGTTCATGCTGCCTTTGGCGCATGTCGAACAAGTCAGCAAGGTCCGCTTCCTTCTTTTTGTATGCTGGGTATCGCCGTACAGGCTCGTCTGTTGCGTCGTCGGATCTGGGACGCGGCGGAGGCTCTCTTAGCCATTCCAAGGTCACTTTAGCTGTTGTTCCTACTCGTATTCTGCAACCGGTGGCATCACTGCCACTGTTAATGAATATTTGGGTTTGAAAAGCATCCCCATGGTTTTGTCTTTTACTTGCAGGTTCCTTGAACCTACGCAAGCAGTGGAGTCTTGGTGGCCTCCAGCATTTGAGTGAATTTCCGTATGTCTGCTAGTTGTTGCTGCAACTGCGCTTCCCTTGCCTCCAACGCCTGGTAGCGGAGTTGCTGCTCTTCATTCCGGCGCTGTTAATCATCGTTTTGCGTCCGAAGGAATTATACTGCAGTCATCAGCTCTTCCAGCCAGGGGTCCGCACGAGGCCGATGGCCGCTGGAGTTGCCAGGATCACTGGTTCCGTTTCTGGTGGTTACCATCGTGAAATGGTGATGGTTCTTTTGATTTGGTTTGAGTGGGGTGTGGGAAAAGTTTTACCCTAGGGCCCCACGGTGGGCGCCAATGTTACAATCGGTTTCTCTTTGTTGAGAAAGGACCAAACACAAGTTATGCTAGAAGTAAAGAGAATGATTAGAGAATAAAAGTTGGGATCCGTTTATTGGCCTCTCAAGGCTGTATTTATTGTACAATGGGTATTAAATGATAATAAGTACACATTATGGTCACTACAAGAAAAACCTGTTTTAGCTACCAACATTTGCGACGGAGCTTAATCCGTCAGTAATTTGCCACGGATTTGCGACGGCGTGTATAAAAAGTAAGGAGAGGGAAATTTCCCGCTGACGTTTGCGACGGATTAGAAACCGGTCGCAAATTTGCGACGGAGATCCCGTCACAAGCCCGTCGCAAATCATCTTCACAAAACCCCAATCACGCGTTCATACTTCGTATCATCGGTTCATTCTCCTCCCTCACGCATTCTTCTCCCAAACCCTCACTTCTCTCGAACCCTCTCACACACCCACACTCTCTTCTCCCTCAACCTCCGCCTTCTTCCACCCTCCTCCACCTCCTCCGCCGTCTTCTACGCTCCTCCACCTTTCACCTACGACCTCCTCTTCTCTGCTCCCACTTTCTCTTCCTCTCCCACCACTCTTCCTTCCTAAAATCGCCCACCACCACCACAAAAACAGTAAAGCTTTTCTTCTTCTTCCTCAAGGGTAAGTTTTCTCTTCTATTCTACTTCTACTATACTTCTATTTAACACAAAAGCCCTAATTTTTGATTAACACAAAACCCTAATTCTGTTGCATTTCATCTTCTCATCTTCGTTGCCGGCAAGCCTTATCGTCACCCTAATTCTGTTGCGTTTCATCTTCTCCGCCGTCTTCTTCGCCGCGCGCATGCACGACATAGTGTGGTGAGTGCTCACGTTCCTTCCATTCTTGACATCGACGATTTCAAGGTTCGTTTCTAGATTTTATAGTTTCATTTCTTCATTTCATTTTCGAAATTAAAATGAAATCAAATCAAATTCTGTTGTTGTTGTTGTTCGGAAGCCCTAAATTAGAGGATTTAGAATCGTAACCGAAGGTGACTCTATGGATTGAAGAGGTGCCTGGTTCGATTGAAGAGGGCACATGCAACCTGTGGTCCTAATTCATTGGATCTAACTGGATTTCTAATTTCTTTTTGGCCTGACAATAAATTCATTGATGCAATCATGTTTGTTTTTTACCTTCGAATTCTTTCTAGATTTAGCGCGTGCCCAGGCATATACAAACAAATAATTTCAACTTTTGAGAATTCTAATTTTTTAGACTATTATGTTACACTTGAAAACTATTCTAGATATTGGGTTTTTTATTTGAATACATCTAAGCAAATTTCATGACATGTATTAAGTGGAATTTTTCTTGGTTCAGGAAATCATTAGTTAGGCTGGGAGCCAATTTGCCTGCAACTGCAAGAACATGGCGCATAGGAGCATAGGAACGATTTTGATCAATACACTTTGGAATTAGCCATTTGACCCCTTATCATAGTGGTGAGTCTTACGATGTTATAATGTAAAATATTTTCATAATTGGGTTTTCAGAGCAAGGTTTCTTTGACTCTTCACTCTTTTTAAAAAATGTTCAATGTGATAGGCTTATATGTTTTGTTCATGTTTTACTTTTAACTCTTTTCTTTGGTTTTATGAACACAATCTTCTCCCTCTTTAATTTGTAGTTTTGCATGTCATAATATCATAATCTTCTCCCTTCATTCAATAACATCATAATCTTCTCCCTTCCACAAAATAGCTTCACTTTTTTTATTGCATGATTAATAAAAATTATAGAGTTCACTAGTGGAAAAAAGACATTTAGCGTCGGTTAAATTGGACATTTAGCGTCGGTTATCGCCCGACGCTAAATCGACCGATGCTAAATGTCATACATTTAGCATCGGTTATTTAACCGACGCTATATGTCACTTTTAGCATCGGGTTCTCAGATAACAGATGCTAAATGTCACATTAAAAACCATTTCAAAGGTCTAAAAATGACATTTAGCGTCGGGTGTTTCAAACAACCGATGCTAAATGTCCATCAGTGAGACATTTAGCGTCGGTTGTTTGAAACAACCGATGCTAAAAGTCCATCAGTGAGACATTTAGCGTAGGTTGTTTCAAACAACCGACGCTAAATGTCTCAAAGGGGACTTTTAGCATCGGTTGTTTCAAACAACCGACGCTAAATGTCTCACTGATGGACATTTAGCATCGGTTGTTGAAACAACCGATGCTAAAAGTCCCCTTTGAGACATTTAGCATCGGTTGTTTCAAACAACCGACGCTAAATGTCTCACTGATGGACATTTAGCATCGGTTGTTTGAAACACCCGACGCTAAATGTCTCACTGATGGACTTTTAGCATCGGTTGTTTCAAACAACCGACGCTAAATGTCTCTAAACGTCATTAAAAATGACATTTAGCATCGGTTATTCAAACAACCGATGCTAAATGTCTCTAAACGTCATTAAAAATGACATTTAGCATCGGTTATTCAAACAACCGATGCTAAATGTCATTTTACACATTTTAGTTTCCTTCGTTTTTGATCATACCGTTACTATTCACGTTAAAAGAAAACCTGCAGATTACACAAAACCAGCTTCACATTTCTAATACCTCAGTGCAGTTCTAAACCTGGAGATTGCATCACAGACATACACAAAACCAGCTTCACATTTCTAATACCTCATTTTACACAAAACCAGCTCACATACAGTTCTAATACAATATGCAGTCACAATTCTAATACAATACACAAAACCAGCTTCACATTTCATCTAGTACAATTCTAATACCTTAGTGTTTACATTAACAGAAGACCAGACCATATAAAAAATTTGTTCACATTTCATCTAAACTAGAAATAGAAATAGAAAACCAGACCAAATAAAAAATTTGTTCACAATTCTAATACTATCAATTCACAAAGACTAGAAATAGAGAATAAATTGAACAAGTTTAAACAATGCTAAACAATGTATCTTTTTGCTCCGTACGAATCTTCATATAGAATTCTGCCCAAAGCTGACGAACCTTAAGAAGCTCCTCTTCGGTGTATGCCTTTGAGTCATCAAATACCTACAAGTTTAAAAATTACTCAAACAAATTATATTCAATCATTCTATAATTCTAAATAGATGTGTAAAGTATAATTTTAACCAAAAATTTATACCTGCTCCCAATTATCAACAACACTAGCATTCACAATGGTCAGCATAAAGTTCATCACATAATATCCACAATGAAAACCATTCCGTTGTGTTGGCATCTACACACAAATGAATTAACAAAGGTAACCAAATATATATATATATATATATATATATATATATATATATATATATATATATATATATATATATATATCATATTTGAGAAATTTCCGATGCCTAAGGTAGACAGTCTTCCTTCCATATTTGAGTTGATGGTGACACGTGTCTTCTGCACAAATAGGACAACCTTTATGCCCTTTGACACTATACCCAGACAAATTTCCGTATGCAGGAAAGTCATTGATCGTGCAAAATAACATGGCTCGCAGCTTGAAAGTTTCATTAGAATACCCGTCAAACACATCCACGCCTTCATCCCACATTTTTCTCAAGTCTTCAATCAATGGACTAAGGTAAACATCTATGTCATTACCAGGTTGTCTCGGGCCAGAAATCATCATGGATAGCATCACATATTTGCGCTTCATGCACAACCATGGAGATAGGTTGTAAATTAAAAGGAGAACAGGCCACGAGCTATGATTCGTACTTAAGTTACCATATGGATTCATCCCATCTGAAGCAAGTGCGAGCCTAAGATTTCTTGACTCAGTGCCAAAATCCGAATACAAATTATCAATTTTCTTCCATTGCAAAGAATCAGCCGGATGGCGAAGCTGCCCATCACATTTCCTCTCATCTGCATGCCATCTAATGCTCTTCGCGTCATTTGCATTAGCAAACAAGCGTTTGAACCTGGGTATTATTGGAAGATACCATAAAACCTTCGCAGAGGAACCCTTTGTGTTGTTGTCGTCACAATTAGATTCACCCGACTTCACTTTGTAGCGCGACCAACCACACGTAGGACAGTTATGCAACTTCTCAAAGTCTTTCCGATACAATATGCAGTCATTGGGATATGCATGTATTTTCTGATACCCCACACCCATCGGACACAATATCTTCTTTGCATCGTACGTTCGTTTTGGCAATGTGTTACCTATGGGAAGCATGTCTTCCAACAGCTCAAGCAATTCGGTGAATCCCTTATCAGTCCACCCATTTATCGCCTTCAGATTGATCAATTTTAACGAGGCACACAACCGGGTGTATTTTGTGCAACCCAAATACAAAGGTTGATCTTTGTCTTTGCACAAATTATCATATTCATGCGCTCGCTTAAAAGATTCAGGACCAATGTCACGTATCATATCCTCCATTCGATCATCCACATCTTCATCGACTTTCTCACTTTTGGACACACTTGGGTTGCCGGTTGATTCACCATGCCACATCCATGTGGTATAACTCGGACAGATCCCATAAACAAAGAGATGGTCCCGTATTACACTTGGTCGTTGTGGGGCCCGATTCACACAATTACAACAAGGGCAGGAATAAGTTACATCAGTTTCAGGAACATCAGTTTTGGTAACATCATTTTTGCGAAAATTTGCTTGAGCAAAACTTATAAATTCTTCGACTCCTTTCGCATACTCATCACTCAGACGATTACTTTGCATCCAACTACGATTCATGACTACGCTCCACAAAAAAATAGACCAAGTATTAATAAAATGGACTAAGATCAGCAATGTGATAGTTTAAGGCAACTAATAATTCAGTCATTCAGTAATTCAGCAATGTGATAGTTTATAGATTGTGTGTCTTCAGTATTGCTATTGATATTTCTAAATATTTGGTACATGATAATTACTTTCAACTGATGGTTCACAGAAATTCAATTGTGAGCCTTCTTTGCAGATTTTCAATTGAGTATTGCAGATTTATGGTAAGATATTGCCTTTAATAATCTCCTCATTAAATCAAGTGGTTCAGGCATTTCAGATATTCTTTCCGTGACACGAGTCCTTAAATCAACTATTGACAGTAGCATTAAAAGCAACATTGGATCATCATACAATGCTTTTGCAAAATGATTTTAGTGTTTTTCTAACTTGGTGATTATTGATGCTCCCTCCCTCCCTAATCCTGATTGTGAAATAAGGTAATGCAGGCTAAGGTAATGCAAATTATGATCAATATAACGTAATGCAGGTTCTTTACCTTAAGCAACTTATGGTTGTGATCACTCAATTGGCATTTTTCCAATAGCAGACCTAATCAAATTTCCTACTTTTAACTTTAATAGAACATGTTTTAACAAATTTGAGGAAATATGCCTGTGAAAATTTCTTCACTTAAAACATTCCTTTACACATAGATGCTACTATAGCATGCTTTAGTGATATTTCCTTTACACTGTCTTTACACAATAGCCTTCATTATATCTTGCAGGTTGTGAAGGAATGTCAAGTTAGTATCGTTGCTGATCATACTTAGAGAGTCTTTTTTTTTTTTGTGTGTAAAAAAAAGTGTTATTACTGTTATTGATTATTAATTACTCTGGATGGGTGCATTGGTCTACTCTTCTTGAATGCCTTTTGTAATATAAGGATTACATCCCTTTTCTTATTTATGGTATACTGGAAAAAAAATTTGATTGGATATACTATACAATTTTTTTATGGTCAAATTATGAATTTATTTTAGACTCAAGGCATCATTTAAAGTATTATTTTCTTTTTTTTGATTCATTTTAAAGTAGCATATTTTTTAGTTTAGTATTATGTATGAGGTAGTTTTACGATGGATGGAACCTGAAAATAAGACTGCTTAGTAGTTTGTATAGTATGCACCACTCTTTCAATTCTTAAGAAGGAGGACATATTCAATCCTATATGATGTCAAGTTCTATCTCTTGAGAATCCATATTGAATTCCGACTTAATGTGAGTATTCATAGGCTATTAGTCTTCATTGTTATAGGCCATTAGTTTTCTTTACAATCTTCATTTAATTATATTTTTAACATCTTTTTACTACATTGAATTTTCAGACTTTGAATTTAAAATTGAGTCCAAATTGTAACACGCAACGTGGTCGACCCGTGCGGATGCACGGGTATGTTACTAGTCTTAGCTAAGCTGAAACAACAAACAGTAATTTTCACTACAAACAGCAAACAGCAAACAAACCTCATACAACAAACAGCAAACAGTAATTTGCTCTTACTCGTATTCTGAATGACGATCAGACCTTCTTGTTTGGAAAAGCAATCCCCTGCACCAACAGTTGCGCCAATATAGTCAGCAACAAATCCCACTGGAAGCCCAAAAAGATAACCACCACCAAGCTGAAAAAGAAGTATCAAGTAAAGAGACTTGTTATAGAGAAGGAAAACAAAGGCATGAAACTATTAGAAGTGTGTAAGAAACAATCACAACAAACAAACAAAGCATTTTGTGGTAATTAATATTTAATGACTAGTACTACTACAACTTACTATTCTAGATTAGGCAGAGCATCCAGTATGGGCTCAACTTCTTCTGCCTCTCTCCCTGAAACATATGCCAAAATCAACAACAAATATGTGATGAGAATCAACAACAACTTAGGTGAACATCTCAATCTTTACCATCAACAACAAAATCAATGATGAGAATCTTTACCATCAACAACAAAATCAATTAAGAAGAACCAGAGAGTATTGGGGCTTAGGGTTCGGATTGAAGCTGTAAATTTAGGAAGAGGATGTTAGGGTTTTCAGTAAGTCAAAAATTAGGGTTTTGATTAGGATACAGTAAAATAGAAGTACAATACTTACCACAGATGAAGAAGAAGTAGTAGAACTCTTGGCCAGCAGTGGAAGAGGAGCGACGACAGCAGTGGAAGAGAAGCGATGGGTTATGGGTTTTTGGCTCGGTGGGTCGCACGAAGGGGTTGAAGTGAGGAGGAGAGGGAGCGATTCTGGCCAGCGACAAGGAGGCGAGAGTGGCGGTAGTGGGTGGTGGTTGTGGAAGAGAGTGGAGAGTGTTGACGGCGAGAGGAAGAGGAAGAGGGTTCAGCGATGTTTGCGAGAAGGGGTTGAAGTGAGGAGGAGAGGGAGCGGTTCTGGCCGGCGACAAGGAGGCGAGAGTGGCGGTAGTGGGTGGTGGTTGTGGAAGAGAATGGAGAGTGTTGACGGCGAGAGGAAGAGGAAGAGGGTTCAGCGATGTTTGCGAGAATGGAAGAGGTTGAGAAAGAGCTAGGTTCGCGAGAGATGAATGTATGCGATGGAAAATGGAAAAATAAAAAGGGACTTTTAGCATCGGTTGTTGTAACAACCGATGCTAAATGTGTTAAGATACACACATTTAGCGTCGGGTGTTTAAACAACCGATGCTAAATGTGTTTGCTTTAGACATTTAGCATCGGTTGTTTAAACACCCGATGCTAAATGTCTAAAGCAAACACATTTAGCATCGGTTGTTTAAACACCCGACGCTAAATGTAGGCGCGAAAACTAAAAACTTCGGTTTAATTGCAAAATTGCCACCGCGCCTACTTTTAGCATCGGTTGTTCAAACAACCGATGCTAAATGATGCTTTTTAATGTCAAATTTCCACTAGTGGTTGTTGTATGTATACTAAGCGGAGGATTGGTTCTTTACTTGATTTATTGGGGTTGCCTTTTTCCCATTTTCAGTGTCTTGTATTTTTTTCTGCAGCTGGTGAGATGCTCCATGTTGCTGAAGCATTTATTGACAAAATTGGAGGATGCTATTGCTGTTCTTGATTAAGGTGTTGGATGGATAGGATAATGCCAGCATGATTTTGGAAATTGGTGTGGGATTTTATGCATACCTTCAGGGTGTCTTGTGTTTCCAGAGGAAGATAGGCATATGACTAATATAGAGAGAAAGGTGAACCTTGTGCTTATACATACATGTTGTTCACCTTCCATGAATCTGACATACTTGAGTCACTTGACCTTTATTATCCTAGTTCACTGCATTATATTATCTCTGTTATGGTGTTTGTCTGATCTTTAAGATATGATGCCACAGATTCGACCAGTGTTCAATATCCCCACTGTCATTCTTTGATTTGGATATCATATGTGTGTTGAATGGTTGCCTAAATTTTATGGTTATTGATTTGTTATGATTCGCTACTAATTGATCACTTGACCTCGTGTTCTCTGTCACTCTAGTTAGCTGGATTTTACTCAACAAAAAACTGCTATGATACTTTAGTTTTGGTTATGGTATCTGATTGATAATTTTCCTCTTTATTTTATCATGCATATATGCCTAACATGTGTATATGAGTGTGGTCGTTGTGTGTGGTTGTATGCTGCTGGAATTCATGTTTTGTTGGTCTTACTAATAATATTCAGGATATGGAATGCTTTTATCCTAAAACTTGAAATCTGACTCCATGGCCCAATGGATAAGGCGCTGGTCTACGGAACCAGAGATTCTGGGTTCGATCCCCAGTGGAGTCATTTTTTATCACATTGAGAAACATGTAGGACTTTTAAGAAATTTGTATAATTGGTGAAATTTTGTTTGTAGGATTTTTTTTTATTTTTATTTTTTTAAAATTTCCGACGGATTTGCGACGACTTTGCGACGGAAATTTGTGACGGATTTGCGGCGGAAATTTGTGACGAATTTGCGACGGAATTATTTGCGACGGAAAAATCCGTCGCAAAATATTTGCGACGAGCGTTTTTGCGACGGAATTTTGTCCGTTGCAAATGTCGTCGCAAACGCAAATTTGCCACGGAAAAAGGTCCATTTGCGACGGAAATTGCCGTCGCAAATGAGCGATTTTCTTGTAGTGGGTCGAGTTGACCGTTACAGACAAGAGGGAGGGGAATCAGGGATATCTCCCTCTGATTCCTTTGACTGCGCTTCATTCCTTTCTGGGAGAGGTAGAGACGAGATATTTTGGGCCGATCGGTCAGTCATCAGGGGAGGTCCTTTGGAAGTTGAGCGGATGTGTATGCCGGCCGGTACGGATCGGAACAGTATACTATTTTTTTGTATTGTTTCTATTATCCATCCAGAGATGGAGGGAACAATAGTAACTGAGCACCTAAAAGATAGTTTGACACTATTTGAATCCACAGGAAAATATATGTATAGATACTAACTGTTCTGTATTTTATCCAAACTCAGTGGACCGGGATGGATAGTTGGATAGTTAGGGGTTGACCTCTATTTATAAAATTGACATGGGGATCAGGGGTTGACTGCGCCTCATTGCCAAGCCGCGCCCTCACCGTAGGATCGGGCGAGAAGATCTTCACTGTTGGCGAGAAGTGCCTGCAAAATCGCCTAGCACCATGGGGAGGATTACACCCTTGTTGTTGTGCGTTGGTATCACTCGCATTAGCCCGCAGCCTGGCCGACGGCCCAGTCCGGAACACTACCAATGTCAAACTATAGGTGTTCAATTATTAATGTCTCCTTCATCTTTCAATGAAGAAATCCAAGCCAAAATACAACAATATACAAGTACAAGCCTTAAAATCCTCCAATTTCAATCCCAATTATTGGGATTGTCTTGGAAGAAATACGAGGAAAGATCAACTTGGTAGTGTCGAGCAACAAAACTAGTCCTACTTTTTGGGTTCATTGGGTGGTGTCGAGCAACCACACGAATCTTACTAGGTGGTATCGAGCAACCATACCAATCCTACATTAATCATACTTCTTGGGTTAAAAGGATGTGCTAACAGAACCCCACAAGCTGCAGCATTTGCTTAGCTAGTAGAATTGACAAAAGCATAACCTTTATTGAACCTAATCCTACAAACGACCGATGATCAAAATTAGAAATGCACACAAGAAATAAATAAGTTGAAATAGGTACTATGATAAAATTAACTAATCTGAATTTGTACTCAAGTTATTTTCAAATTCTTGCAACTCTCAGGGACGTTCCAAGCGAAACCCTGAAAGCAACAGTAGGTGTGGAAATGCATATCCAAAATTAGACATTCTTGAAGGATCAACATTAGCCACTGACGAGAAAAAAAAACAATAGCAACAACAAAAAAACCACCAATTCTTGAATGTTTTCTTATCAATAATTCATGGGTAACTAAAAAAAACCATATATACTTTGACCAATTTGTAGGATTGTTAGTGTTCTTGTTGTGGGGACGACAACGGACGCAATATCGACTAGTTAGAACATGTGTTTGAAACAAGATGGTTGCTCATTAGTATCAACCATAGCAGAAGTTAACATCAAAACTATCAAATAGAGATCTTGAACTTGAGAAATGCTCATCTAATGCTCAAAAGTCTAAAATTAAATACATATTTTATCACATACAATGGTTGCATAATGCATACAGTGTTAATAGAATATAATAGCTTAGATCTTATTGCTACAAATTATTCAAAAAGAAAAAAATGTTGATCTACATAGTACAACAAACGGTTGTTACTTGTGCTAGTCAAGGCCGAGCACGACGGTGACATCGAACAGAGAGGACTTAAAAAAGGGGAGAAGGGGCTTTAGGGCTGGTTGCAGCTACGAGTGCCACACTGGGGACATGTGGTAGAGGCAGATGATGATCACATAGGATACGGAAGCTCCTAAGACACCTCTTGTGGAGTTATGACGAGAGATCGAGTGAGAGATCTATGAGGGGAGAGTGAAATATCAAGAGTGGTGAGTGTGGAAAAGGTAGAAATGGAGCCATGGTAGGTTGAGTGGTGGCGTCGTGACAATGATGTTGAATTGTGCCCTTAACATTAGAAGGATGATCATTTTTGGATTTGACCATGCAACAATATATATTGATGAGGACAACATATTTCATACAATAGATTATATTTAGTAGATATATAATTTATATTGTAAAAAATATTCGCCATGCGAAGCATTACATTTCGTAGATATATGATTTATATTTGTGTATGTGACACTCTGAACGTGAGTTCTTTTTTTATATGATACAAAATATAATTTATTTGAAAGTGTATGTACGTAGTATTTTTTAATACTAATTTTAGTTTTACTATAACTATTTTGTTTAAATATTTTTTTCCTTTGTACTAAAAATAAATGAACTGTTTTTGTTCTAATTAAATCACATGCTTTGTTAATATGTATAAAAATTATGTGAATTTATATAATTTTTATTACGATAAAAACTATGATATTTATATAATTTTATTTATAACATAAATAATTTAAATTTACATAAATTACAAAAAAGAAAAATAATTAACTCATTCAAACAAGCAAGTTTGAAAATAAAGACAATTACATTATTTTATCCAAAAAAGTATTTTGCAATAATGCAATTCAATAATTTCATCCAAACAAGAAGTTTTACAAAAGAAGAGAATTCAATTGAAGTAATTTGAATTACTCCATACAAACACACCGTAAGAAGTTCAGGTCTTCATTAGTGCTCAGATTGGTTGCAAATGTGTTCTCAAGTTGGAGATTAACGGTTGTGCTTTAATCTATACCATTCGATTTCTTTGGGATTTAGATAAGTTCAATTAATAACTAATTTGTCATGACTTACAAAATCCTTTATAAGGGAAGATATATATCGGGCCAATGAAGATTCTAGGACATGTGATTGGTATTACTTCTCATTGTGTCTTTGATTAAAATGATTCTTATCTTTTTCCCCCTTTGAAAATGAATTTAGAGATGCAATTTTCTCCATGCATTATGACAAAACCCTTGGCCCAGATAATCTAAATCCAAGATACTACCATCATTTTTGGAATTTATGTGGTCATCTGGAATCTTAATGGATTGTTATGGATTACTTTTTGAAGGATTTTCCCAGATATAAATGATATAATTATTGTATTTGAAGCCAAATGTGATAACCCTTCGAGATGAAAGACACCAACTCCATTATGAAATGTCATCTACAATATTCTATCTAAGGTCTTATCTAATAATATAAGATTGTTCTGGAGTGGACCGAGGGCCCAACCCCTACCTTGGACCAAGGCGAAGCCCAATACAAACTGCCCTCACACGCGAATGAAGGGCGTAATCTGCCCTATTACCCTACTGTACTAACATTCCCGGACACCCCACTAAAATTGCTTATAAAAAAACTAAAAAACAAAAAAGTGCAGCATTATTTCCACTTTGCCAAATTCAAAACACTAAAGAAAATATAAAGATGAAAGTGCATCGTCTCCAATCCTAACACTCAATATTTCAATTTCCTTCCAACCATATCCTCAAAATTGTTCCATATATAATGAATGAACTAATCACACAAAAATCTGACATTTTAGTAGCTAGCCATCCACTTTTCTTTCAAAACCTAGAGTTTGTACATAAATTGCCAAGGAAATAGTGTTATTAATAATTTGGCTAGAGCATCAAAATGTAACTTGATATTCCTTCTTATAAGGACACATTCTGATGAAATAAAATAACTACATATTTTTCTTTTAAAAAGCAATCAAAAACTCTAATTACATCACTACAATTGATGAAATCATGATGAAATCAAATTATGTATAAATATACAAGTAAAACACTAATCTAAGTGGACTACTTTCTCTTTCTTTCAGAAATAATAAAGAAGAAGCTTTGCTTATAGTCGAACTAGCTAGGGAGTGTGTTTAATGTTTTATTGCTGTGTCTTGGAGTTATAAGTTGAAGGTGGGATTTATAGAGAAATAAGCATGTACTGAATTATTGTAGAAAGTAACAACACGTTAGTAGTGTTTGAAGTGGTCAACATTAATTGAAGGTTTCTCTGTATTTCAAGGGGTCAATGGTCAACTTATGTGCTTTAATTTGCTAGTGGCATTTAATTAGTATTTGGCTGAGGATGCAACGTTTTTCCAGTTTCCTCGTGCGTTACTGCTGCAGGGACAAATAGAGAAGTTTAAAATATAGTAAAAAATAGTTTGTTTGACAAGAAATAAAGTTAAGTATCCAATTTTAAAAATTAATGGCTAAATAATTATTTAGGTGTTTAAATGTGAGACGTTGTTGCTATAGTCTCTAAAATATATCGAAATTTCAAAAACACCGCTGAACTGGATCCCCTTAGTAATTTATAGGGTTAAATATATTTACCTTAAACCACTACACCCCCGCATGGTCAACTGTTAAATGTATACTAGAATTGAATTGGACAAATGTGACTGGAATTTAGAATTTTTGTTAATTAGTACAAATTGCGAAATCTATTAGATATATGTATATATACGTACATGTACAAATTGTCAAAATAAAAATGTATACAGTTGAAATTATTCAATGAAATCATGTTCTCATTCATATGGTGATGCTGGCACGATAATCGATCAAATTGGAATAAAGACTTTGAACTTGTTGTTTCTCTTTTATTCAAAAGTTTCAAAAGAAGAATTTAGACTAATAACTTGGTTGGTAAAAATATTAACATAGATCAACATTCATCCATAACACATCTTATTCTTTCTAAAAATGAGAAAATGCACTAAATTAATCTACTAAAATTAAATATTTTTTGAATTTTTATATATTTTTTAGCTCTGGGAATGGAGTTAGTTGTTTTTTGGATTTTTGTTTTGGTACTGCATGCATATGTTCAGCACTATATCACACTTCTCTCCAACTATAATAATGAGTGGAGGCAATTGTCGTCTTGGTAATTTGATTACTGCTATTATTGAGTTTAGTTGGGATTATTTTTAACAAGTCAATGTGGAAGTATTTATTTTAGAGGACTTAATTTACCCGCAATAGGTTAGGTCTCCTGTACTACCGTTTTCTTTGACAATTATCTTCTTACCAAGGGTTTTGGTCTAGTCCTCCCTTGGACTCTCTGTTTTTCACATTCTCTTTTTTCCCTTTTTTTAATGATATATGGGGGGGGGGGGGGTACTCTTTTTCCATTTGATGATTTTCCCTAAAGAGGGTTTGCATCAAAAGGTTTTAACGAGGCTCCCCTCCCTTTCTTTTCAAAAAAAAAGTCAACGTGGAAGTATTGTTTTATTTTGTGAAAACTTAGTATCATGGTAATTAAGTTAGTCTATATTATTTTGATTAAAGGAGAGACCCCTATCTCTTTCCAATATTTAGTATAGTTGACCCATTGAGACTAATCACAATAATATCCCTATTGGAATATAGACAGTTTCTTTCCTTCTCTCGCTCTCACAAGTGAAAGAAAAGCATTGGGAAACGAAAAGTTATAGCATGGATTCCTTGCCTACTGCTTTTTCAGGGGTTAACCTAAATTTTAATCTTAAATCTATGACTAAATTATGACATGAACATGTAACAATTAGGAGATACTTTCATGAAATTTAGATATTTTACGAGTATTTAGCCTCAACTTGTAAGGTAAATGGAGGTGAAGGCTCTTGTGGTGCGAAGGACTCTTTTGAAAAGAGGTCCGATTATTCATATCTCCAAGCACTTAAGTTCTATAAATAAAGTAAAAAAATAATAAACAAGTATTATTCATATGTGTTTATAATTAAAAAAAGTATTATTCAGATGTAGTTAATGCATTAAAATACTTATTGATTCATATTCTTTCCTAAACCAGTTCCTCTGGCCCAGTGGTCGGGCTACCATTGGGACGTAGTGGGGGTCGACCCGGTTTCCCGGGTTCGATTTCCACACACGTTAAAACAGAGGCTGGCCAGCGAAATTCTTGCCGCAAGTAATGAGCGGAGATTAGTCCTTCGTTGAAAGCGCTGGGATCACTCCATGGGTAACCAGCAATGGTCCGAACCAAAAAAAAATATTCTTCCTATTTATGTTGATAGTAAACTTTAAATTATACTATAAATAATAAATAAAGGTAATTAATAAAAGGTTTTTAAAACATTTAATTTTTTTGCACGCCCCTACATAGCATACGCATAAAAATCAGGTTGCCTTCGCAATTTCAGCGACATGGGGACGTCCGCTCCCGGGTTCGAACTCGGGTGTGACCAGTGAAAGTGTGTATGCGTAGTATTTATTTGTCATTTCATCTAAGTAGACAAAAAAGATGCATATGGAGATCCTGAAAAAAGAGATTGCAATCAGTAATTGAAGCAATTAATTTCTGTAATTGAGAACTGAAAATCAAGTATAGTTCTGCATAACAACTTCCCGGGCAACAGTCCATAAAGTGTAGTAAAAAGTACATACTGGTTCGCTTTATACTTATTGATGTGGTTAACTCTATTTAATACAGTATTAGTTTAGGCAATTAATGTAGAGAACCTAGCTGTGGTTTTTCACTCTTTTAGAGGGTTTTAGTTAAATAATATTTTTCAATGTGGGTTCCATTGTCGTTTGTTATTGAAACCAATTGAACTTAGTTACACAATTTTGTGTCACCACCACTAAATCATAAGAGTTGAGTTACATGATAAATTAATGAAAGAAAGAGTATTAGGTTAAAATCTGATCTTTAATAGAAAAATTGTTGTTGCTCCATCCATACCATAGTGTTTGAATGTCCAAAAAACTGTATTATTGATTTTCTAGGCATCAACACAACCACACGAAATAAGCTGCATCTTGATTATCAAGTGCAGAGAAATATTATTGATCATTACATTAACTGTACAGAGATTGTTAGTATATATACAGTGTGCTGAAAATGAAAACTAATCTCTAACAATATCTCTAACTGTAAACTAAGGTACAGCTAAGTAATGGTTAATTGCAAACTGTGCCTATAGTTAGTAAACTAACGTACAGCTAAGTAATGGTTAATTGCAAACTGTGCTATATTCCTAATATCCCCCCTCAAGTTGGACTGTGGATATCAACAAGGCCCAACTTGGTGATGAAGGATGAAAATGCAGGGGCTGGCAGAGGTTTAGTAAACACATCTGCTAGCTGAGCAGTGGAAGAAACTGGAAGTAAATGAAGAATCCCTTGCTGAATTTTCTCACGAACTACATGGCAATCGATCTCAATATGCTTTGTACGTTCATGAAATGTTGGATTGTGGGCAAGGTAAATGGCAGACTTGTTGTCACAGTACACTGCAGTATGTAACGCCCAAATAATTTAATTAATTATTTAATTAAATTTTTTAGGTATTTCGTTGTTATTATTATATTAAGTTATTAATATATTATTTTATTTTAAATGAAGGGAGTAGTATCCGGTAATTACGGAGCGGTAAGATTGGCCCAAGAGCCCAAGCCCATTGACTTAGGCCCCTAGGCGCAAGGGTTAGGAGAGTTGCGCCTCATTTGGTGAGAAAAAGAAAGAAAGAAATCGCAAAAGAGAGAAGAGAGAAGAGAGAAAGAAAGTTTGCGAAGAGAGTGAGAAGAGAGAAGAGGTGCGATCGGCCAAGAGAGAAGAGGAGCAAGGAGCTGTTGCTGTGGTTACTTCGGTGCTTTCGTAGAGGTCTCATCATCTTCGGAAAATCTAAGGTAAGGGGGTCTTGCTTTATAATAGGGTTTATAACGGGACGTATGTGCCTTAGGGTTGTTGTTTGATGTTTTATTAGGGATAGTTGAAAATATAACCATGTTGACTGAAGTTTTTGATTGATAGTGGCGTGTTGAAATTGGGTGTTTTAATGATGATTATAAAAGAAATTGGTGATTTGATGTTGTCATGGATGCGTATGAGGTATTGGGAAATTTAGTGATGTTGATGTTCAAGTCCTAGGCGCCTTAAGCGCCATTGTTGTTGCCATTGTCACACATTGTTGTTGTCTGGGCGCCATGGGCGCCTGTTGCCTGTCTTGTCGCATTTCAGTGTTGCTGCCTTGGCGCAGGGGCGCCTTGGGCGCAGGTTCCCTGTGCCTAGGCGCCACGGGCGCCTAATTTTGGCTCCCGTGTTGCGTTCCTAAATTGTGTTTCTGGGTAGTTATGTTGCTTGGATGTCATTGGTGCTGAATTTTGGTTGCTAGGTTGCGTATTCTGAAATGTCACTAGGATCCCCTCCCCTGGGCGCCAAGGGCGCATGTTGCCTGCTGTGTTGCTGTTTGTGTCTGTGCTGGGCGCCAAGGGCGCCATGATTCCTCCTGCGCCAGTTTTCTGTGTCTGGGCGCCAGGATCCCTCCTGCGCCAGTTTTCTGTGTCTGGGCGCCAGGATCCCTGCCTGCGCCAGTTGTGATGTTGCGCCAGGATGTTGGCGCAGAGGGGCGCCTGGGCTCCAGTGTTGCTGCCCAGCGCCAGTTTTGTGTGCTGCTGCCATTTTCAGCATGTGTCTCAGTTTTGTTCCTATTTTGTTTTTGACATATCTTTTTACTCGGGTGTCCGTTTTAAGTGCTTCAAAGTGCGTTGCGAAGCTTATTCAGTCCTCTATATGTATACTCTACTTTAAGGTGAAAAATGATTATTTTTCTGATAGTTTCTGGACGTCAATCTTGTGTTTCCATGTTGATGTTAATGACGATGGGTCTAATGACCAAATGATAATGAGGTTGTTAATGACGATGGGTCTAATGGCAAATTAATGATGATGATATGGATGACGTTGTTGTTGTGATGATTATGTTTTGTTGGTTGTTCATGAAGTCACATGCATACATGTGCATATATTGACGATGTAAGGCTGCGGTCTCGAGCTAGTACGATGAATAAGGCTCAAAAAGTGACGATGTGCCCAATTGGCAAAATTAGTGACGATGATGGTACCACATGCATACTTGCACTTCATACAATCATTCTCATCATTGACAATTATTATTTTGGTCGGTGTGCAATATATTTGTGTGGCAAATATAAATGTTGACGTGGTTGTGTAGTGAGCGCTGTATATATATATACATATATATATATATATGTATATATGTTATTATAGTTGTTATAAATATATTAAAAAGTTGTTATATATATATATATATATATATATATATATATATATATATATATATATATTGGGGTGACTGCTGTTTATAAATGTATTACTATAGTTGTTACATATATATATATATATATATATATATATATATAAATTGTAAAAAAAAATTGTTATATATATATAAATGTATATATATGTATTGCTGTGATTGGTATAGTTCTGTACTCTGGCATATTGCTTATTATAAGCTTTATTATACGATTTAGACTCACCCCTTATGTTGATTATTACTACCGGTAACCGTGAGTGAAGGCTTTTAACCCTTCATCCCTCGAGTCGGTCATGCTCTGATACGTAGCACCTGGGGGCGAATAAATGTTATTTTTGTTTTATTTTATGTGACCTCGATGGATTGGTATTGATGTTATTACAACCATGTTTGGAAACTATTTCTTTTAACCCGCTGCGTGTTGATGAACTATTTGTTGTAGACTTTTGAGTACTTGAGGGTTCGCCCAATTTATTGAGGAGCTGGAATTGAAGTAAATGTAGCATCCCGTTTGATGAATTGAAAAATAATTTTTAAACTCTGATATTTTTAATTTTAAATTGCCGGGTAGAAATGGGGTGTTACATTAGTGGTATCAGAGTAGTTCGGTCTTTCCGGCCAAGTTGTCCAGTCTTAGTGTCTTTTGACAAATTAAGAATTGTTAGATTAGTTCTAATTGTCGTTTGTGCTGCAGTGTTAAGTTGAAATGGCCGGAAGGAACGACACTGCGATTGCTGCTGCTTTAGCTGCCATGGCTCAGGCCGTGCAGAATCAGCAGAATACTGGAGAGAACGCTGGGCTTCGGAGTCTGACTACATTCCAGAGAGAATCCGCCCACTTTCAAGGGCAAGTATGATCCGGATGGAGCTTTGGCCTGGTTAAAGGAGATTGAGAGAATGTTTAGAGTGATGGACTGCACTGGGGAGCAGAAGGTCCGTTTTGGTACGCACACGTTGGCAGAGGAGGCCGACGATTGGTGGTTGGCTACTAGGCAGAGGTTAGAGTCTGCACAGGAGGAGGTTACTTGGGAGGTGTTCAGCAGAGAGTTTCTGAGGAAATATTTTCCGGAAGATGTCCGAGGGAAGAAGGAGATAGAGTTTTTAGAGCTGAAGCAAGGTGGCTTGTCTGTGACTGAGTATGCGGCGAAGTTCGTGGAGCTGGCGAAATTCTACCCGCACTATAGTGAGGCTACAGCTGAGTTCTCTAAATGTATTAAGTTCGAGAATGGTTTGAGGCCTGAAGTTAAAAAGGCAATTGGTTACCAAAAGATCCGTGTGTTCGCTGACCTGATAGATAGCTGCAGGATTTTTGAGGAAGACAGCAATGCGCATCGCAAGATTATGGGTGAGAAGAAGGACAAGCGTCAGGATTGGGGGAAGCCGTATGATGTTCCGGCTGGAAGAGGTGGATCGAGAGTCGCTGAGGACCAGAAGGCTAGTGGGGGAGAAGCTCCTACTGGTATTGTGTGTTTCAAATGTGGCAAAGCTGGTCACAAGAAAGCTGCATGCAACCTTGGGGATACGAAGTGTTATCGTTGTGGCAAGCCTGGGCATGAAGCGCCCGCATGTATGCATAAGGGAATGATTTGTTTCAACTGCAACGACGAAGGGCACATCAGTAATCAGTGTCCGAAACCGAAGAAGGAACGAGCTGGTGGAAGAATGTTCGCTTTGGTAGGGTCAGAGACTTCTAAGGAGGGCGGACTCATTAGAGGTACATGCTTCATTAATGGTGTTCCTCTAACTTATATTGTTGATACCGGCGCTACTCTTTGTTTTATCGCTGCTAATTGCGTCGAAAGATTGGGTCTTGAGTTGTCTTCTATGAATGGAGAAATGGTTGTCGACACTCCGGCTAATGGGTCTGTGACTACGTCTCTTGTGTGTGCTGGGTGTCCCTTGTCGATTTTCGACAGAGACTTTGTTGATGATTTAATTTGGTTGCCGTTAAGCGGAGTGGATGTGATTCTAGGTATGAACTGGTTAGAGTATAACCATGCCCATATTAATTGTCATAGCAAGTCTGTAAGTTTTTCTACTCCTGAAGAGGAGGGAGCTGGTTCGCTGTCTGCTAGTCAATCGCGGAAATTTATTCGGGAGCAAGGGAGGACTTCGCAAGGGAGACAGAAGAGTCATCATGATAAGCGAAGGAAGGATTTGGAATTGCAAGCGGATGATGTACAAGTACGGGATAATCTCACTGTGGAGACGATGCCTGTACGTATCGAGGATCGTGAGGTGAAGGCTCTTAGAGGTAAGGAAATTGCATTGGTGAAGGTGGTCTGGTTAGGAGCTTTTGGAGAGAGCATGACTTGGGAGTTGGAGAGTAAGATGCGGGAGTCCCATCCAGAGCTGTTTGATTCAGGTGAGTTTTCGAGGACGAAAACACTCTAAGTGGGGGAGAGTTGTAACGCCCAATTAATTTAATTAATTATTTAATTAAATTATTTAGGTATTTCGTTGTCATTATTATATTAAGTTATTAATATATTATTTTATTTTAAATGAAGGGAGTAGTATCCGGTAATTACGGAGCGGTAAGATTGGCCCAAGAGCCCAATCCCATTGACTTAGGCCCCTAGGCGCAAGGGTTAGGAGAGTTGCGCCTCATTTGGTGAGAAAAAGAAAGAAAGAAATCGCAAAAGAGAGAAGAGAGAAAGAAAGTTTGTGAAGAGAGTGAGAAGAGAGAAGAGGTGCGATCGGCCAAGAGAGAAGAGGAGCAAGGAGCTGTTGCTGTGGTTACTTCGGTGCTTTCGTAGAGGTCTCATCATCTTCGGAAAATCTAAGGTAAGGGGGGTCTTGCTTTATAATAGGGTTTATAATGGGACGTATGTGGGGTTAGGATCTATTTCGCCTTAGGGTTGTTGTTTGATGTTTGATTAGGGATAGTTGAAAATATAACCATGTTGATTGAAGTTTTTGATTGATGGTGGCGTGTTGAAATTGGGTGTTTTGATGATGATTATAAAAGAAATTGGTGATTTGACGTTGTCATGGATGCGTATGAGGAATTGGGAAATTTAGTGATGTTGATGTTCAAGTCCTAGGCACCTTAGGCGCCATTGTTGTTGCCATTTGTCATACCCCAATTTTGTCCGGCTTAGGTCCAAACCCTAATTTTCCACACAAAAATAATTTATGCATCATTTTTAGGGTTAGAATGCACGTTTTGGGAAGTTAGAGTCAAAAAGGGCATTTTGGTCATTTCTCGCAAAAGGGTTTCTAAAAAAACAATTTTTGCAATAGGCCTCATGCATCAAATTAAGGTTTTTGAAAAATATGTTATGCATGCATGGCAAGCTTTGGAAAATATTTTATGCATGGCAAAGACCTAAAAGCATTTTGTGGAAAGCAAGAATTGATTTCTATTTTGTTCCAAAGGCAAAGAATCGATTTATGATATATTGCATAGGCCTTGAAATCGATTTTCAGGCTCTTCCATAGGCCATGAATCGATTCCTAATTGTTTTAACTAAGTGAAGAATCGATTCCTACCTTTTAGGATGTCCTGAAAATCGATTTCTCTTGCCTATGTTTAAAGCATGAAATCGATTTCTACACATACTCATGCAAAAGCTAAGAATCGATTTCCTTAAATTTTAAAAGACTATGAAATCGATTTTCAGGATCTCCAAATGACCTGAAAATCGATTCCTACCTTTTTCCATAGGCCATATAATCGATTCTTATCATTTCCAAAAATAAAGAATCGATTCCTACATATTTCCAAAGGCCACATAATCGATTTTCAGGATCTCCAAATGTCCTGAAAATCGATTCCTACCTTTTTCCATAGGCCATATAATCGATTCTTATCATTTCCAAACATAAAGAATCGATTCCTACATATTTCCAAAGGCTCAAACAATCGATTCATCATTGCAATAAATGTTTTTAAAAATTCTACGCCTATAAATAGGCAGCCTCAAATCACATTTGGGACAGATTTTACAAGATCAGAAAACACACACACACATTTCACGAGATCTGAGAAGACAACTCTCGTAAATCTCATTTTTCAGTTCTACGCTTCATTTCTGCTCTATTCGCGCCGTTGGTCCGTCTGAGCTGATCTCCTGCAAGGGTTAGTCGGGGTTTGCGTTCTTCAGAGTTGTAATATCTGTCTTCATCAGAGGTATTTCAGTCTTTACATTTGTTAAAATTTAATCATTCTGATCCATGCCAAAATTGCCCTATGTGATTTAATTTAGCTGTAGTGTCTTTGTTGATGATGAACCACATGATTCCCACTTATGCCTAGTGCATCATTTTCTAAGTGGTGAAGATGGTCTCAGATGATTCAACCTCCCCTTTCAAACCCTTTCAAAAAAACATTTTTCATTAGAACTACGTCGCTTTGATTCCCATTTGGGATACGTAGGAGCGAGTCACGTTCTCGTCAAGCGCAACAAATAAAAATCCTTTTTCAATCGTAAACAAATCATTTTCATAAAACAAACAAAAATCATTTTCAAACCCATTGTTGCTAGTAGCTCATCAGAGCCTCTGTTCGTTTAGCTATTAGTGGCAATGTCCTTTTCCCATAAGAATAATAAACGAGGATCCATCATAGCCTTTGTTAGTTTGATCGTCGTACAAATCAATCTTTTTTCGAAAATCACTTTCAAAAAGATAATAAAAACGAGTTGTTATCGAATAGTCCATCAGAACCTTTGTTCGTTTGACTAGCGGTACAACTCTCTTTTTTTGAGTATTTAGTAGTGATTCATCATAGCCTCTGCTAGTTTAATCACTCACTAATGCTCGTCCTATTTCAAAAAACTCACAAAAAAGATTAAAAGACAAAAACCTCTTTCAGGACAAAGAAGAACTACGTAGCTTTGAATTCTCCATCGCACCGGGAGATACGTAGGAGCGGGTCACATCCCGTCAAGCATAACAAATAAAAATCATTTTCACAATAAGTTTTCAAACAATTATTTTCAAAAGAGCCTAGAACTACGTCGCCTTTGATTCTCCACCCGGAGATACGTAGGAGCAGGGCCACGCCCCTGTCAAGCGCAAAAATAAACAATTTCTAAATTAAAAAATACAAACACATCTCTTTCATTTCAAAAACCAAAAATCCTATTTTTAAAGTAGGGGATTAGGTCGGTCGTACGACCGGGTTAATCATCGTTTTAGGATAAGTGAACTGTGGTCCTTCAGAGCCCCAGCGCTCCTTCAGCCCCCAGCGGCCCTTCAGACCCCCAGTGGTCCTTAAACACAGATCACACAATCCTAAAACCCCTATATTAAAAAACACCAACACACAAACATTTTCTACCCAAGAACTACGTAGCTTTGAATTCTCCATCGCACCAGGAGATACGTAGGAGCGGGCCATGTCCCGTCAAGCACTTTTTCTAAAAACCCTCTTTTTTCCCCCCTTCTCACCTAAAATAAAATTTTCATTAAAAATTTCCCATTCATCTCCAAATAAGAAATAAATAGGCAAATCTATGTATTTTTCAAATCAAACGTTAAAACCACACATTTAATTAGAGGTTCCCTTTCGATAGAAAGGACGTGCGCGGTGCTAACACCTTCCTCGCACGTAATCGACCCCCGAACCCATATCTCTAGTTTTCAAAAGACCATCCGCCCTGTCCAAAAGACCTTTTTTCAATGTTTTGGTCTTAAAATTAAAATATTGGTGGCGGCTCCAAAATTTTCCACGTTGTACATCGAGAAACCCAAAAGGGGGATTTTTCGGGGTGCAACAGCTGGCGACTCCACTGGGGACACTTTTTAAAAGACGAGGGTCAAGCCTAACTAATTAAAATGTGTGGTTTAATGTACTGTTGATTTGATTAATACCTTGTTTGCCTTTCTTTCTTATCATTGATTGTAGGCATATGCATTTGTCTTCTTTGTTATTCCCTATCTCCTCTTCTACTCCTATTCTTTCATTGCTTATGCCCATGCATTCTTCCAACCCCCCATGTTCCCTTCTTCTTTGCTCCTTTTCTCCAAAGGTAAGTTCATGCATCTCTTCCCCATTCTATCCTGTTCCCTCTTCTTCGCTCCCTTTCTTGAGGTAAGTAGTGCATTGTTGTTGGCACCCTAGATTAGTTGTATTTAATTGGTATTGAACCCTAGGGTAGACGACATGTTATTGCTTTCTATTGTCTGGATTGTCTGGATTTTCATTTGCAGGTGGGGTAGTTTTTAAGGAAATGCCCTTCGCACACACACTTGTACCTTGAAATTATATGATTAGAGAAAGAGACCATAACCCAGGTCTGTTAGGATACCTTAGGATGAGTGGATTCGAGTAGTGGGAGCCCATCAGGACCTTTGTCCGTTTGGCTACTCGCGAAAGTTTCAATCAGAGTTGTGCTCTTTCATGATGCTTCGTATCTAGCAGTTTGCTGCATTTACGGGGATTTTCATGAGAGGGACTGTGGCTCTGATGACCTTTGTGAGGGTGTGAATAGAGCTACATGAGAAGATTATCCCTAAAACACCTTAGATCATAGGTTCTACCCCCTTCTAGGTCACAAGGGCTTTTCAAATTGTGTGTTGCATCGTTGCATTCAGTTCAATCAATTTTTCCTTCAAAATTTTCGAAAATAAAAAAAAAGGATATGCTTTCCCTTTTCAATAAACGCCTATATGAGGTGGCATATAGTGTGAAAATTTTCAAATCACCACCTGTAAATATCCTCTTTCTGCAAAAACACAACAAAAAAAAAAGCATCATTGCATCATTGCATCACTACATCATTGCATCATTTGCATTGCATAAAATTCCAATATTGCATTCCCTTTCATTACATAGAGATAAAACAAAAACAATTATCATCTGCATAGCATAAGCATTTCATACAAAAAAATCCTCGTCAAGTTCATCCAAGACGAGACATTCATGCATAAGCATTATTTCAAAAAAGACACAGTAGAACTACGTAAGCTTTGATTCCTCATTACAATGGGGATACGTAGGAACGGGTCATACCCCGTCAAGCACATTTTTCTAAAACCTTTTTTCCAATAAATCATTTGCATCTCCAAATAATTTTCAAAATCATGTTCCAAAACTAAAAAACAAAAAAGAAAATCATTGTGAGTATCATGCATTTCATTGCACAAAAAAAATAAGAAAGCATCTCATTCATAATCATGAATAAAAATCATCATCAAATTTATCCAAAATGTAGCATTCATGCACCATTTCATTAACCTCATCACTTTGGTTCAAATACATCATTCCTCCATACATGCATCTTTCAAAAGAAAAAAAGGGGGCATTGGCATTTCATACTTTGTCTTGCCTCTAAAAAATAAATCATCATCATTTAGAGAAAAACATCATTCCTGCATCTTTCATCATTCAGAAGAAAAAGGGGGCATCGACGTTTCATATATTGTCTTGCCTCTATAAAAGTCATTTTGAAAAGAAGCAGCATTCTTGCATCATTCATCATCCAAGGATGCATTGGCATTTCATATTTTGTCTTGCATAAAAAAAAAAAACTCTTAGAATAATCACACTTTTCAAGTGAATATGCTTTCATGCATTTCATTTTCATCATGTATACATCATAATGTTTTCATCCATGCATTGTGTACAACAAAAATGTTGTGATGAGAGACGAGATGTTCTTGCAAAGTAATCTTTCCTTTTTGGAAAAGTTTACCCTCACTCATTTGCAAACTCAAGGTGTTCCAAGGCACTCAGTTTCTTTCACATCAATAGCTCATTTGTACTTCCTTCAAAAAAAAAAGACATTACATCTCATCCATTCCATGATAAAAGACTGAAACAGTTCATAAAAAAAGGGGTTTTCATATCATGTTTTAACCAATGTTAACTCTCTGTGAAGCGTTCTTCTAGTAAGCATGCATGCCAGGTGCAGTTTCTCTTGTTTGAGTCAGTCAATTTCCTTCATTTATTATCATTCCCCATCCAAGTCTAGCCCCACCCCGTCCACCCATAAGGTGCATATTCTCCCCATCAGTGCGTATTTAACTTTTGGTTCATTCTAATGCTTTAAGTCCTCCATGTTGGGGCAAGTCTGTGATCATTAATTCCCTTTGATTAATATCATTTTCCTTCAGTGCAAGTCTCTCAAAAAAAAAAATAAAAATAAAACAAGCTCGCTAGGTTGAAAACCCGCAAAGGGCGGCCTAGGCAAAAATGAGCGCCCGGTGGATTGAAAACTCGCAAAGAGCGGTCCAGGCAAAAATTAGGGCACAAAAAAAAAAAAAAGCAAACACATGAAGATAGATAAATTATTGTCCTAAAGTTAAGTTTTACAGAAATAAGCAATCAGGATTTGAAATGAAATTTGGCCATCTCTCCACACCCTCAAGAACCTAAAATCCCAGAAAGACCATTCCCTACCCCTCTTAAGCCAAAGATTCAAAATCACAAAAACACCATTTGTTACCCATCTTAAGCCAAGAAAAGCCCAAGATATCCCCATCACTCCGGACAAGGGTTAAATCCACATCAAAGATGGTATATCATTCTCACCCAAGTCAAAAGGAAAGGAAATCCGCAAAAGGAGGGGAATAACAAAGTTTCAAAAAGGAGAATCCCAAAACGAAGAAAGGAAGACAAAGGGAGTATAAATTAAGAGTCAATACATTTTGTCATGAAGCATAAGAGCTCCCCTTCAAAGAGGCCCTCAGATTCAATGGGTTCAATCATTTCTCCTTTCAAAAAAAAAAAAAAGAAAAGAAAGCCCTCAATTCATTGGGTTCAATCATTCCTCCTTTCAAAAAAAGCCCTCAATTCATTGGGTTTAACCATCTCTTCTTTCATAAAGCCTTCAAACACCTCATTGGGTACAACCATCCCTAAACACCTCATCAAACCTAGTAACTATCCCCTTCATAAACCATTGACCATCGGCCAACGCTGAATAAGACCCATCCTCCCATCAACCCCAAACACTCCGATAAGCCCAATCATCCCTTCTCCACAAAACATCACAAAGTCCATTTCGATCAATGACCGGTTGCTTTCGTTTCCTCAAATTTTAATTTTAGGACAAATAAGTTTATCTGTTTACAATGTGTTTGCTCAAAAAGAAAAACAAACAGTCAGAAAAAAGAAAGCTGACTAAACAAAAAAGACTTGCACTCCCAAAAATGCATTCAAGTTGCCTTAAAACAAGGTTTAGTGATCACCAAGTGAGGCTTCTCTTCATTATCAAAGTCAAGGCATTCACAGAAAACCAAAGATTTACACTGAGGACACCACTCAGATCTAAAAGTTGGGGCATTCTCTTCACCACCCATTCACCCTAGTCTTGGGAAAGCATGTTTAGTGTCCATCCTATGTCATTCATCCTTTCACCAGGTGTTATCCTTGATGCCAGTTCCCGCATATCTACCCTTTCACTCCAATTGTCAATACCACCAAACGGGGGCAAGCCTTTCATTCATAGTCACCAAGTCTGGAGTGGGGCAAGTGCGTTCCCTTTCCTTCACCTCATTCGTTCCTATAAAACCTCACCGGGACGATCTCTCAACTCACTATCCTAAACAAAGCCTTGTCATTCTAATTGGGGCAGCTTTGTCCTTGTTATGACTGAGGGGACATCAAACTCTATGGGTTGAGACAAAATCTCTTTTGCTCCACCTTTCATTTCAAAAGCCGAAGCATTCCCAATTCATCATCTTCTACACCCTTAGTTGTTGCCACCACTAGACAGAGGCAAGCTATTCACTCGTCAAAGGCCTGAATTGGGGCAATCTTGTATCTCTTGATCCCCCACAAGCTTCGGCAATAGCCATGTCGGTCATTCCTTCACTTGCCATAAAAGTCCATGCCCTAAACCAATTCCAAGTTAACTGACTCATTCATTCACATTTGCACTCCTATACATGCTTACTAGACAATGCTTCAAAAAGAGAGAACACAAGTTGTTTACGTGATATCTAAAATTCAGTCATAATGGAAAGAAATAGAAAACAAGTGAGGTTGTTTGTAAATAAAAACCTTGAGAACACCAGAGGTTGAATCAAATTCAATTTTTCAACAGAATGGGCAATAATCATCTCAAGTCCTTGCATTCACAGTCTCGCATCTCATCGTCACAAAAATGTTTACCTCATGCATCTAGGCATTATAGTATATGCATCAAAGCATTACATTTGCATCTTCACATTTTGTGCATTCATCACATAGCAAAAAGAAAAAAAAACATTCCACGTCAGTTGCATAGAAAAAGCAGAAATCTTTTCATTGCATTGGCATCATATCAATGTTCGCATTTCATAAAAAAAGAAAAACAAAATCATTGCATGTCATTCATCATTAGAGTATCACATTTTGCATCAGATATTTCATAGAAAAAGAAAAGAAAGCAAAAGAAAAATCAAAGATCAGGAATAGCATTTCACCACATTCATCATCACACCAAAATCATAGCATTGCATGCACATACATAACATGCCCTTGCATAACATGCACTCATACTCCAATGCACCATTCCTTGCATCAATTAACGTATGCAGGCACCTCAATCCAACACAGCAGCATCGGTCATTTCAAATCAACCAATCAACAGCATTTGTGAGCCCTCTGTGCTCCTCCTGAGCCCTCTGTGCTCCCCCTGAGCCCTCTGCGCTCATCCTGAGCCCTCTGTGCTCCCCCTGAGCCCTCTGTGCTCCCCCCTGAGCCCTCTGTGCTCATCCTGAGCCCTCTGTGCTCCTCCTGAGCCCTCTGTGCTCACCCTGAGCCCTCTGTGCTCCTCCTGAGCCCGCTGTGCTCATCCTGAGCCCTCTGTGCTCCTCCTGAGCCCTCTGTGCTCATCCTGAGCCCTCTGTGCTCCTCCTGAGCCCTCTGTGCTCCTCCTGAGCCCTCTGTGCTCCCCCTGAGCCCTCTGTGCTCCCCCCTGAGCCCTCTGGGCTCATCCTGAGCCCTCTGTGCTCCTCCTGAGCCCTCTGCGCTCATCCTGAGCCCTCTGCGCTCATCCTGAGCCCTCTGTGCTCCCCCTGAGCCCTCTGCGCTCATCCTGAGCCCTCTTTGCTCCCCTTGAGCCCTCTGTGCTCATCCTGAGCCCTCTGTGCTCATCCTGAGCCCTCTGTGCTCCCCCTGAGCCCTCTGCGCTCATCCTGAGCCCTCTGTGCTCCCCCTGAGCCCTCTGTGCTCATCCTGAGCCCTCTGTGCTCACCCTGAGCCCTCTGCGCTCATCCTGAGCCCTCTGTGCTCCTCCTGAGCCCTCCGCGCTCATCCTCCTGAGCCCTCTGCGCTCATCCTGAGCCCTCTATGCTCCCCCTGAGCCCTCTGCGCTCATCCTGAGCCCTCTGTGCTCCCCCTGAGCCCTCTGTGCTCATCCTGAGCCCTCTGTGCTCACCCTGAGCCCTCTGCGCTCATCCTGAGCCCTCTGTGCTCCTCCTGAGCCCTCCGCGCTCATCCTAAGCCCTCTGTGCTCATCCTGAGCCCTCTGTGCTCATCCTGAGCCCTCTGTGCTCACCCTGAGCCCTCTGCGCTCATCCTGAGCCCTCTGTGCTCATCCTGAGCCCTCTGTGCTCCCTCCTGAGCCCTCTGCGCTCATCCTGAGCCCTCTGTGCTCCCCCTGAGCCCTCTGTGCTCCCCCTGAGCCCTCCGCGCTCATCCTGAGCCCTCTGTGCTCCTCCTGAGCCCTCTGTGCTCCTCCTGAGCCCTCTGTGCTCCCCCTGAGCCCTCAGTGCTCCTTCCTTACTGCTTTCTTTACCGCGTTCTTTACCGCTTTATTTCCTGCTTCTGCACGCCAAGTGCCCATTTTACTTTTCTGTCTGCACGCCAAGTGCCCATTTTACCTTTCTGTTTGCACGCCAAGTGCCCATTTACCCTCTTGTTTGCACGCCAAGTGCCCATTTACTTTTCTGTTTGCACGCCAGGTGCCCATCTTACTTTTCTGTCTGCTTTAGTTGAACATTTCAATCAATCAATCAACAGGATTCGTGAATCCCTTCAGGACCCAAGTGTCCCTTCAAAAGCAGACTTCACCTCGTATTCGAGCTGCGGGTTAGTCCTTCAGACCCCAAGTGGTCCTTCAGACTAGTTGTGTCAGCCTAAGACACAGTGGACGTCCTTCATGGTCAACATATCAATTCCGGATCTGATCTTGACCCATCCTGGCCGCTCGGAAAAGGCCACCCCCCCAAGCAGACCGTTTTACTAGTACCGTTGCTAGTTTGCGCTCCATCAGACCCATTGGTCCATCAGGCTTAGGCATGCCCTTCAGACCTCGTCGGTCCTTCAGTTTAACTCCAATCAATGCGCCAAGCATCGACTGCGAATTAGACCTTCAGAGCCTCAGTGCTCCTTCAGACCCTGAGCGGTCCTTCAGAGCCTTAGTGCTCCTTCAGACCCTGAGTGGTCCTTCAGAGCCTTAGTGCTCCTTCAGACCCCGAGTGGTCCTTCAGAGCCTTAGTGCTCCTTCAGATCCCGAGTGATCCGTCATTTTCTCTCTCGGTTAATGCGCCAGGTGTTAACCATTCCCCGTTTGTTCTCAAGCCCATCTTTTCAAAAAAACATAGAAAAAGAAAAAGAGGAAAATTCGGGTTTCCCCAAATGGACAAAATCGGTATAATTTCTGAATTCTTTATCTTCATTTTGCCTTGGAATATGTTTCGGCCAATTCATATTCCTCGTTAAAATTCAGATAAAGAGGGGCAGCTGTCATACCCCAATTTTGTCCGGCTTAGGTCCAAACCCTAATTTTCCACACAAAAATAATTTATGCATCATTTTTAGGGTTAGAATGCACGTTTTGGGAAGTTAGAGTCAAAAAGGGCATTTTGGTCATTTCTCGCAAAAGGGTTTCTAAAAAAACAATTTTTGCAATAGGCCTCATGCATCAAATTAAGGTTTTTGAAAAATATGTTATGCATGCATGGCAAGCTTTGGAAAATATTTTATGCATGGCAAAGACCTAAAAGCATTTTGTGGAAAGCAAGAATTGATTTCTATTTTGTTCCAAAGGCAAAGAATCGATTTATGGTATATTGCATAGGCCTTGAAATCGATTTTCAGGCTCTTCCATAGGCCATGAATCGATTCCTAATTGTTTTAACTAAGTGAAGAATCGATTCCTACCTTTTAGGATGTCCTGAAAATCGATTTCCCTTGCCTATGTTTAAAGCATGAAATCGATTTCTACACATACTCATGCAAAAGCTAAGAATCGATTTCCTTAAATTTTAAAAGACTATGAAATCGATTTTCAGGATCTCCAAATGACCTGAAAATCGATTCCTACCTTTTTCCATAGGCCATATAATCGATTCTTATCATTTCCAAAAATAAAGAATCGATTCCTACATATTTCCAAAGGCCACATAATCGATTTTCAGGATCTCCAAATGTCCTGAAAATCGATTCCTACCTTTTTCCATAGGCCATATAATCGATTCTTATCATTTCCAAACATAAAGAATCGATTCCTACATATTTCCAAAGGCTCAAACAATCGATTCATCATTGCAATAAATGTTTTTAAAAATTCTACGCCTATAAATAGGCAGCCTCAAATCACATTTGGGACAGATTTTACAAGATCAGAAAACACACACACACATTTCACGAGATCTGAGAAGACAACTCTCGTAAATCTCATTTTTCAGTTCTACGCTTCATTTCTGCTCTATTCGCGCCGTTGGTCCGTCTGAGCTGATCTCCTGCAAGGGTTAGTCGGGGTTTGCGTTCTTCAGAGTTGTAATATCTGTCTTCATCAGAGGTATTTCAGTCTTTACATTTGTTAAAATTTAATCATTCTGATCCATGCCAAAATTGCCCTATGTGATTTAATTTAGCTGTAGTGTCTTTGTTGATGATGAACCACATGATTCCCACTTATGCCTAGTGCATCATTTTCTAAGTGGTGAAGATGGTCTCAGATGATTCAACCTCCCCTTTCAAACCCTTTCAAAAAAACATTTTTCATTAGAACTACGTCGCTTTGATTCCCATTTGGGATACGTAGGAGCGAGTCACGTTCTCGTCAAGCGCAACAAATAAAAATCCTTTTTCAATCGTAAACAAATCATTTTCATAAAACAAACAAAAATCATTTTCAAACCCATTGTTGCTAGTAGCTCATCAGAGCCTCTGTTCGTTTAGCTATTAGTGGCAATGTCCTTTTCCCATAAGAATAATAAACGAGGATCCATCATAGCCTTTGTTAGTTTGATTGTCGTACAAATCAATCTTTTTTCGAAAATCACTTTCAAAAAGATAATAAAAACGAGTTGTTATCGAATAGTCCATCAGAACCTTTGTTCGTTTGACTAGCGGTACAACTCTCTTTTTTTGAGTATTTAGTAGTGATTCATCATAGCCTCTGCTAGTTTAATCACTCACTAATGCTCGTCCTATTTCAAAAAACTCACAAAAAAGATTAAAAGACAAAAACCTCTTTCAGGACAAAGAAGAACTACGTAGCTTTGAATTCTCCATCGCACCGGGAGATACGTAGGAGCGGGTCACATCCCGTCAAGCATAACAAATAAAAATCATTTTCACAATAAGTTTTCAAACAATTATTTTCAAAAGAGCCTAGAACTACGTCGCCTTTGATTCTCCACCTGGAGATACGTAGGAGCAGGGCCACGCCCCTGTCAAGCGCAAAAATAAACAATTTCTAAATTAAAAAATACAAACACATCTCTTTCATTTCAAAAACCAAAAATCCTATTTTTAAAGTAGGGGATTAGGTCGGTCGTACGACCGGGTTAATCATCGTTTTAGGATAAGTGAACTGTGGTCCTTCAGAGCCCCAGCGCTCCTTCAGCCCCCAGCGGCCCTTCAGACCCCCAGTGGTCCTTAAACACAGATCACACAATCCTAAAACCCCTATATTAAAAAACACCAACACACAAACATTTTCTACCCAAGAACTACGTAGCTTTGAATTCTCCATCGCACCAGGAGATACGTAGGAGCGGGCCATGTCCCGTCAAGCACTTTTTCTAAAAACCCTCTTTTTTCCCCCCTTCTCACCTAAAATAAAATTTTCATTAAAAATTTCCCATTCATCTCCAAATAAGAAATAAATAGGCAAATCTATGTATTTTTCAAATCAAACGTTAAAACCACACATTTAATTAGAGGTTCCCTTTCGATAGAAAGGACGTGCGCGGTGCTAACACCTTCCTCGCACGTAATCGACCCCCGAACCCATATCTCTAGTTTTCAAAAGACCATCCGCCCTGTCCAAAAGACCTTTTTTCAATGTTTTGGTCTTAAAATTAAAATATTGGTGGCGGCTCCAAAATTTTCCACGTTGTACATCGAGAAACCCAAAAGGGGGATTTTTCGGGGTGCAACACCATTGTCACGCATTGTTGTTGCTGTCTGGGCGCCATGGGCGCCTGTTGCCTGTCTTGTCGCGTTTCAGTGTTGCTGCCTTGGCGCAGGGGCGCCTTGGGCGCAGGTTCCCTGTGCCTGGGCGCGAAGGGCGCCTACGTTTGGCTGCCCGTGTTGCGTTCCTAAGTTGTGTTTTTGGGTAGTTATGTTGCTTGGATGTCATTGGTGCTGAATTTTGGTTGCTAGGTTGCGTATTCTGAAATGTCACTAGGATCCCCTCCCCTGGGCGCCAAGGGCGCATGTTGCCTGCTGTGTTGCTGTTTGTGTCTGTGCTGGGCGCCAGGATCACTGTGCCTGGGCGCCAAGGGCGCCAGGATTCCTCCTGCGCCAGTTTTCTATGTCTGGGCGCCAGGATCCCTCCTGCGCCAGTTTTGTGTCTGGGCGCCAGGATCCCTCCTGCGCCAGTTTTGTGTCTGGGCGCCAGGATCCCTGCCTGCGCCAGTTTTGATGTTGCGCCAGGATGTTGGCGCAGAGGGGCGCCTGGGCTCCAGTGTTGCTGCCCAGCGCCAGTTTTGTGTGCTGCTGTTCCCTGCTAGGCGCCCAGTGCCTGGGCGCCATTTTTAGTATGTGTCCCAGTTTTGTTCCTATTTTGTTTTTGACATATCTTTTTACTCGGGTGTCCGTTTTAAGTGCTTCAAAGTGCGTTGCGAAGCTTATTCAGCCCTCTATATGTATATTCTACTTTAAGGTGAAAAATGATTATTTTTCTGATAGTTTCTGGATGCCAATCTTGTGTTACCATGTTGATGTTAATGACGATGGGTCTAATGACCAAATGATAATGAGGTTGTTAATGACGATGGGTCTAATGGCAAATTAATGATGATGATATGGATGACGTTGTTGTTGTGATGATTATGTTTTGTTGGTTGTTCATGAAGTCACATGCATACATGTGGATATATTGACGATGTAAGGCTGCGGTCTCGAGCTAGTGACGATGAATAAGGCTCAAAAAGTGACGATGTGCCCAATTAGCAAAATTAGTGACGATGATGGTACCACATGCATACTTGCACTTCATACATTCATTCTCATCATTGACAATTATTATTTTGGTCGGTGTGCAATATATTTGTGTGGCGAATATAAATGTTGACGTGGTTGTGTAGTGAGCGCTATATATATATATATATATATATATATATATATATATATATATATATATATATATATATATATATATATATATATATATATATATATGTATATGTTATTATAGTTGTTATAAATATACTAAAAAGTTGTTATATATATATTGGGGTGACTGCTGTTTATAAATGTATTACTATAGTTGTTACATATAAATATATAAATTGTAAAAAAAAAAATTGTTATATATATATATAAATGTATATATATGTATTGCTGTGATTGGTATAGTTCTGTACTCTGGCATACTGCTTATTATAAGCTTTATTATACGGTTTAGACTCACCCCTTATATTGATTATTACTACAGGTAACCGTGAGTGAAGGCTTTTAACCTTTCATCCCTCGAGTCGGTCATGCTCTGATACGTAGCACCTGGGGGGCGAATAAATGTTATTTTTGTTTTATTTTATGTGACACTGATGGATTGGTATTGATGTTATTACAACTATGTTTGGAAACTATTTCTTTTAACCCGCTGCGTGTTGATGAACTATTTGTTGTAGACTTTTGAGTACTTGAGGGTTCGCCCAATTTATTGAGGAGCTACGTATTATGTTTTTTTTTAAATGATGAATTTTATTATCAATTGTGTATGCTGGAATTGAAGTAAATGTAGCATCCCGTTTGGATGAATTGAAAAATAATTTTTAAACTCTGATATTTTTAATTTTAAATTGCCGGGTAGAAATGGGGTGTTACACAGTAGGACTGGTGATGTTGAATTGCAAGTCAGTGAGCAGATAATGAAGCCATTGAATTTCACAGGACAGGCTAGCTAAAGCTCTGTATTCGGCTTCAGAGGAGGATCTCGATGCTGTATTCTATTTCTTAGATTTCCATGAAACAAGAGATGAGCCAAGGAATACACAATAGCGAGTAATGGAGCGCCTGATAGTGGGACAACAAGCCCAATCAGAATCAGCAAAGCCTGACAGTTGTAGGGAATTTGAAGCTGAAAAGAATAGACCTTGAGGAGGAGCTGTCTTGAGATATCTCAAAACTCTGGTTGCAACTGTGAAATGAGACTGAAGGGGTTTAGCTACATATTGACTAAGCTGCTGAACAACATAGTTGATATCTGGACGAGTGGTAGTAAGATAGAGGAGGCGCCCAATGAGCCTTATATAAGAAGATTCATTTTCATAAGGAGGAGACCCTTCAGTGCTCAATTTGACAGAGGAATCACTGGGAGTAGTGACTGGTTTGGTAGCCAAGAGACCACTGTCTTGAAGCAAATCTAAAGTATATTTGCGTTGGTTGAGAATTATACCTGCCTTAGATCTAGCAATCTCCAATCCAAGAAAAAAACGCAGCTCACCAAGATTTTTAATTCTGAATTTCTGATCAAGTAGTTGTTTTACTGAGTTGATTTCATCCATAGAGTTGCCAGCTAAGACCACATCATCCACATATACAAGAAGGATAGTGATTGTGTTGTCAACAGATTTTGTAAAGAGTGAGTGATCAGCTTGGGATTGTTTGAAACCAAGTGAAAGAAGAGTAGCTGTGAGTTTGTGATTCCATTGACGAGTAGCTTGTTTAAGCCCATATAAAGACTTATGTAGCTTGCAAACTGTGCCTATAGTTGCCTTGCTAATTTCCGTCGCTAATGGGCAATTTTTTTGTAGTGTCGGTCGTTTGAACATCCAACTCCAAATGTCATTTCAAACACATTTTGGAGTCGAATCTTTGAACACCCAACTCCAAATGTAGCGAGGAAAATGCCAAATTTGACTCTAATTGTAAAATTGCCACCACGTCCACACACTACGCCTGATTTAGAGAAAAAGAGCGCAACGTTTAGTAGCGCTTTAAGGAAAACGCTACTAAAGGCCAAAAAACACAATAGGATCCGTAGTGCCTTATACGAAAACGCTACCCATGCCTAAATTCGCTAGCTAATCCGTAGAGCTTTTCATAAAACGCTACCTATAGCCAAAACACGCTAGAGGAATAGGTAACGCTTTACAGTAAAACGCTACCCATTGCAGAGAGCGCTTAGGTTGATCCGTAGCGCTTTTACTGAAACGCTACCCATTGAAAAGAGCGCTTAGGTTGATCCGTAGCGCTTTTACTGAAACGCTACCCATTGAAGAGAGCGCTAGAGGATCTGTAGTGCTTTAGTGAAAACGCTACCCATTGTCTTTTTATTAAAAATTTTCAATTTCCTTTGTTTTTCGTTCGTTCTCTACACACTTCACTCTGAAACACGTTCACCTGAAACCCTAACATTCACCAACGTTCGTTCTCTCTTACGTTCTCTCTCACGTTCATTCCCAGCAGCCTCACATTCACCAACGTTCACGTTCTCTCTCGCTCCCAGCAACCTACGTTCTCTCTTGCTCCCTCACACTCTCTCGCGTTCTCTCTCTCTGCCCCCTCGACTGTGACGCCGCCGTGGACGCCGTGTAGCTATTTCCTCGCGTTCGCACAACTCAACTACCAAACTCAGTGAGTACTAAGCTTTTCTATTTCCATGGATGACCCGTTCCTACATTGTGTTTTCCTTCTTTTCCTCTCTCTCATCTTTGTCTCTGTTACTCTCTGTGATGTTACTCCTTTCCTCTAAAAGCTTGCGTTTTTCTTTCCCCTTTCTCTGTATTTCCCCTTTTTTGTATGTTAGTTGCTAAGTAATAATTACTTAATTTGTGGGATTTTACATTCTGCAAGATAAGGTTGTATTCGGCTAACAGTTGTGCTATTCTTCAAGTGATTCTGGAAAATTGTGTTTTTCGTTTCTTTTATTTCACATATTTACAACTTTGTTGATGACTGTTTTTATTTTATTCTATTTTTTGGCTCATATGTCTATCTTTTGTTTTAGAGCTTAATTAATAGGCATGTGCTGACTCACAAATTGGTACCATTATTGTAAGAATGCAGCGTACAAATTATTTTCATGTCTATCTAAAACATTAATTTGTATGAGCTTTTCAAATTATTTTATGGTTTAAATAGTTATTACCCCCCTGCAAATATAGCCATTATCCAGTTACCCCCCTGCAAAAAAAAAACATTTAAAACAAACCTTGCAAAATGTAAAGTTATCCAGTTACCCACCTGCCGTTAAATTTTCTGTTAAAATATGTAAAATGTCACATATCCAGTTACCCCTGCCACGTGTCACCTTATTATTGGGCCTCTGTGACACGTGGCACTGACATGCCACGTCAGCATCCTATGTCACCACTGCCACGTGGCACTGACATGCCATGTCAGCAACCAATGAGTGGCTGCCACGTGGCACCTCACATGGCAATGAAGAGAATAGTGTGTTACTAAAAAAAATTAGATTTTGGCACAATTGGGGGGGATTGAACCCACAACCTCAACATGAAACTCACTCTCAATTACCACTACACCACAACATAATCCATGTATTTTAACACAACTACCAATATATATTACATTAATTAACTCTTCTTCTTCTTCTTCTTCAAATCTGCATCTTCTTTCTGAAACAAAACCCAGAAAACGAAAATCATCTCAAATCCTGAAAACGAAAATTGAAACAAACGAAAATCATGAAAACGAAAATTGAAACAAACGAAAATCATGAAAATCATCAGATGCCAAACGAAAATTGAAACAAACAATTTGAAAATCACCACAGATGCCAAACGAAAATCATCTTCTTCTTCAAGCCAAACGAAAATTGAAAGGACATGAACGAGATTGAAGGAGAGATCAAAATCGAAATTGATTTGGAAGGAGAGGGATTCGTTTCAGATCTGGAACGAAAACCGAAATCGAAATTGAAGGAAAGGGATTCGTTTCAGATCTGGAAGGAGAGGAGATAAACGATATTGAAGATTTGATTTCGTTTTGATTTCGTTTTTACAGATTTCATTTTGTTTTGATTTCGTTTTTACTAATTATTTCGTTTTGATTTCGTTTTTTTCGTTTTGATTTCGTTTTGATTTCATTTTTTTCGTTTTGATTTCGTTTTTACAGATTTCATTTTGTTTTGATTTCAGATTCTGGGCTTTGTTTCCAGATCTGATGAAGATTTGATGATGAAGACGAAGATTTGTTCAAAATAATAACTAAATATCTAATATATATTTGTTGCTGGAATTAGTTTCACAAATGTGAATGTGGCTTAGTGGTATTAATTCGTTTGCATCAGTGAGGGGTCAAGGGTTCGAATCCCATGTTATCCAAAACTTGTATTTTTTTTAGTAACACACTATTCACCCAATGCCAAGTCAGTGCCACGTGGCAGCCATCCATTGGTTGCTAACGTGGCACATGCCAGTGCCATGTGGCAGTGGTGACATAGGATGCTGACGTGGCATGTAGTGCCACGTGTCACAGAGGCCCAATAATATGGTGACACGTGGCAGGGGGTAACTGGATATGTGACATTTTACATATTTTAACAGAAAATTTAACGGCAGGGGGGTAACTGGATAACTTTACATTTTGCAAGGTTTGTTTCAAATGTTTTTTTTGCAGGGGGTAACTGGATAATGACTATATTTGCAGGGGGTAATAACTATTTAAACCTTATTTTATTGCAGGTCAGATGACGTCTAGTCATGATAGTGCGCATGACAGTTGTCATAAAAGTGATGCTGGAAACAAAAAGAAGTACACTCCCTGTGGAATGACCGTCAAAAAGAATCTCATCAATCGGATAAGTAAAGGACATCCTAAAATGAAGGTCCTTTGGAATGTTAAGGGTCAGCCTATTGGGAAAAATGGCACAAATTTGACTACATTCGTTGGTAGGAAGGTGAAGCAAGTGGTACCAATTACAATCAATAGTTGGAATGAGAAAGGTAATATCGTTTTGGCTAAACTCAAAGAGGATCTCTGGTTAATAATACAAGTATATAATTTTAGATCTCTTGAGTTATCTTATTTAATAATTTTGTAACCATATTTATACCAGTTTCATTGAATATGTGTAAGCAGAATTGTTTTGATGTGGATGAGTCTCGAAAAGACTACTTACTAATGGAAGCTAGAAGGTTACATCGGAAGTTCAAAACTTATCTATCAAGTAAATGGCTGAGAGATGATGATGGGAACATCAGACATGAGCCTCCATCAGTGCATGCTGGATTTATATCATTGGAGGATTGGCATTTATTTGTAAAAAGACGCACCGAAGATCCGAAATTTTTGGTTAGTACAATTATCTTTTAAGTTACATATATATGAAAATTATATATTATGCATTAATGTATACTTATCTTCCTAAATAGAAAGTAAGCAACGAGAATCGAGATAGAGCTTCAAATTCTGAGTACCCTTATAGAGGAGGTTCTAGTGGATATCAAGTTTTTGAAGAAAGATTGGTAAGGCACAATAAGTTTAATTTCTTTTGATTTAATGAATCTTTTGATTTATAATTTCTAAAAAAATTGGTAAATTTAAATAGTTGGTGGAGGAAGGGAAAGATCCTACTCAAGAATCCATTGGGCGACATGTGTTATCGGTAGAGGCCCGACAAAACAAAGATGGTGAGCTTGTGGATCCTAAAACTAAGGAGGTGTCGGAAAGAATTGTAAGTATTTCCAAAATTCAAATCTTGTTTTGTAATTTTTATAATCGTTATAATGTCTAATAATTATTTTATACTTATGCTCGTGAATCAGGAAGCCATATCCCAGGGAGATGTAACTGATTGCTCTGGTGAACAAGATATCCTTGCTCGTGCCTTGGGAAGGGAAGAATATTCAGGTCGAACACGGGGTTGTGGATTTGGCATTCCTCCCACCGCCATGTTTGGACCAAAGAAGCGTGGAAAAGAAGATAACTGTTGTAAAGAAAATAAAGAGTTGCGAGCAATGTATTTTGAGCTAATGGCAGAAGTTCGGGATTTAAAAGAGAGATTTGGGGTAACGCCTAAGGAACCATCTCCTGCCCAAAATAGTGTACGAGATAACTGCACCATTGCGTCAACCAAGGTATTAATTATTACACGCTCTCTTTCTTGTACATATATATTACATCAAATACCATATTCATTTTTGTTTATAATTGATTTAGGACAACAATGAGTGTGAACTATATATCTCAAACCCATATCAAATGGTTGCAATTGGCTTCTTATGTAACCAATTGGGTGCCTTAATGCACAATTTACCCATACCTGAAAATCATCTGAGAGTTAGAATTGACTGTGCAATTGTGGGGTCTGCACCATTGCCTATTCCGGTTGACAGTACAGATTTAAGGATTGTGGATGATGCAGTTGGTACCTTTGTGGCATGGCCATCACACCTTTCTTTGTAAGTGACAATATATTTGTTGACCACTCGTTGGCTGATTGTCATATATATATATATTTATATTGTATGCTAATAACTAATTATTTTATATATATATATAGGTAAAATCTAAAGACAAGTCTTAGCAAGGCAAAGTCATGACCTTCCCTTTCTACTCGCAAGACAAAAGTGTCTCGACCCTCCCCTTCTATTAATGGAAAGGAAAAAGTATCAAACAAAAAAGATATTAGTTCTTCCAATGATTCCAAAGAATTCATCACTTATATAAAAATGCACGCGTTAAATAAGAAGACTGATATAAGCAATTTTTTCATACCATTGGATGAGGAAGTTTTGGGACTCGAGCAAGATCTGACGATCAATCGTGAGGATCTCCAATGTGTATATCAGAGCGAGTGGATAACCGTTACTGTTATTAGAGCATATATCAGGTACTATGTCTTTTTATTATTTGACATTATTGATTTTTTCTATTATTTCCTTAATTTAATTTATATATACTAGTATTACTATTAATCATGTTGTGATTGAAGACATCATTGGTAGTCCTTGTAGATCCCATTTGAGCAGCTTTCTGTAACAGTGCAGTAGCTGACATGTTCCGATTACTATTATTCATGTATATTAATTATAGGTACTTGTATCATGACATATTGGTCCCTTTCCAACGGACACAAAGATTTGTGTTCTTATGCCCAGAGCGTACTTATGTGCGTAATGTTCCCCTCAATCAAAAAGGTGCAACCAAAATTATGGAAACAAACAAGCGTGAAATTACAAGTTATATCAGTCAACGCTTGTGGCTTGCTCAAAATACAAGCTTTGATACCATGTTTTTGGCACCGATTAACTTAAGGGGGTGAGAAATTTAATCCATCAATCATATATAAATTGCATTTTTGAAATACTTGTCATTTATTTATTCAAAATTTTAATTTGTAGGCAACATTGGATATTGTTGGCAATTGATCCTAAGAGAGATGTGGTGTACTTCTTAGATTCATTACAAGGTCATTACAACAACTACCCTAAGTTGACCGGGATAATAAATAGGTGTGTATTTGGATCTTTCTCATATTTCATAATTAAATTATATATGTATATATTTCGATTAATATAGTTATATATATGACGTTGTGTTCAGTTGTTTGGCAACATTTTGGGCACTGAGTGAAACTAGGACCATGTACAGGAAGTCAACATCTGACACAAAATGGATGTCAATAATTGTAAGTTTGTAATCAATATTCATTATATATTTAATTAAATTTTTTGGTCAAAAAAATATATTTAATATAATTTAAATTAACTAATCCATATATATGTTGTTAGCTAATTTGTTTATATATGTTGATAGGTATATATATATTGGATGTTGTGTACATGTCCAGGGAAATGGATTTGAAATTTGTAATCTAAAAGGGAGAGCATCAGTAGTATTGGATACTCGTGTAGATGAATCGTAGATGGTAGCGTTTCATTTGAAACGCGCTACCTATTCGCTTAGCGCCTTTTGGGAATGAGTAGAGCTTTCAATAAAAAGCGCTACCAATTCCTAAGAGGTGCTAAGAGAATGAGTAGCGCTTTCAAATAAAACGTTACCCATTCTAAAGAGGTGTTAAGGCAATGGGTAGCGCTTTCTCCTAAAAGCGCTACCCATTCCTAAGAGACGCTAAGGGAATGAGTAGCGCTTGTAAAGAAAGCGCTACGCATTCCTATCAATGGGTAGCGCTTTTAAACACATAAAACAGTGAGCCAGGTACATACACTGAGATAACAACTTTTGGGCTGTATTTTCAAGAATATTTTACATGTAAAACAATACAGCAATGAACAAATTCATTACATCAAGCACAAACACTCATCAGTACGTGATTCAACTCACACGGAGCTGCTGAACATGAAGTGCAGCATTATTTCCACTTTGCCAAATTCAAAACACTAAAGAAAATAGGGTAAAATATGTTTTTAGTCCCTACAAAATCGGCTCCTTCTAAGTTTAGTCCCTACATTAACGAAATAGGCGTTTTGGTCCTCATCTTATTTTTTCGTTTTCAATTTTAGTCCCTCATGACTTTTAATAGCGCTTCAAAACTTTTAATAGCGCTTATAAAAGGTCAAAAAAGCGCTATTAAAAGTTTTGAAGCGCTATTAAAAGTCATGAGGGACTAAAATTAAAAACGGCAAAATAAGATGAGGACCAAAACGCCTATTTCGTTAATGTAGGGACTAAACTTAGAAGGAGCCGATTTTGTAGGGACTAAAAACATATTTAACCCAAGAAAATATAAAGATGAAAGTGGAGCGTCTCCAATCCTAACACTCAATATTTCAATTTCCTTCCAACCATATCCTCAAGATGAAAGTGCAGCACTATTTTTGAAAATGTGTTTCATTTTACAGAGTAAGAAGGCAGGACGCCCTATCACCGCTCCTGAGCTGCATAGAGCCACCCACTACAAGAATAACTGCTGTTTCCTGCCAGTTTTTCCGATGAACTCTTATTCGTCGCAATTTCCGACCGATTTCCGACGAAAAAGTCGTCGCAAATGTTCAGGAAAAAAGGCGCTTAAATTCCCGCTTACGTTTCCGACGAAAATGTGTTTCGTCGCAAATTTCCGATGGACACTTCCGTCGGAACCCACTAAATATCCGTCGGAAACGATAAGACACAAATTAAAAAAAAAGTAAAACCCTCGATGCTCTCTCACTCTCCTCTCTCAGCGCCTCTCACCCTCGAAGGCTCCTCTCTCAGCGCCTCTCCTTCATCTTCTCCCTCGAAGGCTCTCCTCTCTCAGCGCCTCTCACCCTCGAAGGCTCTCCCTCGCTCACTCTCCTCTCTCAGCGCCTCTCCTTCATCTTCTCCCTCTCTCAGCGCCTCTCCTCCTCTCCTTTCTCAGCGCCTCTCCCCCTCTTTCTCAGAGCCTTCGAACCGTAGCATCTTCATCACATTCGAACCGTAGCATCTTCATCACCCTCGAAATCACCTCTCATCCTCTCACCCTCGAAATCGCCTCTCACCATTGAAATCGTCTCTCACCTTCAAACTCGTCTCTGAAGCTCGAAATCGGCTCTCACCATTGAAATCATCTCTCACCTTCAAACTCTTCAATGCATGGTGCTTCTTCAAGGTTTCAAGGCTCCATGTCTTTCATTTTTTAATTGAAACCCTAACCCCAATTTTTGGTTGGAATCAGTAGTTGTTAATGTTTGATTTAGATTTGATTTGTTGTACAGATTTTGGCTTCTGAATTTGTTTTCTGGATCTACAGGGTCAACATGATGAACTGGAGGCAAAGTTTTTGAGGAAAGAGCTGCTCTTGAAGCCAAATACCAAGCTTTGTATCAACCATTGTACACAAAGGTATCCTGAGCATTCTGTTATTATATAGAGAAATTTTTCTTTAGATGTTTCTCTAGGTATGCTGCTTACTCTGTGCCTTCTTAGTCAAATTTTAGTTCATTAGTTAGCAATTTTTGAAAATGTGTTTCATTTTACAGAGTAAGAAGGAAGGACGCCCTATCACTGCTCCTGAGCTGCATAGAGCCGCCCATGTGAGGAAAGGCACTGGCGAATATGTTGATGAGCGCTCCAGGATGACTCAGGTAAATATACATCTTGATTTGTATTATATAATGTTGCTTTGTCAAAATGGAGCGCTAATTTTCGGTTATTCAAAACCGGAGCAAATAAATGAGATCATGACTCAGCTGACTCAGGGGAGCTGGGACCCTGAATCACTTGGCCAATTTACTCCTGAGATGATAGATCTAGCAAACCAAAACTGGGAGAAGACAGTAGGTTGGTCTAAGGGTCGCCTGTATGGTACGGGGCCCTTGGCTCCATGTATGGGCCAGTCTGTGGCCGGGAGCAGCAGAAGACGCAGTCGACTAGCTTCTACTCTTGCGCAGACAGAGCATATTAGGCAGCTGGAGCAGGAGCTGCAGTCTACTCGACATGAGCTGCATCATACTCGACAGGAGGTCAGGACCTCTACTAAGGCTATGAAAAAGATGCAGGAAGACTCTGCGAAGGTGTCCCGTAGGCAGGAGCTGATGTTTAGGTATTTTAAGAATATGCAGCAACATGGGCAGCAAGATGAGGAGCAAGATGAGGAGCAAGCTGGGGAGTCTGGGGAGTCTGGGGAGTCTGGAGAGGCTGGGGAGGCCGAGGAGTCTGATGGCGGCAGCTTTTAGGATTTGTTGTATCAGTTTGACAATTCAATATTTTGTTATAACATTTCAGATTAAGTGTTGTTGATTCGAATTTTATGTTATTGAAGAATTTTATTCTCAGAATTTTTATTTTAAACGGTTTTATGTATTTTAGATTTTATTATTTATTATTAAAATACAGGTATAAAAGTAGGTTTATCAAAAAAAATTCAATCAGTTGGGCATTAGCGACGGAATTAGCTAGGGAAATTGGATGCGTGGCTGTCTTTATTAGCGAGGGAATTAGCGAGGGGAAATTCCCTCGCTAATTAGCGAGGGATTAAAACTCTCTCGCTAATCCCAGTAGCGATGAGGAAATTAGCGAGGGAACTAGTCCGTCGCTAATTCCCTCGCAAATGACCAATAGCGACAGATTTAGGTCATTTGCGAGGGAAATTTCTCTCGCTAATGACCAGTTTTTTTGTAGGACAGTAATGAACAAATTCATTACCATCAAGCACAAATACTCATCAGTACGTGATTCAACCACACAGAGCTGCTGAACATGAAGTGCAGCATTATTCCCACTTTGCCAAATTCAAAACACTAAAGAAAATATAAAGATGAAAGTGGAGCGTCTCCAATCCTAACACTCAATATTTCAATTTCCTTCCAACCATATCCTCAAAATTGTTCCATATATAATGAATGGACTAATCACACAAAAATCTGACATTTTATTAGCTAGCCATCCACTTTTCTTTCAAAAACTAGAGTTTGTACATAAATTGCCAAGGAAATAGTGTTATTAATAATTTGGCTAGAGTATCAAAATGTAACTTGATCTTCCTTCTTATAAGGACACATTCTGATGAAATAAAATAACTATATATTTTTCTTTTAAAAAGCAATCAAAAACTCTAATTACATCATTACAATTGATGAGATCATGATGAAATCAAATTATGTATAAATATACAAGTAAAACAAAGAATAAAAATTATGTAAGCTGATCTATCAACATTTGAGAAGAGAATTTGCAAAACCCAATTCTTATTTCAACGTAAATTATCTATTGCCATTCCTTTAGGGCTTCTGTTCACGTCTTCATTGGTACTTTGCAGGTTTGTTGAATAAGCGTTTTCAAGTTGAAAATTTCTGGTTGTGCTTTGGAGTTTGGATTATACTATTCGTTTGTGGGCCAGGCCCCAAACCTCCACCTCGACTTCTTTGGACTTTTTTTGATTTATTTTTGTCGTTGGCACATGTTCTGAAAAATCCAAACAACAAATATGGTTAATTCTTGCCAATACTATCGAATGCTATTGAATTATATATATATATATATATATATATATATATATATATATATTCATATCTTTATAATTAATGTGTCAGAAAAATGAGTCAATATAAGTATATCTTTATAATTAATGTGTCGAATGCTATTGAATATGATTATTGAAAACGTGGATGAAGATGCATAATCTGTTTTTCTTCTAAAAAACTCCAAATAACCTTTAATCTCTAAATATTTGAAATTCAAGAGGGGCTATCATTTATCAAATACTTACATGGTAAATGTCATTGATTTTTGAGGGAAAGACTTATAATTGGACGTTTGCAGCGTTGGCATCTGGATGAAACTACCTGCAGCTAGAGCCATTGTAGTTAAGCACAAGAGTACTAATTAATCTAAGTGGACTACTTTCTCTTTCTTGCTTATATTCGAACTAGCTAGGGAGTGTGTTTAATGTTTTATTGCTGTGTCTTGGAGTTATAAGTTGAAGGTGGGATTTATAGAGAAACAAGCATGTACTGAATTATTGTAGAAAGTAACAACACGTTAGTAGTGTTTTTGAAGTGGTCAACATTGAAGGTTTCTCTGTATTTCAAGGGGTCAATGGTCAACTTATGTGATTTGCTGATGGCATTTAATTAGTATTTGGCTGAGGATGCAACGTTTTTCCGGTTTCCTCGTGCGTTACTGCTGCAGGGACAAATAGAGAAGTTTAAAATATAGTAAAAAATAGTTTGTTTGACAATAAATAAAGTTAAGTATCCAATTTTAAAAATTAATGGCTAAATAATTATTTAGGTGTTTAAATGTGAGACGTTGTTGCTATAGTCTCTAAAATATATCGAAATTTCAAAAACACCGCTGAACTGGATCCCCTTAGTAATTTATAGGGTTAAATATATTTACCTTAAACCACTACACCCCCGCATGGTCAACTGTTAAATGTATACTAGAATTGAATTGGACAAATGTGACTGGAATTTAGAATTTCTGTTAATTAGTACAAATTGCGAAATCTATTAGATATATGTATATATACGTACAGTTGAAATTTGTCAAAATAAAAATGTATACAGTTGAAATTATTAAATGAAATCATGTTCTCATTCATATGGTGATGCTGGCACGACAATCGATCAAATTGGAATAAAGACTTTGAACTTGTTGTTTCTCTTTTATTCAAAAGTTTCAAAAGAAGAATTTAGACTAATAACTTGGTTGGTAAAAATATTAACATAGATCAACATTCATCCATAACACATCTTATTCTTTCTAAAAATGAGAAAATGCACTAAATTATTCTACTAAAATTAAATTTTTTTTGAATTTTGTTACGGATTGGGCCTCAATGGCCAATCCACCCAAAAGGCCCAACACCAAAGGGTCCAATTCATCCAACGGTGGAGATTGCAGACCTAGATCCAACGGCCCTCCTCCACTCCAGATACCTATAAATAAGCATTGAATGCTCACATTAATGGTATTCATCTCTCACCTACTCTCACTTGTAATTGACTCACTCACTGACTTGAGCGTCGGAGTGTCATTGCAGGTACCACCCCACCTCGGACAACCAAGGATACACGTACCAACTATCTCGGACCGGTCTACCTATCCCAGGTCGGATACGTAGCAGGAGATACGGTACCGAACATTGGCGACCACAGTGGGAGAGCCTTATACTCTAGCCTTTCCCCCAACCTCCTTGATCATAGATGGCTCCGGAATTACGACGGAGAAACGTCTCCAGCGTAGTGGTCAGACCCGACCAGCAACAGGAAACCCCGGAGGGGGTAGCGATTACTCTTCCTCGCAGCTCGGCCCATGGCCGGAACTCATCCAGGGCGATGGTCCCTATAAGCTCTGCTAGAAACCAGTTTCAACCTCCAGCCCCGACTGTCCCGGTACCAATCGATGCTGTCCAACAGCTCATCCAACTGCTAACGAGGCAGGCCGAGGCTGATGAAAGAAGTCAGCGTTACTCCCAGCTGGAGGCCGAGATGGCCGAAGTCCGGGCCAGAGATATCCCGGATCGTACCTCCCCTCAAACTTACTCTCCTAGCAGAAGGACCTCCAGCAAAAGACGCCATCGGTCCCCTGCTTGGAGGAGACACCACCATCGTTCGCCACCACGCCGAAGAGGGAGACAAGACTTTGGAACACCCCCAACCGAGACTTATGACGAGACCTACTACCCTGGCGAGTCAACTCACCAAAGCTCATCATTAGCGTCGTCGTCCCCAAGGCGACGTTCTATAAGCCGGGGAAGTCCCCCGAGGCCTGAACGTCGGCGCCCTCTGTCTCCCAGATCCCCCGTCCGACGCCCAACCAGGAGGCCTCCTCCGAGGGAGAGGTCCGCGACTAGGAAGGGACCCTTTACAGCGGAAATCGACTATTTCCCGGTACCCAAGCACTTGGAGAAGCCCCCGGAGGGTTTAAAGATGCATGACGGGACGGGCGATCCTGATCGACACCTAGATTACTTTGACACGATGATGCAATACAGGAATGTCCCGGAGGAGATCAAATGCCGGATATTCCCTCTTACGCTGGAGAAATTGGCTTTGGACTGGTTCAGAGCCCTCAAGCCGAACTCAATATCATCCTGGGACCAGCTCGCAAAGCTGTTCTCGGCCCAGTTCGCCCACTCCAAAATGAAGCCTAAGTCTCGGAAAGTCTTACAAGCCATCCGACAAGGAGAGAACGAGTCTCTCCGAGATTACATTGAAAGGTTCAACAAAGAGGTGGCTCAGGTCCGGAACTTAGACGATTCATTCCGACTATTTTTCATGGAGGCCGGTCTGCGAGAAGGAAGTCTGTTTCAGATCGATGTCGGAATCAACCAAACTGAGTCGCTTGCCCAGTTCCTCCAGCGATCTCAAAAATACATTGACCATGAAGAAGGCGCTGTTGCAAGAAAGACAGAAGCCGACCCCGGAACGAGTAAGCCTCGGTATGAAAAGGAGGCTCCGGTGCGTCAGGCAGCAGAGGCCCGCTATGAAAGGGAACCCCGGAACGACAATAGGCTCCGACCTCGGAACCGACACCAACAATACTCCGATCTGAATGAAACAAGGGCCAGGATCCTGGCGGAATGTATGAACGCTGAGTTCAAAGAAGTCAAGTTCCCCGATCCACTCCCACACAGGCCGGGACAGAGATCCAACAAATACTGCCGGTATCACCGGAGCAAAGGGCACGATACCAATCGATGCAATGCTTTGAAGGATGACATCGAAGACCTGATTAAGAAAGGGAAATTAAGCCAGTACGTGGCTAAAGCACCCAGGCACGAGGGCGAGGTTAAGGAAGAAGAAGCTGATCCGAAACGAAAGGGTAAGGCCCCACAGAAAAGAGAAGAGAGCTCAGAGGACGAGCGCGACTATCGGAAATCAAAGGGCCGACCTGTGATGATGATGATATCTGGGGGCTATCCCGACGAGGCATCGGTCAAAACAATGAAAAGGAAATGGAAGGAAGTCATGTGTGCCGCTTCCACCTCTGCAATCAGCTCAGGCCCGGAACGCCCACCCTTGGCCTTCAGCGACCGAGACTTGTTGGATGGCAAGCCAAATAAGCACATACCCCTCATTATCAGGGCGGTCATGGCAAACCACGAGATAAGAAGGATCCTGGTCGACCAGGGGAGCTCCGCTGATATCATCTTCATCGACCTGGTAAGGAAGCTGCAGATCTCAGAGGAAGACTTCACCCCTTACCGGGGATCGGATCTTTCGGGCTTCAACGGGTCTCGGACCAAACCTCTTGGCTACTTGGAAATGATGGTCACCTATGGAGAGGAGCCACTAGAAAGGACGGTCAAGACCAAGTTCTTAGTTTTGCCATGCCCCTCGGTGTACAATTGTATCATCGGGAGGCCCACCCTTGGAAGGCTGGGAGCCGTAACTTCAACGGTTCACCTCAAGATGAAGTTCTACTCATTGAGTGACGAAGTTATCACTCTTGATGCCGACTTAGAGTCCGCCCAAAGATGCTTCTATCTTCATGTCAAGGCGGACAGGCAGGCAGCAGAAGAGGGGGTTCCCCCCATAGCGGCTAGGACTCAGAGAAGCCCAAAGAAGAAAAAAGCCGGTCCAGCGGCCGAGGTCAACGTCACGGACCTCGACGCAAGATATGACCCGGACAGCTCTGAGGAGGAAAGCGACGACGAGTTGGCACGAGAGCTAAAAAAGAAAATTAGGCGACCTCAACCTGATGGACAGTTCATGCAAATCCAGTTGGGAGAGAACCCAACTCAAACTGTCCAGATCGGATCCGATCTCCCCGACGAGGTAAAAGCAAAGCTCACCCTCTGCCTCAAATCCCACGCCGATCTCTTCGCGTGGTCAGCAAAGGACATGCCCGGGATTCCCCCCGAGGTCGCCTGTCACCAGCTAGCGGTGAACCCCGGGGCAAAATGGGTCGCCCAACGCAAAAGAGCTCAAAGCCAGGAAAAGGCAGCTGCTACGGCTAAGGTCGTTGAAGATTTAATTAAGGCTGATTTTGTAAAAGAGGTCAAGTACACAACTTGGCTCTCAAACCCTGTACTTGTTAAGAAAAGCAATGGAAAGTGGCGTATGTGCGTTGACTATACCGATCTTAATAAGGCCTGTCCTAAGGACGCCTTCCCTGTTCCTAGCATTGATCGGCTCGTCGATAATGCTTCAGGTTTTCGCTTACTGTCGTTCATGGATGCTTACTCCGGATACAATCAAATTCCGATGTTCCCCCCGGACCAAGAGAAGACGGCCTCTATGACTGACCGCGGTAATTTCTGCTACCGGGTCATGCCATTCGGTTTAAAAAATGCGGGGGCCACTTATCAAAGGATGATGAACAAAGTATTTCGAGATCAGATCGGTCGTAACGTAGAAGTCTACCTCGACGACATGATTGCAAAAAGCGAAAGGGAAGACCTCCATATATCCGATCTGGAAGAGATTTTTGCGGAAATCCGAAAAAATAACATGAGGCTGAACCCGGAAAAATGCACTTTCGGGGTCCGGGCTGGAAAATTCCTGGGTTTCTATCTCACGGAAAGGGGCATTGAAGCCAACCCGGATAAGTGCCGAGCGGTAACAGAAATGCGGACCCCGTCCACTAAGAAAGAGCTCCAGAAACTCAACGGCATGATAGCTGCATTATCTCGCTTCATTTCCAACGCCGCCTTCAAATCACTCCCATTGTTCAAACTGCTTAAGAAAGAAGCAACTTTCGAATGGACTCCAGAGCGGGACGAGGCACTCTCCCGGCTCAAAAAGGTCCTATCCGAACCTCCCATACTAAGTCGGCCGAGCCCAGGGGAAGATTTATTTTTGTATCTAGCCATATCAGATGAGGCCATCGGAGCCGTACTTGTCAGGGAGACCGGAGCTGGTCAAAGCCCGGTATACTTCGTAAGTAAAGCTCTGCATGGACCGGAGGTGAGGTATCAGAAAATAGAGAAGATCGCTTTTGCTCTACTCATCTCGGCACGCCGCCTCCGACCTTATTTCGTCGCCCATCAAATCGTGGTGCGGACTAATTATCCAATTCGGCAGATCTTGCACCGACCCGACTTAGCAGGTCGAATGATCAAATGGGCGGTAGAACTCTCCGAGTTCGGAATCAAATACGAAACAAGACCGGCTATGAAAGCCCAGGTACTTGCCGACTTTATCACAGAGATGGCGCCCGCCGATCCGGATGACGGGGTATGGACGCTTCACGTAGACGGGTCCTCAAATCCAAAAGGAAGTGGTGCAGGGTTAATGCTTGAAAGCCCGACGGGCATCATAATCGAAGTATCACTCACATTCGGTTTCCCTACCTCAAACAACCAGGCGGAATATGAGGCGTGCATAGCTGGACTCCGGCTTGCGATCGACCTCAAGATCTCCCGACTTTCCCTAAATACCGACTCATTATTGGTGGTATCCCAAATCGGGAAACAGTACGAGGCTAAAGATCCGATCTTGCAAAGGTACCTAACCCAAGTGCAGGAGCTGCTCTCCCTGTTTACATTCACGGAAGTGAAGCACGTTCCAAGATCGGAGAATATCCGGGCTGACATCCTTTCCAAGCTTGCCAGCACAAAAGTTCCGGGAAATCACCGGTCAATAATCCAGGAAACACTGAGCAAGCCGAGCGTAATCTTGAACTCGGAAGCAAGTCTTTCTATTAATGTAGTAGAAGAAAGCCAGGGCTGGATCGCGCCACTAATAGACTATATCAGAACGGGGAACGAGCCTCCGGACCCGAGTAAAGCCAAGATCCTCCGGAGGAAGGCCTCCTCTTTTTCCATAATCGATGGAAGCCTCTACAGAAGAAGCCTGTCGGCACCACTGTTGAAGTGCATCGAGGGAGGAGAAGCGGACTACGTCCTGGCCGAGATCCATGAGGGAATATGCGGCCAACACCTTGGAGGTCGATCCCTGGCTCGAAAGGCATTAAGGGCGGGATACTTCTGGCCAACCATGGAGACCGATGCAAGAAATTACGTAAAGAGGTGCAGTAAGTGTCAGATCCACGCCAAGGTCCACATAGCACCCCCTACGGAGCTCACCAGCTTAAGCTCGCCATGGCCATTCGCTTGGTGGGGAATAGATCTCTTAGGGCCATTCCCAACTGCCCCCGGCCAGGTCAAATACCTCATAGTAGCGGTGGATTACTCCACCAAATGGATTGAAGCTGAGCCCCTGGCCATCATCAGCGCTAAGAATTGCGTCAAATTCTTCAAGAAAAATATAATGACTAGATTCGGGATCCCCGAGGCTGTAGTCACGGACAACGGAACACAGTTCGCCGACAAAGGTTTCAGGAAACTCATGTCAGACCTTAAGATCAAACACCGATTTACCTCGCTAGAGCACCCTCAGACAAACGGTCAGGCCGAGGCCGCCAACAAAGTCCTTCTCAATGGACTGAGGAAACGACTTGACGAAGCAAAGGGAAACTGGGTTGAAGAGCTACCTTACGTGCTGTGGGCCTACAGAACTACTCCACAGAGCTCAACGGGGGAAACCCCTTTCCGACTTTCGTACGGGACAGAGGCCGTGATCCCAGTGGAGATCGGGGAGCTGAGCTGGAGGACACTCCACCCGAAACCTCCGGGGGACAATAGTCAGGCGTTGAAGGAAAACCTCGACCTCGTCGACGAGGTCCGAGGTCAAGCTTTCCTTAAAGAAGCAATAGTAAAGCAGAGGGTAGCAGTACGATATAACTCGAAAGTGATCCCCAGAGACCTTGAAATCGGTGATTTAGTTTTACGGAGAGCCGATGTCGGTTTGAAGAACGCCGCACAGGGCAAGCCCGCCCCCAACTGGGAAGGACCTTACCGAGTTTTATCTAAAACCGGCAGAGGTGCCTATGAATTGGAGACCTTGTCCGGCAAGGCGATCCCAAGAACATGGAACGCAACTAAACTGAGAAAATACTACAGCTGACTCTCATCTTACCTAAAGAGCGGTGTATACCGACGTTATTCTTATCTTATCTGGAGAACGGTGTATACCGATGTTATCAATTATGTTTGCGGTGTATACCGATGTTGTAACTCATCTTATCTAATGAACGGTGTATACCGATGTTATCCTATATGATTGCGGTGTCTACCGATCTTATCGCCTATTCTATTTTCCTTTAGCTGACCGAGGTTTGTCGCTATCCTAAGGGGTGAGTTCGATCTGAGCCGAGTCCCGGTAAACTACCCCGAAGGCGTTCATTTTACGATTATTTGGCCGAGGTTGCCACAACCCTATGGGACGAGTTCGATCTGGGCCGAGTCCCGGTAAACTGTCCTTGAGGCGACGTTTACCACTTGAGCGAATCAAACGCAAGTGCACCAACGAAAAACAACAATATAAAAACTAAAAACCGAGGTAAATGAAATCGGAAGCACATTAAATTACATTTTCATTACAAATTATCCCGGATGCGGCCGGGTCCTCTAGTTCAAAAAGGTAATGGCATATTACAAAATTCCGGTTCCGCCCGGAACCCGGGGCTTTATTTCCCCACCGGTTCCACCCGGAACCCAAAAAAGAAGAAACAGCAAATTCAGAACCTTCCCATCAGCAGCAATCACGACATGGAAGGGGGAGGGTAAATGATATCGAATGCATCAGAGTCACGATAGGGCCGGACAATACGCCCATCAGCTACGGTATGGTTCAAGCGAATAAATCCCCGTTCCAGAGGAAGGGATGGATGGATGACAGCAACTTGAGAAAGGGCTTTTTCAAAGCTCTCCTCGGCCACTTCCAGAGCCAGTTGAGCCGCCTCCACCACCTCGTCCTCCAAAATTTCTGCTTTGGCACGTACCTCTTGAAGCTCCCTTTCTAATTCAGCAATCCGAGGTAAAGAATCAACGCTAGATCCGACCTGGGCCTGCCTCGCCTTCGCCAGATCGGCCTCGAGTTCCTGAATCCGATCCCTCAGGGAAGAAATAACCTCGGCAGACTGCCTATCTTGACTCTCGAGATCTTGGATTCGAACCTCGTGTTCCATGCACAAGTTGAGGGCAGAGTCCCTCTCCTTCTCAAATTTCTCCGCAGCCGCTTTAAGCTCGGTCTGATCCCTCTCCAGAGCCTCGTATTTCCTTTGCAACTCTTCCCGGGCTTTCCTTTCGTTGTCCCTCTCCACCAGGGCCCCTGTAATAATAGAAACAAGGAAGTCAACGACAGAGATGACCAAGAAAGAAAGTCAAAGAGTGAACCTCGGAACTTGGGGTCACCTTTTGCCTGATTCTCAGCCTCGACCTTCTGAAGCTTCGTCACGTCAGCAAGATGCCGGAATAACTTGAGAGACGCCTCAACCGGGTCGACCCGGGAATCCTCCAAATGCTTCTGCAGGAAGTCGGCGTCAATAGAAAGACCAGAAGACCTAGAAGTCCGGTGCTTTCCATGACGCCCCTTTTTTGAAGCCCGAGCAGCCGGGGCATTGGAGGTAGAAGCAGGGTCTGCTTGAGTTAGGGGGCGCTCCCTTTTTCGGTGCGAGAGATCCGCAGCCCGATCCTCTACTCCAGCCGAGACTGCCTCCAAGACGGTGCTAATCGGTATGGCAGCAACGGGTCTTTCCTTTTGCACCCCAGCCTTCCTTTCTGCAAGAGCCGTCAGGCGAGAGAACTTGTCCGGCCCCATGCTATCTGCAAAGAAAGGAGAATAAACAATGTTAAAAGAAACGGCAGTCAAAAAATTATGAATGGGCGGAGTTATCTACCAAGAAACCTACCAAGAACGGCGACTACTTGAGATTTCGACCCAGCCCCGACCAATCGGGCTACGTCAATCCCAAATTTCTTGGGATCACGGTAGACGATCAGGTCGGCAAAGTTCGTCAAGATCGCCAACGATTCCTGGTCCACCTGGGATAGCCGCCCTAAGCCGACGGTGTAAGAATGAGGCCTCCGGTTAAAATGTGAGAGAGACCATCCCAATTGAAACTTTGTGAACTCCAATGATTTCCCATCCGCAGAATATTGGCCGACGTGCCTCACTGCCTCCTCATTCACGGGCTCCACAAAGAAATACTTATTTTTCCAGTTCTTAAGAGAGTCGGAATAAGGCATGAAAATCTTTAACCCTCTCTTAGCCCGGAAGCTCACATGTTCCCACCGATCTTTAGTTCCATCCTCATGCCTACGGTTAACCTCGAAAAGGTGGAAGAAGAGGTCGCAGGAGATCGGTCTCTCCAGATGAATGCACATCAACTCAAAAGCCCGGAGGAACGCCCATGAGTTGGGATGAAGTTGGGAAGGGGCGAGGTTCAAGATCTCCAAAGCCTCTTGTTGAAAAGCGGTGAACGGGGGGCTAACGTGCATATCAAGGATCGTTACCCCGTACATAACAAATTTAAGAGCTTTCGGCCAGACGGCCACATGCTGGTCTTCAGCCATTCCCTCCACATTCCAGATCTGATCCTTCCGGGAAAGGCGGTTTACGAAGAAACTCATGTCGTCCCCGGTCCTATAAAGGGACGGAATCCCCCTCAACGCCTCCGACACCCAGGAATACTCCCGGGGAACAGTGAGAGGGAGGGACACGGGAACATTGACCGGCCCTACTCCGGCTCGGGGATATTGTTCGGAATCACCTTCTTCATATGCGGGCTCCCCGCAATGCCCAAGACCCTCTTCATTGTTTCGGCTCTCAGCCACCTCCTCCTCGCTCTCCTCCGAACTCCAACTAGTACTGCCTTGTTCCTCACGGTCGGGCTCGGCATCAGAATCATCCGATTCAAGAACCACCACCTCTGTGTTGTCTTCATCTACCGGCTCGTTGCTGGGAACCCCGGGAGACCGGTCTTCAGCGTGAGTAGGAGCGGAACCCAAGTCGTCTTGAACCACGGGAATAGCTGACCTCGGGGGACTAGCACGAATTTCCATAGACTCTCCAAGTCCGGAAGCCATTGTTTGCGCGAAATGAGGGCGATCTGTGTCAGCAACCCGACGGGTTTGTTTCGTCCTCGCCAGATCGGTCCTGCAGAAATGGGGGCTTGACGAGTCAGGTTGATACGTAAACAGTGGGTCCACAACCAAGTCGGAACCCGACCTGATGACCCCCACTCCGTATCTACAAATGCGGGTCCAGAAAGAACCCGGTCGTGATCTAAAGGAAAAAGCAACAAAGAGAAGAGGAAACTAACCTTATGAAAATCGAAGCTCGTCGAGCAATGGAGGCAGGTCGCGAACAGCAAAGACGTCACCGAGACTCAGCACAACTCGGAAGAATGAAAGAAGCTCCGGAACGACTTTAAGATCGGAAGCAGAGCAATTCGCAGAAAAACAATCCAAGTAAGGGGGATCCCCCCTCCTATTTATAGAACATTAAGAAGGCCACAAATGGGCCTGGGCCTAGGCTACGTTTCCCAAGACTAGCCCCTAGACAGGCGCGTCTTTCCAAGCGCCATCATTACCCCAATCTTCCTCGAACGACGCGTCCCATCAATGACGTTGCCAGCTGGCACAGAAATTAAGGCACAGCTATGACCGGATCGCTCCGTTTCCGTTGACTCGCCCCGGTCTCTTGACCCCGCCGCGCCCGGAATCTCTCAAAGCGGTCAGCCTCGAGTTACTCGGCGCGACCTGAGTCCCTCAGATCGGCCCGGTATGTCGTAAAGTGTATCAGGCCCGGTGAAATCTCTAAACGACAAGTCTAGCTCGCCTTAAAGCGACCCGACTTGGGGGGCTACTGTTACGGATTGGGCCTCAATGGCCAATCCACCCAAAAGGCCCAACACCAAAGGGTCCAATTCATCCAACGGTGGAGATTGCAGACCTAGATCCAACGGCCCTCCTCCACTCCAGATACCTATAAATAAGCATTGAATGCTCACATTAATGGTATTCATCTCTCACCTACTCTCACTTGTAATTGACTCACTCACTGACTTGAGCGTCGGAGTGTCATTGCAGGTACCACCCCACCTCGGACCGGAGCACCAACTCGGACAACCAAGGATACACGTACCAACTATCTCGGACCGGTCTACCTATCCCAGGTCGGATACGTAGCAGGAGATACGGTACCGAACACATTTCTATTTTTTAGCTCTGGGAATGGAGTTAGTTGTTTTTTGGATTTTTGGTTTGGTACTGCATGCATATATGTTCAGCACTATATCACACTTCTCTCCAACTATAATAATGAGTGGAGGCAATTGTGGTCTAGGTAATTTGATTACTGTTATTATTGAGTTTAGTTGGGATTATTTTTAACAAGTCAATGTAGAAGTATTTATTTTAGAGGACTTTACCCGCAATAGGTTAGGTCTCCTGTACTACCCTTTTCGTTGACAATTATCTTCTTACCAAGGGTTTTGGTCTAGTCCCCCCCTTGGACTCTCTGTTTTTCACATTCTCTTTTTTCCTTTTTTTAATGATATCAGGGGGGAGTACTCTTTTTCATTTTGATGATTTTCCCTAAGGAGGGTTTGCATCAAAAGGTTTTAGCGAGACTCCCTTCTCTTTCTTTGCAAAAAAAAAAGTCAACGTGGAAGTATTGTTTTATTTTGTGAAAACTTACTATCATGGTAATTAAGTAAGTCTATATTATTTTGACTAAATGAGAGACCCCCATTTCTTTCAAATATTTAGTATACTTGACCGATTGAGACTAATCACAATAATATCCCTATTGGAATATAGACAGTTTCTTTCCTGCTCTCCCTCTCACAAGTGAAAGAAAAACATTGGGAAACGAGAAGTTATAGCATGGATTCCTTGCCTACTGCTTTTTCAGGGGTAATCCTAAATTTTAATCTTAAATCTATGACTAAATTATGATATGAACATGTAACAATTAGGAGATACTTTCACGAAATTTAGATATTTTACGAGTATTTAGCCTCAACTTGTAAGGTAAATGGAGGTGGAGGCTCTTGTGGTGTGAAGGACTCTTTTGAAAAGAGGTCCGATTATTCATATCTCCAAGCACTTAAGTTCTATAAATAAAAGTAAAAAAATAATAAACAAGTATTATTCATATGTGTTTATAATTAAAAAAAGTATTATTCAGATGTAGTTAATGCATTAAAATACTTATTGATTCATATTCTTCCTAAACCAGCTCCTCTGGTGGTCGGGCTACCCTTGGTACGTAGTGGGGGTCGATCCGGTTTCTCGGGTTCGATTCCCACACACGTTAAAATAGAGTCTGGCCAGCGAAATCCTTGCCGCAAGTAGCGAGCGGAGATTAGTCCTTCGTTGAAAGCGTTGGGATCACTCCGTGGGTAACCAGCAATGGTCTGAACCAAAAAAATATATTCTTCCTATTTATGTTGATAGTAAACTTTAAATTATACTATAAATAATAAATAAAGGTAATTCATAAAAGGTTTTTATAACATTTAATATTTTTGCACACCCCTACTTAGCATTCCCATAAAAATCAGGTTGCCTTCGCAATTTCAGCGACATGGAGACGTCGGCTCCCGAGTTCGAAAAAAGAAGATTGCACTGAGTAATTGAAGCAATTAATTTCTGTAATTAAGAACTGAAAATCAGATATAGTTCTCCATAACAACTTCCCAGGCAACAGTACATAAAGTGTAGTACAAAGTACATACCGGTTCGCTTTATACTTATAGATAGATGTGGTTAACTCTATTTAATACAGTATTAGTTTAGGCAATCACTAATGGGAAAAAGGCTTTTTATATCGGTTAAAATTGACATTTCATATCGGTTCCCGAACCGATGCCGAAAAAGCAGATATAAAAAATAGGGACATTTCATATCTGTTCCTGAACCGTTATGAAAAGTTGTTTTTATATCGGTTGCCCGTAGAACCGTTATGAAAAGTCTCTTTAAAAAAATGATTTTTAACATCGGTTTTTTATGGAAACCGATATGAAAAGTCTCTTTTTTAAAAAAAAATGATTTTTAACATCGGTTTTTTATGGGAACCGATATGAAAAGTCGATTTTTTTTTAAAAAAAATGATTTTTAACATCGGTTTTCTATGGGAACCGATATGAAAAGTCTCTTGTTTTTAAAAAAAAAAAAGTGAGGTTGTCTTTCATCAACCTATATATTGTTTGAAAATATAAACTCCAATGTTAAATAAAAACATCCAAATCTGTTCACATTGAGGAACTCTAGTAAACTTGCCCATTCAGAGGTATCATTGATGACAATACAAATATACAACTAGTTGGAAAAAATTCATGATTCAGAAACATTGGTCTTTTGAGTACAATACATCTAAGTATGAATATATGTAAAATACAACACTGATGAACCTAAAGTACAATAAAATTGTCTAAGGGAATAAACACTGATGAACCTAAAGTATAAACATTGGTCTTCTGAGGATCTGTAAAATAAGCTACAAGAATAAGAAAGTCAATTACTAAGCAACATTAGTGAATAAACAACAAAAGTACTAATCACTAGATCATGTTTAGATAAGTTTATATATTCATTTTCACAAACCATATTGAAGTCAGCATTTGAACAAATACAATAACTAGACCAAGAAATAAAAAACTCAAATTGCAATTACTCAATGCCTCAATGGCTTTCTCAGTAGATAAACTTGTTTGCCAAAGCCAAATCAAGGAGAAATACAAGATGGCCAAACAACAAATACCTGAGACAGCTTCTTCGGCAACTTTAGCATTCTGCTTTACCATTTCTTCTTTGGCAGTTGGCACTAATGTTTAAGAGTGCAGCGGATAATTGTTCTGTTAGAGTCTGCACATCAGTAATAACCTCTTCATTTGAGTGCGGCGAAAAAACATCAAATTCGTAATTCTTTTGTTTCCAACTTGCAATGATTTGAACAATCAAAAAGCTCAACCACAGTCCTTCTAGGTTCAATAATGCAACATAAAGAATGTAGACATATATGATGAAACCATGACATGATAACATGATAAATAGAAGCTAAACAATGCATGGTAGCCAAAAAACAAGCTACCCACCTGATCATCAGATAATCTTTCTGAATGAGATGACATTGATTCAGAAGTCTCAGATGACTTCCTGTGCCACAACCAACTCCTTTGTTCCATCTACAATTCAGACAAAACAACCACTAATGGAAAAAAGGATTTTCATATCAAGCTTGAAAAATACAAATATTGAAAAATACAAATATTGTAAGAAAAACAATTTAGCAATAGCATTGATGTGGAAGGAAAAAGAGTGGTAAACCTGAAACATGAAACAAGTCTCTCACTTGATCCTGAAAAGACAAAATGCATAACTTTGGGTCATCCTTCAAGGATGCAAAAGAGAGCAGAAACATATATATTGGTCATCATTTTAATTCAAATTCAAATTCTTATACACATGTAATGCTAACTTCTTTTACTTTTACAAAGAATTAGAAAAAGTGAGTCAGGACAATTGTATATTCTAGTCCAGTTTGTTGCTCATGGATCACCCTTGTTCCAATTCCTCATAAGCTTATTATTATGAAGATAACAAAAAAAAACCTAATTGAAAAATGTTTTCTATAGTTTTGTGTAAGGTACTGATATTTGCCTCTTCACATGAATCATATATTCTAGCAATAATAACATAAACAACACCGGCACATGTTTACAATTTCACACACAAAAACCAACACAAATCAAAAAGCTGTCTCGGGTAGCACCATTAGCAATGCACAAAAAGCTAATTGACTAGGCCTTAGAAATAAATCATATTAACATACTCTTCAGTATTTTCTTCAAGTCTGTGATCAACCGTTAAGGTGGTAACCGCACCACCCTGCGTATCTAGTATTCAACGAGAATCCCCAATAGATGCAACTGTCACTGTCCACCGATCCACTATCACAAATGTGGTTGTCGTTCTAGATGTTTCTCTTGGACAAAACAAGATTAGAATCATTAAATTAGTTGAGAGTAAAAGATCTAATTCCTGGTCCACCAGTTGTATACTTCCATCCTCTCAATAAGAATAGCTTCTCTATCAACAAAAGAATAAAGAAAAAAGAGTAAGGCCAGAATCCACACCTCTGCCCAGAAATTCCTTATCAGTTTTGACAAACCCAGCAACCAATGCTCTAGGTAAAGCTTGAAACCACTCGTCTCGCCCAAGCCCTCGAGGAAGAGCACCCAACAGATGATTTAACAAATTTTCCTTAGTAAAAATGGCAGAAGCATTTCCATTGTGTCCATCAAAGATTATGCAAGAACCAGAAGAAATGAATAACCAGCCAATTCATACAATGATATGCTACAAATTATGTCATGTAGTTCTACAATAGTAATATATTCCGAAATTGATATGGTGAAAAATACCGCGAATACAGAAAAGGATATGTAGAGTTCCCAGGCACACGCTGACAATTAGTCTTAACTAGAAAGTAATCTTCCCCTTTCTTAGATTGAGCGGCTTGGCTAAATCTGACAGTGGGCTTCTCCATCTTCTCACACTTCATCTCTCTTTTAAGCAGTGCAGCAAGAGGCACAACCATATTAGAAGCATATTAGATCTCCAAAAGTAAAAGATTGAAACAAGCATCCAAATCAATATAGAATTAGAAGCACTCCATGAATCTGCATTCATCACAAACGAAGTTGAACAATTACCACTCTACTACAGCAACAACCAAAAATAACAAAATAAAACTACAAAAGCAATTTTTCAGAAAGTAACATGAAAGTTGTTGAACTCAGTTTTTGGCCACTACTGAACTTCATGAACTGCTAGGTTCAATTAATTTTTTTTGCAAGAAAAGAAATAAAGAAATTTGAAGCTGGGTTAACAGTGGCCAAAACAAAGAACAGAAATTCCATATTCCATATACAATAGAGAAAAGAAACAAAGTAGGTGAATTACCAGAAAGAATGTCTGGATGTGCACTCAGCGCAAAACAAGATACAGATCTGACTGCTACGCCAAGCAAACATGCAGTGAAATTTAGGGTTTCAGAAAACAAAAGCGTAATCGAAATCGAAGCGATTCAGAATTGTTTCCCTTTTCCAGAGGTCGCGCTGAGGTTTGGTAGTAACAGATTGCCAGATTCGATCCATCTCGACACAGAGGGATTGGATCTGGTTAATGTCCTTCTAGGATGCACGGATACGTCCAAACTGGAAGTGTTGTATGTGGTGACCGGTGAGCGACAGTGAGGTTTCGTGAGTGTTGTATGTGCTGATGGAGTGCGAGAGTGTGAGAGGCTTTCTCCAGCGAAATGGAAGGGAAGGGAAAGGGAAAGAGAAGGGAAAGGGAGACACAATGGAAGAGATGAGGGAGAGAAGTGAACAGCGAATGAGAGTGCCGAGGAGCGAACAGTGAAAGCCTAATTTTTTAGTTTCTATAACGGGTGGTTTTGACCTGTTATGGAAGCCTAATTTTTTTTCACTTTCTATAACGGTTAATCATTTGAACCGATATGAAAGATGGTTTTTGCACTTTCTATATCGGTTCCTGTGGCAACCGATATAAAAATTGTAATTTTAATTACAAAACTGCCACCGCGTCACTTTTAATATCAGGTCGTTTTTAACCGATATAAATGACAGTTATAAAAGGCATTTTTTTCCACTAGTGAATGTAGAGAACCTAGCTGTGGTTTTTCACTCTTTTAGAGGGTTTTAGTTAAATAATATTTTTCAATGTGGGTTCCATTGTCGTTTGTTATTGAAACCAATTGAACTTAGTTACACAATTTTGTGTCACCACCACTAAATCATAAGAGTTGAGTTACATGATAATTAATTAATAAAAGAAAGAGTATTAGGTTAAAATCTGATCTTTAATAGAAAAATTAATGTTGATCCATCCATACCAAAATGTTTGAATGTCCAAAAAACTGTATTGATTTGCTCCAATGACATCGAAGGAGATAACAGGGAATAAACAAGCAGAATTAACTCAAATTAGCCCATTGGAGGTATTTCAGGAATTCCCTGGAATTTAACCTTCCGGAAATACCTCAAAAAATAGTATTTCCGGAATGTTTTTTTTCTTGAAATTTCGTTTTAATTAATTTTTTTTTTTGCTTTTTCAGTGGCAACCAGAACAGGAAACATAGAACGAGGCGAGTCTTCAGGAGCTGGAGGAGATGAGAAGAGTCCTTCTGGCAGTAGGAGTAGGTTCCGATTGAGGACTAGACAGGTGGTGTGGCAAAATATGTGCAATTATACACAGTCACACAAGTAATACAATGATAAGAAAGGTCGAACTCACAGGGATTGGTTAAACTCTTGTATGCTTAGAGAGATATAAATATGTGCTACTACACTACTCACAAAATTTGGGGTTTTTAGTTTAAGTAAAAACAGAATGCAAGTATGTAAAATAAGATGAAGGAAATCAGTTGAGAAAGATAGTTGAGATGTTTTTACTAGATAATGCTTCTTTTGAGAGTTTCTATGCTTTTAGAGATGCAGAAGCACTATGATGCAGAAGCATCAAGTGCAGTTGCATAAATGTGTGCTTGTCAGCTACTTTCTTCAGAGTTTCGTTACAAGCTTCCCATGTCTGGGCTTGCTAAATAAGTTCACTCCTGCCTTTGAGGTACCCACTGTTTCACCCTAAGGACTATGTTATCCTATGTCTATGACTTAACATGGTTTTAACAAAGTTTTCTTTATTAACAAGTCAACAAAGCCTTTATTAAAACACTCACCCTTATTAGTCTTGATTTCTAGTTATAAACCATGCCTGTGTATATAACTCTACTTTTTTTAAGCGATCAACCTTAAAATAAGATGGATATAGTATAACACAAGACCCAAAATGCTACAACGCTAAAAAGCATAATAACTTACTCAAAAGATCATTATAAGTTTAGAACATCTCAACTAAAGGAATTTAGCTCATGTTACTCATTATATAATAGAGAGAATCTGCAGAAAGCATAATAATATGGATAATACAAAAGATATCAATAGGGTAGAAGTTATACGGATTGATGTTCCTTTGCATGGAATTCTGATTGGTGCAGAAGCACTGATTCCTTCGTCTATCTATGAAGAAGCGGAGGAAGAGTGTCAATTCCTTCCTCACCTTCTTACAACTAACTACTGAATAAAATGCAAGAAATAAAGTACTTAAAACTGTATGAAAGCTATATAAATTTGGATGAAGAAAGGGATTGTTCTTCAAGTGCGAAGTGGAGAATATTTATAGCCTTTGAGGTTTCCTTTGCATGAGGGTTTGCGTAGTAACTAAGTCAGCAATGTGTAGCCTAACCATGGTTACATTCCTGCTCTGAATTTGAGAAGATAAAGTCCAGCACTCTTCTTCAAAGGAGGTCCAATGGTGGAGATCCATGTGTCTTTAGGTGTATAGCCCCTTATGATGATGTTTCATGGTGGACGCCTCCATATGCATGTGGGCATGTGTCTCCATGTGCCCAATGACTAAGCATGATGTCACAAAACTTTTGGTGCCATGGTATGAATTGAGGTGCTTCCAAGGTGGAGGGTTATAAGCTCACAGCTGGACGGTGCAGAAGCACTAAGATGCAGAAGCATCTAGTGCAGAAGCACTAAGTGCAGAAATACTTTATCTTGGATGTGCCTTTAGTGTGGAAGCAATGCTGTTCTCCTGGTGCAGAAGCATGAACTGCAGCTGCACTGAGCAAACATATCAAACATACCAATATATATATACAAAATGCTTAAATCATTGTGCAATCTTCTATAAAACTTATAATGTTGTTATTTGACTAAAACTACTATATTTAATACATATTGTACTTGGTTTCAGGCAATTAGTTATGGTTAGATGTAAGAATAACTCTATATAAAATAGAGTTATCACACCCTCAAACTTAAACCGTTGCTTGTCCTCAAGTAATGACAAAACAAAACTAAGATTTTCATAGATTTTAAGAAGATCAGATCAGCTCATCTCTTTTCAAAAACTGCTTTCTCATTGTATGAACCTCAATTTTCAGAAATTTTTGCTTTGTGTGTCATTGATTTTCCAGACACCCAAGGTTTATGTTGTGCGAAAAGTAGATGTGCAAGTATACACAATCGCAACAAGTAATACAATGATAAGTAAAGATCGTTCCCACAGAGATTGTTGAGTTTACTTCTATATTTAAATTAGTAATTTAGCTAGTGAGAAAAACAAGTAACAAATACAAGTTGTCAACAAGTATTGTCATTGTGATTAACATAAATGTAAATAAACAAGTAAAGAAAGTTCAGGAGTAAGATAAAGTGAGTTTGATAGTTCATATGTTATATAAATTCCCAAGAGTATTGTTCTATAATATGAGACGCTGTAGCGTTAAGCGTTGTAGCGTTACAGAATCAATAGACGCTGTAGCGTTATGGTGGCGTGCCTTTCAGTCACTATCGTCAGGGCTATGTTACAAGACTCCTATGTCTAGGCTCTAAATAAGTTTTACCCCTGTATATTAAGTTCATACAGCAATTACCTTATGAACTATTACTCCCCTATGTCTAGAGTTAAGTACAAGTTATCTAAATGTCTTTAAACAACCTTTCATTCATATTATTCCTTGAGTTCTTATTCATAGACCATGTCTGTACCTATGAATCTACTTATTTTAGTTGATCAGCCCCAAAACAAGTTTGAAAGCATTATGACACAAGAAATAAAACGCAAACATCATAACATTACATAAACTTTACTCAAGGTTCATTACAAACATAAGAACAATCCAACCACAAAAGTTTAGCTCATGACAAGCTTCATCAAAACAACATAAACTAAAAAGATTATGTTACCGTATGTGAGCAAGAGAATGATGTTTACAAAAGATGCACTCCAACAATCCCAAGTCATACACGTTGAATGATGCTATGGCGTGAGCAAACCGTAGGTGTGATAATAAAACTAAACTAAAAATAAAAGCTTCAAGAATGGAGGATTAATGGAGGAATACTAGGTGTCAAGTAGTTTTTCTCCAAGTAACTCTCCTTATTTCGAAATCCATCATGTGAGGACGAAGAAGTGAGATAGATCTTATCCACATCTCATAAAGTGGCTTTACAAAAAGGGCAATGATGTAACTCATCACCAACTATCACTTAAGCTTCAATTAGGAGGCGCCAAGTGTCCTTTTCATCCCACTTGGAGGCTCCCATGTCAGGATGAGCAGAAGAGGATAAGAGTGATGACTTATCAATCAGCAAGTGGCTTTATAAATATCCAAGTGGCCAACCGTCATATAGCACTGTAGCGCTTACCGCTGCATAGCGTCTACCGCTACAGCACTCAAGCAAAACATCAATATACTCAAAGAGGAACCAAATGATAACAAACAAGCTCCTAACCCTTCTTTCCTCTAAATAACTAATAATTACCTAATAAAGCACGAATATTACTTGAAAACTTGTGTTGATTTAAGTGATAAGAGCATAAATAACACATCTAAATATGAGTTATCACACCCCCAAACTTAAACCATTGTTTGTCCTCAAGTAATGACCCTTGATAAAGATAACAACTTAATAAAAACAGAATAACAACTGAATATCGAGACCAAACTAGTTGCACCTTTAAATCAAACAGATTTTCAACAATCTCTCTCATTAGGCCAAACTTTCATATTCACATCCAACACACACACACCATTGCTTCTCACAACATATAGAATTATTACTGCTCAATTGTGAGTGTGTGACTACTAAGCTTAGTTTAGCTCCTAGCTAGTTTCAACATTTCTCCTATCCTTGGAAAGAGTGGCCTTCTTTTGGTTTAGCCAAAGAATTTTTTCAAAAATGAGAGTAGACTAACAACTTCACATAAGACTTGAGGGGCTTCAAAGCACAACAAAGGGCTTGATTAGGCATTTCAGATATTTGACCAGTGCACTAACTATTGATTTGGTGATTTCTCAACACTATAGCGTTAGATGCTATAGCACTGGTTTCTTGATGAACTGATTCAGCTGCAATGCCCTCATTACTGAAACTCCTTATTTGCATTTCTATCTATTTTTTTATTTTTTTTCTTTTCCTTTCTTTTTCTTCTTTTTTTTAAATGCATTTTTGGATCAGTTCAGCATTTGTTTCAGGCAATTGCAGCTTTTTACATGACCATTTGTACACTTTGGGTCCTATTGCACTGACCATCCTATAGTCTTCATCCCTAGCTTTAATATAACCGATGCACCCCCAAACTTAGCTTCAAATGCTACTCTCAATTTTTAGTAAAAACTTGACTAAACCTTATCATTCCTAGCTAACTAAGTTCCTTGCTATGCCTAGAGTTTGAGTGTAGAAGCAGCAATAAGACTAGTCATTAATCAAGCAAGGCTACACTACACATATACACTTAATCATCATTAAATTTAGCCCAACAAGTACAACTTCTATTAATAAAAAGTTTAAAATTTGCAACTAATCCTGCCTTCTTACTCAAACAAATTAAACATAACATTGACATTTATAAGGTCCTCCCCCCAACTTAAGACTTAGCAGTGTCCCCACTGCTCATGCAATTCCTAAAGGGAGAGTCCTATGACTAAAACTCAACAGAATTAAAAAAAAATAGAAATAAAACTCTAAACATATTGTTAGATGCAAGAACAGACGCTATAGCACCTAACAGATTTATTGAAAACAAACAAACAACATTTTTTTAAAAAAAGAAGGGTTAGAGTACTTGTTTGCTAACCCAGATTTGAGCCTATTACTTGCTCTGGTGGGCACTGTGGTGGCTCTGCTACTGGATTTTTTTCTTTCTTGTCGCTACAGCGCTAGGCGCTGTAGCCTTATTCTGGGGATCCTCTGCTTCCTTGTAAGCTTTCATCTCAGCCAGCTTTTCTGCTGCTTCCCTTTTGTAGAAAGATCAAGAGTATTCTCCTCAGATGCAGGTTTGTGCAGGTACTGGGCTTTAGGCGCTGTAGCATCAGCCGCTATAGCGCTAACTGGCACTTCTTCTTGTGGGGAGGGTCATCTGCCAACTTGGTGCAAGGGTTTCTCCTTTGGTGGCTTCTTTTCTCACTTCAAAAAATTCACTTCTGCACAAAAGACAAATTAAAAACACAAATTTGTCAAATCCATGGGTTGCCTCCCAGGAGTGCTTGCTTTAAGAGTCTTCAGCCAGACTAAGTCTTGTTGGTAGGTATCTTTGGCTAATGGCGGCTCTAGTGTAGGAGAGGGGACCCAATCATTTGTTACAACATAATTAGGTTCCTCCACAACAGATTTAGGCACCCTTGACCTCTTTTTGGCCACCATTTTTGTTCTCACAGCTTTCTTTGGTGCTGCAGCACTGCCTTCTGATACTGATGCTGTAGCGCCACTTGTGACGGCATTCATTCTCTGCACTTTAGTTTCCAATAGCATTGGTGGTTGCTTTGTGGCAGGCTGAGTTATTGGTGGATTTTTTTCTTTTGTGAGGTTGAGATGATTTTTGTTTTGGTGAGGGAAGTTTCTGGGAGATAGTAACTTGTGTGGAGTGGGTTGTTTTGGAAGTGAAGAAGGTATTTGAATAAGGTTTGATGGTTTGGCTTGAGGTAATGATAGATTTATGGCTGGAACTGTGAGAATTTGGAGGTGTTATAGATGGAGGGGATGGTTCTTTGGTTGGTGATGGTTTAGGTGAAGGTGTGGTGGAAAGGTTTTGGGTGGGTGGTGTGATTTGATACTTCCCTCTTCTTTCTTATTATGCTCTCCTTCATCTTTCTCATTATCTTCTTTTTAACTATGTTAACCACTTTCTAAACACCTCAGCTACGAGTGCTATAGCACATGGTGCTACAGAATTAGAATTCGGCATAATTGACAGCACATACATATCACAAGTCTTCTTATTTATACCTGCAATAGTAAAAACAAAAACACATAGAAAACATAATTAGTCTTAAAAATCTGAATTGCCTCCCAGTAGCGCTTAGTTTAAGAGTCTTTAGCTAGACTTAACATTCAAAACCCAAGTTAGGGTGGATAATAGGACAAGAAGAAAATATCATCCTTCCGCTTTCTCTTTTTGGTCAGAAATCCCATGTATTTGGTATAGGGCAGCAAGTGTTCCCATGCCCCAACCAATAAGCTTTTGGGATAGGAGTTCCCCCTCTCTTGAAAAAATTGAAGCTCATTTTGCGGAGGGCTATTTTCTTCAATTACCAAGGGTTGAGTCTCAATTGTCACATGACTCTTTTCCTACCTCAACCTTGGTTTCTCTTCCCTGTCACTATTTTTGAAGTTTTCTTTTTCTACAACTACACATTTTTTTTGTTTTTCTTCCACTATTTGCAAATGACCATATTCAAGCTCATACTCTACACTCTCTTTTTCTTCCTCTTGCCCAACCAACTCAGTAGATTCAATGGACTGAGCAAAAATTTCTTTGAAATCAGAGTTGCCCAAATGATAACATTCATCTTCAAACTCTACACTTTTTTCTTTCTTTTGCTCAACCACCTCTTCAATACAACTCTCTTCTTTTAGATGCTCCATTATAGTGTTAAAGTGAGCCTCTATATTTTTTCATGACACTTGAAAGTTGTCTTTATCCACTTTGCTATCCTCAAGAAATTGAGCCAAGAGTTCTTTTAGATCAGAGTTGTCCTCATGTAATCCTTCGGTTTGAGCTTGAGAATATGAATCTTGCTCACACAAACCATTTTCCATGCCATAATCCATATTTTGGGCTGTCATGGGCATGAAATTTGTCTCATAACATCCCTTTTCATGTTCATCCCCATGGAAGTCATAGTTGAAACAATGTTGTTAAGCATTCAATTCTTGCATAAAGGAAAAACTTCAATGGTCCATGGCATAAAGTGGATTTTTTTTTGAAACACTAAACACAAATAACAAGAAAGAGAAACACACTACAAACACAAAACACAATACAAAATAAAAAAAATTACTGGAAAAACAGAGCACACTAAACAAAAGAATCTAAACTAACTAAACTTACTAACTAAACAATAGAAATTAACTTTCACAATCCCCGGCAACGGCGCCAAAAACTTGTTGTGCGAAAAGTAGATGTGCAAGTATACACAATCGCAACAAGTAATACAATGATAGGTAAAGATCATTCCCACGGAGATTGTTGAGTTTACTTCTATATTTAAATTAGTAATTTAGCTAGTGAGAAAAACAACTAACAAACACAATTTGTCAACAAGTATTGTCATTGTGATTAACATAAATGTAAATAAATAAGTAAAGAAAGTTCAGGAGTAAGATAAAGTGAGTTGGATACTTCATATGTTATATAAATTCCCAAGAGTAGTGTTCTATAATATGAGACGCTGTAGTGTTAAGCGCTGTAGCATTACAGAATCAACAGATGCTGTAGCGTTATGGTGGCGTGCTTTTCAGTCACTATCGTCAGGGCTATGTTACAAGACTCCTATGTCTAGGCTCTAAATAAATTTTACCCCTGTATATTAAGTTCATACAGCAATTACCTTATGAACTATTACTCCCCTATGTCTAGGGTTAAGTACAAGTTATCTAAATGTCGTTAAACAACCTTTCATTCATATTATTCCTTGAGTTCTTATTCATAGACCATGTCTGTACCTATGAATCTACTTATTTTAGTTGATCAGTCCCAAAACAAGTTTGAAAGCATTATGACACAAGAAATAAAACGCAAACATCATAACATTACATAAACTTTACTCAAGGTTCATTACAAACATAACAACAATCCAACCACAAAAGTTTAGTTCATGACAAGCTTCATCAAAACAACATAAACTAAAAAGATTATGTTACCGTATGTGAGCAAGAGAAGGATGTTTACAAAAGATGCACTCCAACAATCCCAAGTCATACACGTTGAATGATGCTATGGCGTGAGCAAACCGTAGGTGTGATAATAAAACTAAACTAAAAATAAAAGCTTCAAGAATGGAGGATTAATGGAGGAATACTAGGTGTCAAGTAGTTTTTCTCCAAGTAACTCTCCTTATTTCGAAATCCATCATGTGAGAAAGAAGAAGTGAGATAGATCTTATCCACATCTCATAAAGTGGCTTTACAAAAAGGGCAATGATGAAACTCATCACCAACTATCACTTAAGCTTCAATTAGGAGGCGTCAAGTGTCCTTTTCATCCCACTTGGAGGCTCCCATGTCAGACTGAGCAGAAGAGGATAAGAGTGATGACTCATCAATCAGCAAGTGGCTTCATAAATATCCAAGTGGCTAACCGTCATATAGCGATGTAGCTCTTACCGCTGCATAGCGTCTACCGCTGCAGCACTCAAGCAAAACATCAATATACTCAAAAAGGCACCAAATGTGTCAAATGATAACAAACAAGCTCCTAACCCTTATTTCCTCTAAATAACTAATATTTACCTAATAAAGCACGAATATTACTTGAGAACTTGTGTTGATTTAAGTGATAAGAGCATAAATAACACATCTAAATATGAGTTATCAGTTTATCAAAACTCATTTTTGTGTGTGTGCATGTGTGCGTTCCACTGAGATCCAGTCAGTTCCCAAAACTAAGTGAGAAGTTTCTCTTTTGCTTTTGAAAAAGTTTAGATCACGTTTGGTCAAAAAAAAGATGGTTCAAAATATAGATTAGACTAACAATATCTTCAAGACTTTGGGGGTCTTTAAACACAACTAAGGTCTTGTTTGAGCATTTTAAAACTGTTTGAGTCATTTGCACTTTTCTTTATTTTTTGTGGTTCTTTGGTTTTGGTGCAGAAGCACTAGGTGCAGAAGCACTGCTTTTCTGTTTTTGGTGCAGAAGCACCTTGGTAACACTTTTTCAAGATTGATAGCATATGTTGCCCTCCTCACTGACCTCCTTATGCATACTTTTTTCTTTGGTTTTTGCTTTTTTTTTTTACAATTTTATGCTTTTCTTTTTCAAACCAAATACATTTATTTGGAACAGGTTCAGTTTGATGATTTGGGCAAATATGGCTAGCTTGTAATATTTTGGTTCTTTTGTAGTGTTTTTGGGTAACCTTTTGTGCTGACTTCTCTAAGTTTTTCATACTCAGCCTTAGTATTCATGAAAACTCCCCCAAACTTATTTCTTTATGCTCTTCTATATTTTTAGAAAAAATTTGTTTTTGACCTTGGTTTTCTAAAGTTTCCTTTTGCATCAGATAGTTTTCAAATAGCAAGTTTCTTTTTTAGAAACTCAGTTTTGATGTGTCAAAGTGGTGATAAAAATTGGTTGTTTGGGGAAAACAAGACTTTTTTTTCTTTTTCTTTCTTTCATCATTAAAAATTTGTTCAAAGAATGAGTTTTTGGTTAAGATTTTGCACAAAAGAATTTTAAGCTGATCATGCTTCAAAAACTATTTAAATCCTAAAAAATAACTTGATGTATTTCAAACTAAAGCTTTGTGCTACTTATGTTTTTGTAAATCAGTTTTCTAAATTTTTAAAAGAAGCTTTGTCTGAATGCATCAAAATTTTGAAAATATGCACATATAGATAAACAACATAGCATACAAACATACATATTTAATTAAAACATACTAGCACATGCATAGTATTTTAAGAGATGTTTTTCACCCCCAACTTAAAGCTGAGCAGTGTCCCCACTGCTCTTAAGTTGAGACCAAAATAATAATTGTTTGTACCAAAATGGGGTGTGAGGTTAATACATGTGGGATATCAAAATATATTTAGCAATTCAGATATAACAACATTAAAAGGCTTTACTCTTTTTTGGTACCACTCCTGATCCTTGAACTGGTTCTGGCTGGAATGTGCTTCACCTCCTGCTTTTTCTTCTTTGCTTCTTCAGGTTTTGGTGCAAAAGCACTAGGTGCAGCTGCACCAACTTCCTCAGCTACAGGTTCAGGTTCTTTAGGTTCTTCAGGCTCCTGCTCTGCAGGCTTATTAGTTGCCTCCTCTGGTTCCTCGGGTGCTTGCACAGTGGTCTGCTCTTGTTCCACAATTGATTCCATCACAGCCTTTGAACTTTCAGCCTTCTTCTTGAAAAACTTATGGGTGTTGCCCAGTTCTTCCTTCTTCTTCTTTGCTAGCTCCTCCAACACCAGCTTGACAATGTCTTCTTTGTTCTTGGGTATGACTGTCACAACTGGAACACTTTCAGGTGCTTCTGCACTAGGTGCAGAAGCATCAGCTGCTGGGTGAACTTCATCATCAGAGGTTGATTTTTCTTTTTCTTCATCGATTTCCTCCTCTTCAATTTCCTGCAAAGTTTGTTTCTCAAGAAAAATGTTAGGTGCATCAGTTTCAGTGGCCTGTGGTGGGGTTTTTTCTTTGATTGGTGATGGTGATTTTTCAGCTCGTTTTTCTTGGGTGATCGGTGGTGGTGGGGATGATTGTGGTGGTGATTTAGGTGATGGAGGGGTGGGTGTTTTTCCAGTGGAGGGTGATGTTGTGGTATCTTGGGGGTTGGCTTGTGGAGTAGCTTGGGTAAATTCTGGTTGTGACCAGTTTTCAAATTTTTTCATTGCTTCCTCCATAGATATGTTTTGTTCCCCACTCCTCTCACTGCTTTCAATGGTTTCTTCATCCTCTTCATCTTCATTTTTCTCCATCTGTCTCACCATTCTTTCTATTGTTTCATCCTCCTCAATTTCTTGCTGCTCCTCACTGAGCAGCTCTTCTTCTTCTTCTATTTTCTTCTTCTTACCCTTTTCTTTCTTCTTTGTTTCCCTCTTTCTCTTCATCACATTTTTCTTATTTTTCTTTTCACTCTGTTTCTCTTTCTCCACTTCCTTTTCCTTCTCTTCTTCCTTTTATCCTTCTTCTTCTTCTTCTTCTTCTTCTTCTTCTTCTTCTTCTTCTTCTTCTTCTTCTTCTTCTTCTTCTTCTTCTTCTTCTTCTTCTTCTTCTTCTTCTTCTTCTTCTTCTTCTTCTTCTTCTTCTTCTTCTTCTGGGTTTTGAAAGACCCAAGATGGGAATACTGGTGTTTCAATCTGAGTAGGTACCTGCGAAATCTCCATCAATCTTAGCTGCAGCCAATCATGCTGTTCTTGTTGAAATTTCCAAACAGCCTGGTGCTTCTGCACTAGGTGCTCCTGCACCAGGGTTGGTTCCACAGCTTTGATTTTGGTTCTTTCCATCATCTCAGCAGACAGTGGCCCAGGAGGGTATTTTCTCTGCTTGTGTTCTTCATCACTGATAAGCACTCCTTGCTTCATGCAAAGCTGAGTTATCAAACATGGAAAGAACAAGAATCCTTCCCTTTTTACAGCACACTCTAGTATCTGCCTATTGATGATTTTGCCCACATCCACATTCTCATTTGTGAGGATTGCATCCAAAAGGATCAATCTCTCTTTTGACAGAGTGTATGTGTGTGATGTGGGTAAAATAGAGATATACCAGTTGCCTAACTCAGGTATCAGTCATCTGTTTTTCAACTTAAATTCAGTATTAGACATTTTATCCCATTTTGAATTTTGCACAGCAATCCTAGATTTCACTCTCTCCATCTCCTTTTTCCATATTTTCTACTTTTTCTCTAAAATCAGGCCCAGTACAGACTAGATTATAGTGATCATTTATCCTATCAGAACTGAAATAGACTTTCCTACCTCTTACAACAGCATGATCCTGCATCTCCCCTTGTGATTGCTTTGAATCCCAGCATAGAATTCTCTGACAATTTGCTCCAGATAGAAGGCTGTGTTGGATGAATAAATCCCAGTGTAGACTTGAGATTGTTTCCATAAAGCTCTGATGCGCCTTCATGAGACTGTATCCTCTCTCAGGAAGGAACTTTCTATCCCAAAAATGCCAAAGATTGGCATTTGTTGGCACAGAGGAGTTTTTAATGGCTCCATGTTTCTTTTTCTGGACAGGTTTTGATGATGATTCTGGACCTGTTGTGCTTCTTCCTGAACTTTTGATTGCGCTTTGCTTGCGAACCATGGTGGATAGTTGTAGGTTTTTGGAATTTCTTGGAATGGAATGGAGTTTTGTGATTTCGGAAGTTTAAGGTTTTTCTGGGTAAGGAGGGGTTTCTGGTGATTTCGTCGAGGCTTTGTGATTGAGAGAGTGTTGGAGATTAGGGATAAATGGTAACAATTGGGAATTGTATTGGGTTAGTGAAATCCATGCCCCATACATCAAAAAGTTCAATTTCTAAAATATTTGTTCTGGGCATTTCATGTTTTTCTGAGATATTACCTATTCTTTGCAATTATCACATGTTTTGACCATTAAATTTGCATCTTTAAATAGACTGGGCCAAAAATAACCAGACTGTAATACCTTAGTTGCTATTCTGTTGCTTCCAAAGTGACCTCCATATGGTGCAGCATGGCAGTGCAGAAGCACTGCTTTCTGTTCTTCTTGGGGGATTCATTTCCTCATCAATTGATCTGGACACATTTTATAGAGAAATGGATCATCCCAATAGTACTGTTTAACTATGTGGAAGAATCTCCTTCTTTGTTGGTATGTCATGTCTACTGGCACTACTTTACTTGCAAGAAAGTTAACAATATCAGCAAACCAAGGTGCAGTAGCACTAGGTGCAGAAGCACTGGGTGCTGTTACAGAAATTGTTAGCAGTTTTTCATCAGGAAAACTTTCTTTGATCTCTCCCTTCTGAGTACCTGTTCTTTCACCTTCAAGTCTAGATAAATGGTCAGCAACCTGATTCTCCACCCCCTTTTTATCTCTAATTTCAAGGTCAAATTCTTGAAGGAGGAGAATCCATCTTATTAACCTTGGTTTTGCATCTTTTTTTGAAATTAAATACGTCATGGCAGAATGATCGGTATAGACAATAACTTTGGTGCCAACCAAGTAAGACCTAAATTTGTCAAATGCAAAAACCACTGCTAATAGTTCTTTTTCTGTTACAGTATAATTCATTTGAGCTTCAATAAATGTTTTGCTAGCATAATAAATAGAATGAAAGATTTTGTCATACCTTTGCCCCAGGACTGCTCTTACAGCAAACTCACTAGCATCACACATCAATTCAAAGGGCTTGCTCCAATCTGGTGTAACTATCACTGGTGCAGTCACCGATGCCTTTTTGAGTTTTTGGAATGCTTCCATACATGGCTCATCAAAGTTGAAAGGTGTATCCAATTGCAGAAGTGTACACAGTGGCTTGGATATCCTTGAAAAGTCTTTGATAAACCATCTGTAGAAGCCTGCATGACCTAAGAAGCTTCTGATTCCTTTGACAGTTGTTGGAGGTGTTAATTTTTCAATGACCTCAATTTTGGCTATGTCCACTTCCAGACCCTTTTTTGACACTTTATGACCAAGCACAATGCCTTCTTGTACCATAAAATGACACTTCTCCCAATTAAGCACTAAATTTGTTTCTTCACATCTTTGGAGAATTTTCTCAAGATTTGATAAACACAATTGAAATGTGTCTCCAAAAACTGAGAAATCATCCATGAATACCTCCATTGATTGCTCAATGAAGTCAGAGAAGAGGGACATCATGCATCTTTGGAATGTGGCAGGAGCATTACAAAGTCCAAATGGCATCCTTCTAAATGCAAAGGTTCCATAGGGACATGTAAAGGTTGTTTTTTGTTGGTCATCAGGTTCTATTGCAATTTGATTGTATCCTGAATAACCATCTAAGAAACAATAAAACTCCTTACCTGCTAATCTGTCTAACATTTGGTCAATGAAAGGTAAAGGGAAGTGGTCTTTCTTTGTGGCTTTATTGAGTTTTCTATAATCCATACAAATCCTCCAACCTGTAACAGTTCTTGTTGGTATTAACTCATTTTTTTCGTTGGCTATAACTGTCACACCCCCTTCTTTGGAACACGTTGGATAGGGTTTACCCATGCACTATCTGATATGGGGTATATGATTCCAGCATCTAGCCAATTTATGATTTCTTTCTTTACAACCTCTTGCATAATAGGATTTTCATAATAGGATTTAGCCTTCTCTGTCCTTCTATATAATTTTTAGAATTATCTTCTAAAATTATTCTATGCATGCATATAAAAGGGCTAATTCCTTTTATGTCAGCCATCAGCCAGCCTATTGCTTTTTTATGCTTTCCTACGGTACTAATGAGATCATGCTCCTGCTTTAAGGACAAGTTTGAAGCAATGATTACTGGAAGTGTTTCACCTTCCCCTAAGAAAGCATATTTCAAATGTTTGGGCAGTTCTTTCAGTTCTAATTTTGGAGGTTGCTCAATTGAGGGTATATTCTTTTTAAGGTTTGGGTCTTCTAAATTAAGAGATTCAAAAGTTCTAGACCATACCTTATGTGTTGGTTCTTTCCTTGACAGCATGTGTTTTTCCATGATTTCTTCATCAGGTGGTGCTTCTGCATCTGGTGCAAGAGCATTGATGAGATGATCATACTGCTTCTGGAATTGTTTCTGCACTAAATGGTCAAGAGAATTGATTGCTGAACACCCTTCACTCTCCTCTGCAGGGTACTTCAGAGCATTCATCACATTGAATTTCACCTCTTGATCATTCACCCTCATGGTTAGTTCTCCTTTCTGCACATCAATCAGGGCCTTGCCAGTTGCTAAAAATGGTCTTCCAAGGATGACTGGTACTTCTTTATCTGCATCAAAATCAAGAATAACAAAATCTGCAGGAAACACAAATTTGTCAACCTTAACTAAGATATCTTCAATAGTTCCTTTTGGATAGGCTATTGATCTATCAGCAAGTTGAAGTGTTACAGTGGTAGGTCTAGCATTTCCAATTCCAAGCTGTGTAAATATAGATTTAGGCATCAAGTTGATACTTGCACCTAAATCACATAAAACACGACATGTATAAAATTTTCCAATTGAGAATCGAACTGTAAAACTACCAGGGTCTTTCAATTTCCTTGGAATTTTGCTTTGTAAAATGAGACTGCATTCTTCAGACATAGAAACTGTTTCAAAATTACCTAATCTTTTTCTTTTTGAAAGCACATCTTTCATAAATTTAGCATAATTAGGCATTTGCTGAAGTGCTTCAACTAATGGAACATTAATGTGCAACTGTTTTAATATTTCAAGAAACTTACTGAATTGCTTCTCCTCATGCGCCTTTTTTAATCTTTGAGGATAAGGAGGAGGAGGGTATTCAGGAACTAACATTGGCAGTTGTATTTCTTTTGGTGCAGAAGGATCAGGTGCTTCTGCATCTTGCATATTTTTTCTGCTTCTTTTTCTCCCTTACCTTTACCTTCAGTCTCTTCTTTATCTGTAAGATCTTTTCCATTCCTTAGAGAAATGGCCTTCACCTGTTCTTTTCCTGGTTTGTGGGATGTAGTAGCTTCTGTATTTGAAGGTAACGCACCTGCTGGTCTTTGGTACAGAGCTGTTGCTAGCTGCCCCACTTGATTCTCCAAATTCTTTATAGATGCATCTTGTGCTTGCCTAGCTGTTCTGGTTTCACTAATAAAGGATTTGAGCAAGGCTTCAATGGAGTTATCATTGGCAGGTGTTTGTTGTTTTTGGTTGTTTTGAGACTGAAACCCTGGTGGTGTTGCTGTTGGTGCAGCTGCACTAGGTGCAGAAGCACCAGTATTATTCCATCAGAAATTGGGGTGGTTCTTCCACCCAGGGTTGTAGGTGTTTGAGTAAGGGTTGTTGTTTTTATTGAATCCTACATAGTTGACAGAGACAGGATTGCTGGGATATTCCTCATACAAGTGGCATCCTCCACAGTATACACAACTTGTATCACCAGGAAGGGCTTGTTCTATGGCTGCTGCAGAAGTATCAGTTGGTGCAGCTGCACTTGGTGCAGGTGCACTGTTGGTAGTGAAGTTTTTGAACAAGTTGGTTAGAGAAGCTAACTGAGCAAACAGGGCAGATACATCACTGATTTCATGCAACCCTGATGGTTTCTTTTGGGCACTTACCTTCTCAGTAGGCCAACTAGAGCTGTTTGTAGCAATTCTGTCAATTAACTCACATGCTTCATTGTATGATAGGTTCAGTAACACACCCCTAGATGATGCATCAAGCATTACTCTGGTTTGTGTCTCTAAACCATTATAAAAAGTTTCCATTTGAATAATGATTGGTAGACCATGATGAGGACATTTTCTTAAAAGCTCTTTCCATCTTTCCCATGCTTCAAATAATGACTCAAATTCTTTTTGTATAAAAGATGTAATATCATTTCTCATCCTGGCATTTTTAATGGGTGGAAAATATTTTGACAAAAACTTTTCAGCTATTTCATTCCATGAATGTATAGAATTAGGCTCCGTTGAATTTAACCAAGATTTAGCCTTATCTTTTAAAGTATGGAAATAGCTTAAGTCTAAATGCTTCTTCACTAACACCAAGAAGGATAAAATTACTACATAGTTCTAGAAACTATTTTAAATGCTCATGGGGATCCTCATGAGGAGATCCACCAAATTGGCCAATTGTTTGCAGCATTTGGAACATCATGGGTTTAAATTCAAAATGAACAGCATCAATATGAGGTTTTGCTATACTAGTTTGCATTTTCTGATTATTAAACATAGCATAATCCCTCATGGGTCTATTTCTATCATTAATCATCCCTATTGGTCCCATGTTGTTGAATGGATTTCCTTGCTCATGTTCAGAAGGTGGGTCTCCTCCAATTGAGCCTCCATTGGAACCTGATCTTTCTTCACTGTGATGAGACATGTTGCTCCTGCAGCCTTGTCTTTGGGATCTAAGCAATCTTCTGAAACTTCTTTCTATCTCTGGAACCAATGTAAATTCTGGTGTTTTGGTCCTGTGCATAAGCTAGTGCACCTGCACTAAGGAATCAAACTACCAGAATAATAATAATAATAATAATAATAATAATAATAATAATAATAATAATAATAATAATAATAATAATAATAATAATAATACACAAATCTATAAATCTAAAATTACAAAAATTAATGGCAATCCCCGGCAACGACGCCAAAAACTTGGTGTGGCAAAATATGTACAAGTATACACAGTCACACAAGTAATACAATGATAAGAAAGTTCGAACCCACAGGGATTGGTTAAACTCTTGTATGCTTAGAGAGATATAAATATGTGCTACTACACTACTCACAAAATTTGGGGTTTTTAGTTTAAGTAAAAACAGAATGCAAGTATGTAAAATAAGATGAAGGAAATCAGTTGAGAAAGATAGTTGAGATGTCTTTACTAGATAATGCTTCTTTTGAGAGTTTCTATGCTTTTAGAGATGTAGAAGCACTATGATGCAGAAGCATCAAGTGTAGTAGCATTGAGTGCAGTTGCATAAGTGTGTGCTTGTCAGCTACTTTCTTCAGAGTTTCGTTACAAGCTTCCCATGTCTGGGCTTGCTAAATAAGTTCACTCCTGCCTTTGAGGTACCCACTGTTTCACCTTAAGGACTATGTTATCCTATGTCTAGGACTTAACATGGTTTTAACAAAGTTTTCTTTATTAACAAGTCAACAAAGCCTTTATTAAAACACTCACCCTTATTAGTCTTGATTTCTAGTTATAAACCATGTCTGTGTATATAACTCTACTTCTTTTAAGCGATCAACCTTAAAATAAAATGGATATAATATAACACAAGACCCAAAATGCTACAACACTTAAAAGCATAATAACTTACTCAAAAGATCATTATAAGTTTAGAACATCTCAACTAAAGGAATTTAGCTCATGTTACTCATTATCTAATAGAGAGAATCTGCAGAGAGCATAATAATATGGATAATACAAAAGATATCAATAGGGGATCGGCATTCCGATTTTCTTTCTGATGGCCGCATACACACAGAACATGGAGCGCGGCCATCTTGATCAGGCGGCACGGTGCTATTTGCTACACTTGTTGGGCAACACCAATTTTGCGGACAAGAGTCACACATTTGCCCCTGTCAAGTGGGTGACTCTTATTTCAGACTTTGCCCTGTGTGGCCAGTGGGCTTGGGGTCCAGCTGCTCTAGCTATTCTCTACGAGCAGCTGAATGATGCTTGTTACTGGGGAGACGTCGCAAATTGGCGGATACGCTTCTCTGCCGCAGGTAACTAATTAATTAATTATTTTTATTTCTTTTTAATTACTTTTATTTATATAATTACTTATTTATTTTTTTTATTATTTTAGTGCTGGATATATGAGTATTTCCCCACCATATCGGTCCCCAGCGCGGGCTTTCAGGGACAGCGGTCGACGGACACCCGTCCAGGGTGCTTGTGATGACGAGTACCTACAATGGTACTTCCAGGTGTCCATTTCCCGCCTGACTCCGGCTCCGCCTTCACCTTCAGCTCCGCCTTCGCCTCCAGAGGATGTTGGTCCACTTCCCTTAGAGTCCAGGATGGAGAGAGCAGCTAGGTATGTCCAGGATGTCTATGATAGTCTTTTTGCAGTCGACGGCATTCCTGGGGATGTCTATGATAGTCTGTTGGCTGTTTTACTGCTTTTGGACATTTAGTTGTATTATTTTTTGTCTTTTTACTGTATTAATACTGATTATTATTGTTTATTAGTTTAGCAAGTTTCGTTACATTTAATTATTTCGCATAAATTTTTTTAATTTAAAAAATATATATTTTTTAAAAATTTCCGGAAATACACATATTTCCGGAAGGCAGAAATATGTGTTTTCCGGAAATACCTAAAAAGAGGTATTTCTGGAAGCCAAAAATGGCTTCCGGAAATACCTCTTTTTAGGTATTTCAGGAAAACACATATTTCTGCCTTCCGGAAATTTTTTAAAAATATTTTTTTATGAAAAACTAGGGGTACTTTGGGGATTTATGGTAAAATGGGGGTATGGGGTCCAATGGGGGGGGGGGTAAAAAAACAGCCTTTTGTTATTTCTATTATTCGTTTAATTGGGATTATTTGTAATAAGTTAATGTGGAAGTATTGTTTTATTTTGACTTAAGGAGAGGCACGTATCTCTTTCCAATATATAGTGTAACCCATTGAGACTGATCACAATAATATGCTTCTCGTGAGCGCTAACGACACCGCACAATGGCGACGGCAGAGCTCGCGGCAGTCTGTTTTCACCGATCTGATTCTGTTTTCTCTCACGAGTTCGTCTGATTTCACCGAAGATTTTGCTGGTCTATTTTGCTGGTGATTTTGCTGGTCTATTTTGCGTGATCGCATGGCTAGGGTTGCGTTTTAGAAGGCGTCGCTGTGGCCTCCATGGCTAGCTCCGATGACTTGCTACAGATCCTCCCATGGGGCTCTGTCGCTGATCCATGCGCGGCGCCATCTTTGCAAGTGGATCTCTGCGTCGTGCCGTCTTCATAGTTCGGAGCTCCTGGCGCCGTGCCTTCAGCCGCGCCGTCTTCACAGAACGAAGCTTCCTCTGCTGCGCCGTCAGCACCTGACGGAGGTACAGTTCGCGATCTCTTTCCAGAGGCTGATGTACAGGTTTCAGGATCCAGTGCTACTCTGGCTTCGGTCAACGGTGCTCCTTCTGGGAATAATTTGGGTACTGCTGTCGTACAGCAAGTTGTTGCGGATGTCCCATCTGCAAGTGGTGTTAAACGAAAATCTTTCTGAGGCGTTGACAGGTATCCCTCAAGCCCCTAGATCGTTTGCAGATTTTGACTACAGGAAGCCGCAGAAACCTTGTTTAAAAGGAGATGTTATTGCTGTTAAGATCTCTGAAGATGAATATCAGGCTAGTATAGCTGAATGTGTTAATCTTTTACACGGTAGAATAATTTTGGCTAAAGGAGATAAACCATATCAGATTAAGGATTTAAAGGCAAAGTTGTCTAATATCTGGAAGATCTCTTCTGATTGGTCTCTGGTGTCTCTTGGAAAGGGTTTTTTTGAATTCTCTTTTGTCTCTATTGAGGATCTTAGGCATGTTTGGTCTCTTGGTTCGCGATCTCTAAAGCCGGGTGTTTTGTGCCTGTTTGCTTGGAAGCCAGATTTTGACCCTATCTCTGCAAAACAAACCAATGCTCAGTGTTGGGTTAGGCTTCATGGTTTGTCCCGGGAATACTGGAGGTCAAAATTTTTGTTTGAGATCAGTGGTAGCCTAGGAGCTCCTATTGCTTTGGATGAAGCCACTACGAAAAGGACTTTTGGGCATTTTGCTAGAGTTCTTATTGATGTAGATTTTTCTGAGAAGCTACATGATCAACTGTTAGTAGAAAGAGAGGGTTACTCCTTTTTCATCAGGGTGGAATATGAGAGTGTCCCTCTGTTTTGCACCTCCTGCCAATGTATTGGTCATTCTCCCCAGAATTGTAAAAGAAACACTGACATCCCAACCAAACCTTCTCGGAATGACAATGAGAAGCCTTCGGAGAAACCAGGTGAGCCTGATGCTGGCCCAGTCACTGTGCAAGACAATAGTCTAGTTTTGGTAAGGGAGAAAAATGATCTCATCAAGGGTTTTGGACACACTGTTATTTCCCCGGAAGAGATGGCTGGGGGCCATGTTGATATTGGTGAAGTTCACACCTGCTCCAACAAGTATCCCACGACTAGGTTTGATTCTGGTGCTTCCTACGCGGTGGAGGTATCTGCTTTGGAAAAAAGTTGGGCGGATATCGCAGATAATGAGGTTGTCTCTAACTCGCAAGCAGCTATATATGCTCTTTCCAAACACCAAAGTTTTGATTGTTCCTGACTCAGAGGTCACGAATCCTGCAGTAAAGGCTGATATGCAAATTTTAAGCAGGTTGTGGGGTGAGTCGCTAGATGACGTTGGTGACCCGGTGGTTCCTAACTCAGCAGAGAGGTACTCGGATCCGGTTGTGTCCAAGAAACAGAAGAAGACGCAAAAAAAGACTGTTGGCTACAATCTTCGGTCCAAATCTAGTTCAATTTCTGTCACTTTTTGAGGTGTTGTTTATTTATTTCAGTCTTTGGGCCTGTTTTGTTTGGACTGTTGGTCTGCTTTCAACCTTTGTTTGGTTTTTGGGTGCCTTTGCCCAGGTTCCTTTTTGTTGCTTTGTTTGCTTTTTCTGGCTTTGGGTCTTGGTTTGGTCCCCCCTTAGTCTTTTTAATTTCTGTATTCTTTTTCTCTTTTTAATATAATTTAGTTGCTTATAAAAAAGATCACAATAATATCCCTATTGATATAGACAGTTTTTCTCCTACTCTCGCTCTCACACGTGAAACGAATATCATTGGAAACGAAAAGTTACAACATGGATTCTTTGCCTACTGCTTGTTCAGGGGTAATCCTAAATTTTAATCTTGAATTTATGATTAAATTATGATTTGAACATAAAACAATTTAGGAGATACTTTCACGAAATTTAGACATTTTACGAGTATTTAGCCTCAACTTGTAAGGTAAATGGAGGTGGAAGCTCTTGTAGTGTGAAGGACTCCTTAATTTGTAAAGAGGTTCGATTGGCAAAGTATGAGGACCTAGTGGTGAATAATTCATATCTCCAAGCACTTAGGTATCTGTATTACCTCCTCCCTATCGGGAAAGATATCTCTAGGGTGGGTCTTAGTCGAAGGTATGAGCGCATGATCGGCTCTACGTGAGCGTGTGAAAAGGATGTGAAATGAGGCTTTTGTTCTCTTTAAGCATGGCGTCTAGATGGGAAACTTTACCAGTAAAATGAAAGTAAAATGTTAGATCGATAGGGTTATGAGTGGTCTTTCTATTGGATGAAGGGTTTTCTGTGTCTTCTGCGAGGCAAAAGGAGTCGAAGTGACACTTGTTAATCAGTTACAATTTCTCATTTTGGGTATGGTATTTTATGCTTAAATATTGATGTGATTTTGGTGCTTTCGTCAGATCTTCCTGCCTTTCTTTCTATCATTTATATATAGTGATGCCCCAGCTCTGGATAGGACTTGGCCTAATTATGAGAAACATTGTTTCTAATTGAAATGGGAGGATTTATTCAAATAAAATCTTAGACCTCTTGGAAACGTTGTTTTTGATTAAAATGTATTCATGGAAATGACTTTTGCTAAGTCAAACACTAACATGCATGCGTGCGCATTTTCTATAAATGGAGTGTGAACTTATTGAAGTGTATCTCTAGGTTATAAGAACAATTTGAGATCTTGTGGTGTTTGTTATGTCTAATCTTGGAGTGACCCCAACATAGTTGTTTTCTGCTACATTAATTCATCGGCTTTGGACATGAAATAATCTGTTTTTCTTTTAAAAAACTCCAAATAACCTTTAATCTATAAATTTTTGAAATTCAAGAGGGGTTATCATTTATCAAATACTTACATGGTTAATGTCATTATTTTTGAGGGAAAGACTTATAATTGGACGTTTGCAGCGTTGAGTTCCCTAAAACTGGATAGGATGAATTCGCAAATAAACTCACAACACTCAAGTTAATAGCATAAAACATCAAAATATCTACCACTACAACAGGAAAGGCCATTAGGGGCGGTTTTTTTTATTCATTGGGAGCGCTTTCGGGCGCCCCAAAATCTGGCGCTCCTGTTGCCAACCCTTCTACAGGAGCGCACAACAAGCGCCTCTAATTATTAGGAAACAGAAGCGCTAAAAAAAACGCCACTGTTGGTCTTAATTAGCACCTCTGACAATCAGGGGCACTTGCAGTTAGAAGCGCCCCTGTTGGTCTGACCAACAGAAGCGCTTTTTACTGGGAGCGCCCCTGATTGTCAAGTGGGGGTAAAACCAACAGGGGCGCTTCTAACTGCAAGCGCCCCTGATTCTATATTTTCTTTTTAAAATATTTTTTTTCCTGTTTCTAGTATATCCAATATTTTGCAGCACATCCCTACTCTCATTTTCATCAACCAACAACAACCAATATCAACTCAACAACCAATATGAACCAAATTTCAAATCAACTAACCCACTGCAAATCAAATTCCAACTAACAAACTTATAAATCCATCTAATACACACACACACACACACACACACACACACACACACACACACACACACACACATATATACATATCAACAAAGTACCAACAAAAATTACATAAATCATTAACCAAATTCTGAATGTTAACATAGACAGCAAAACTGACATGACAGCCATTGTGGGGAACAAAAAACCAGCTAACCAAAGTTAGATGAATTTCGATTTTCATTAATCAAACGGGCAATATGATGACACCACTCTCCCTTGATCTCAATAAGTTGGTCATCAGAAAATGGAACTCCAACCTCATTTCCAGGAAAACACTGCAAAAATAAGCAAAAATAAAATAAACTTAGAATTAAGTGCTAAATGCTAGATATGGAATTACTTGTCAAAAAACAAATTATATAAATTACATACATTTTCTAGAATTTCTATTTGATTGTGACTGATTATGTCCATCATAAACTTCATAACGTAATACCCACAATCATCATTGTTTGGGTATCCGGGACACTAGAAATCAAAATAACAATTAATTATTAAAATGCAAACAATATTTACATGGATAAGAATATTGATTATAAACTTACCGTTATTACTATCCATTTTGTTTTATTGTTGACATTCCCATCTCTAGCCCTCCTCTCATTCGATCCCCAATAAGTCATCATACAACTGAAACATCATACATATAAATGTATTAATTAATCGAAATACGTACATACATAATTTAAATGATGAAATATGCGATGTAACTAAATACACACCTTTCAAATACTCCTTTCACCTTGAGGTGGTTGGTATAATGACCATGACACGAATCCAAATAAAAAAATTCTATTTCTTTTAGGATCAACTACCAACAATATCCAATGTGCCCTACAAAAAATTTGAATAACCAAATAAATAACAGATATTTCAAAAACACGTTATATATATATATATATATATATATATATATATATATATATATATATATATATAGATTAAATTTCTTACCCCAAGTTGATGGGTGCCAAAAACAAACTATCACAGCTTCTTTCATGTGCCAAAGCCAAGCGTCTATCGATATAGGCTTTTACCGCTTCGTTGTTTTCTTTAATCGCTTTCTTCAATTCTTTAACCATGGCTTTTGACATGTCTTTATCAAAGCGGACGTTGCGTAGAAAAGTACGTTCGGGGCACAAGAAGATAAATCTATGTGCTCGTTCCATGGGGATCATAATCTCATGGTACAAATACCTATAGTTAAAATGTATACAAATAAATTAACAAATAATAACAATAATAGTAATAATAATAATAATGATGATAATAATAATAATAATAATAATAATAATAATAATAATAATAATAATAATAATACATGATGTATATATTAATAGTAGCCCCAGATGCCCACTTGTGATCATATACCTCTTGCAGTTCCATATTTGAAAGGCAGATTTGGTGGATATCTCCCAAGATGTCTGGATCAACCAATGCAGTTATAAAATCTGCACTCGTTATTGTTGAGGCATGAATCTTTAGGTAACTGATAAATTCCTTAGAAGGGGGTTGGTATTGAACCTCCTTCCCTTTATCTACTTGCTGAGACACTGATTTCTTGCTAGCAATAGAAGGGGGGTTGGGATTGAATCTCATTCTCGCTAGCTTCTCGCCTAGACACATGCTTCTTGCGACCAATAGAAGGGGAGGGTTGGGATTTGCCAACATGCCCAGAAATCTGAGATCTTGCTTTGTTTACCTATATTAGAAATATAATTAGTTATTAATATATGACAATAAGCCAATGAATTATTAACAAATATATTAATTGCTCCATACATTGATAAGATTTGCTGGCCATGCCACAAAGGTGCCAGGTGCATCATTCACAGTCAACAAAGTCATATGTGCAGTGTCAATTGGTTTCGGCAATAATGCATATTCCACAACAACAAACTCAACTCTGACTCTCATGTGATTTGGAGGCATGGGTAGATTGTGCAAGGTGGAGTCCTCATTGTTACAAACAAAGCCTTTTGCGACCAACGTAAGCGGGTTTGATGTATATAATTCACAATTGTTATTGTTACCCTAAATTAAATAATAACCAAATAACCAAATATTAATATCTACAAATGTAAAATGTAAAAAATAAAAAGACGGTCCAACAATAATTACCTCATTGGACGCAATATTGCAACTATCCCTGAAGCTATTTGGGTTAGGAGATGGTACATCATCATTCCTTGGACCCCATTTATCTTTTAATTCATTAACTTCTTCCCGTAGCATCAATACCATGGCTTCCAACCGTTTTCTTTCTCTACTTTCTTGTGTCTCTTGTTTCTTTTGCCTCTTTGAACCCCAAAAAGTGGTTGGAGAAATACAAAATCCCAAACCCCGTAGACGACCTGAATACTCTTCAATTGCCAATGCACGACCAAGGATGTCATTCGGACCATCACAATCAGTAATCTCTCCTTGTGATACTGATTGTGATATGGATTCCTGATTCACAAAAATTATTAGACATTATAAGTAATATAAACATTATAAAAAAAATTAATTTTATCATACTTACAATTTTTTGAGACACCTCTCTCGTTTTTCGGTTGTCAATGACACCATCTTTGTTTTGTCGGGCTTCTAACCACAAAACATGTCAGTCAATAGATTCCTGAGTAGGATCTTTTCCGTCCTCCCGCAGCTATTAAAATTTACCATTTATTAGTAAATAAATCAGAAGATTAATTTAATAAATGAAAGATAAAATAAAAGATAATGTTCCTACCAATTGTTCTTCAATCTCGTGATAACCCTTAACACCGGCTCTATAAGGGTATTCAGGACTTGCTGCTCTCTCGCGATTTTCATTGCTTAATCTCTATAAAGACAAATCATTTTACATTAATACTTTATAATTGTCAAATATAGGTATATGTATGATAAGTAATGGTACAAACCTTGAATTCCTCATCTTCGCGTGAAGATACAAATGCACTCCAATCCTCTGATGTTATAATCCCATCATATCGTGGTCGAGGACGGTTTCTGATGTTCCCCTCTTCATCTCTCACCCAACTTGTTAGAGTTGATCTGAATCTTCTGTGCGCCTTTCCAGCTTTCTTAAGACAATAGTCTTTTCGAGAGTCATCCACATCAAAGTATTTTTGCTTACATTCAACAAAATGATTATAAATATGCTTACATATTTAATTAAAAAATAACTGTATAGTCAAAATAAGACCCATACCTGTATCAAATACCATAGCTCCTCTTTAAGTTTCTCCAAAGATGCATTTTTTTATTATTCCAACTTGTGATTGTAATTGGTATATCCTGCCTTGCTCTGGCACCAATGAAGCTTTGCAACTCTCTACCATTTTCACCAATGGGTTGGTCTATAGCATTCCATTCGACCTGCATTATTACTTGTGTAAATTCAATAACAAACAGTTAAAAGTATATAACAAAGTTAGTTAATTAGTAAGTTTCTTACTGTAAGTTTAGGAAGCCCTTTGCTCCCTCGATTGATGATATTCTTCTTAACTGTCATTCCACGGCGACTGAACTTTTTTTGGGGCTGATGTTCACTCTCATGACCACTATCATGTGCACTATCATCACTGTGGGAAGCCATCTCACCTGCCACAAAATATAATCATTGTTATTAGGCTAAATGTTATTTTATAATCATGATAAAGTAAGTTAATTTTTACAATATGAAAAATGAATAAAAAAGAAACACGCATGATATATTACCTTTTCCTTTTCCTCGATCTAATGTTACTAGCTACTTGTTTATTTGTGTGATGTTTTTCTTTTCGCTTCTTAGTACTTTGTTTTCGACGAAACGTAAAGCTCTTATTCGTCCATTCGTGGCAAGTTTTCAAGTTATACAGCTTTATCACAGCCAATAACTTTGTGAATTCAGTACAGCCCGCATACAACGGTGTCTCCACGTCGGTTATCAACTTCTCAAACATTTGAGGACAATCATTAAGATCGTCTTCAACCGCCTTTGCCACCTCTTCAAATTGGTGGCCATCAAATGTATGTGTTTCAGGATAATCAACCGGATCACATGATGTATATATTAATACATGATGTATATATTAATAGTAGCCCCAGATGCCCACTTGTGATCATATACCTCTTGCAGTTCCATATTTGAAAGGCAGATTTGGTGGATATCTCCCAAGATGTCTGGATCAACCAATGCAGTTATAAAATCTGCACTCGTTATTGTTGAGGCATGAATCTTTAGGTAACTGATAAATTCCTTAGAAGGGGGTTGGTATTGAACCTCCTTCCCTTTATCTACTTGCTGAGACACTGATTTCTTGCTAGCAATAGAAGGGGGGTTGGGATTGAATCTCATTCTCGCTAGCTTCTCGCCTAGACACATGCTTCTTGCGACCAATAGAAGGGGAGGGTTGGGATTTGCCAACATGCCCAGAAATCTGAGATCTTGCTTTGTTTACCTATATTAGAAATATAATTAGTTATTAATATATGACAATAAGCCAATGAATTATTAACAAATATATTAATTGCTCCATACATTGATAAGATTTGCTGGCCATGCCACAAAGGTGCCAGGTGCATCATTCACAGTCAACAAAGTCATATGTGCAGTGTCAATTGGTTTCGGCAATAATGCATATTCCACAACAACAAACTCAACTCTGACTCTCATGTGATTTGGAGGCATGGGTAGATTGTGCAAGGTGGAGTCCTCATTGTTACAAACAAAGCCTTTTGCGACCAACGTAAGCGGGTTTGATGTATATAATTCACAATTGTTATTGTTACCCTAAATTAAATAATAACCAAATAACCAAATATTAATATCTACAAATGTAAAATGTAAAAAATAAAAAGACGGTCCAACAATAATTACCTCATTGGACGCAATATTGCAACTATCCCTGAAGCTATTTGGGTTAGGAGATGGTACATCATCATTCCTTGGACCCCATTTATCTTTTAATTCATTAACTTCTTCCCGTAGCATCAATACCATGGCTTCCAACCGTTTTCTTTCTCTACTTTCTTGTGTCTCTTGTTTCTTTTGCCTCTTTGAACCCCAAAAAGTGGTTGGAGAAATACAAAATCCCAAACCCCGTAGACGACCTGAATACTCTTCAATTGCCAATGCACGACCAAGGATGTCATTCGGACCATCACAATCAGTAATCTCTCCTTGTGATACTGATTGTGATATGGATTCCTGATTCACAAAAATTATTAGACATTATAAGTAATATAAACATTATAAAAAAAATTAATTTTATCATACTTACAATTTTTTGAGACACCTCTCTCGTTTTTCGGTTGTCAATGACACCATCTTTGTTTTGTCGGGCTTCTAACCACAAAACATGTCAGTCAATAGATTCCTGAGTAGGATCTTTTCCGTCCTCCCGCAGCTATTAAAATTTACCATTTATTAGTAAATAAATCAGAAGATTAATTTAATAAATGAAAGATAAAATAAAAGATAATGTTCCTACCAATTGTTCTTCAATCTCGTGATAACCCTTAACACCGGCTCTATAAGGGTATTCAGGACTTGCTGCTCTCTCGCGATTTTCATTGCTTAATCTCTATAAAGACAAATCATTTTACATTAATACTTTATAATTGTCAAATATAGGTATATGTATGATAAGTAATGGTACAAACCTTGAATTCCTCATCTTCGCGTGAAGATACAAATGCACTCCAATCCTCTGATGTTATAATCCCATCATATCGTGGTCGAGGACGGTTTCTGATGTTCCCCTCTTCATCTCTCACCCAACTTGTTAGAGTTGATCTGAATCTTCTGTGCGCCTTTCCAGCTTTCTTAAGACAATAGTCTTTTCGAGAGTCATCCACATCAAAGTATTTTTGCTTACATTCAACAAAATGATTATAAATATGCTTACATATTTAATTAAAAAATAACTGTATAGTCAAAATAAGACCCATACCTGTATCAAATACCATAGCTCCTCTTTAAGTTTCTCCAAAGATGCATTTTTTTATTATTCCAACTTGTGATTGTAATTGGTATATCCTGCCTTGCTCTGGCACCAATGAAGCTTTGCAACTCTCTACCATTTTCACCAATGGGTTGGTCTATAGCATTCCATTCGACCTGCATTATTACTTGTGTAAATTCAATAACAAACAGTTAAAAGTATATAACAAAGTTAGTTAATTAGTAAGTTTCTTACTGTAAGTTTAGGAAGCCCTTTGCTCCCTCGATTGATGATATTCTTCTTAACTGTCATTCCACGGCGACTGAACTTTTTTTGGGGCTGATGTTCACTCTCATGACCACTATCATGTGCACTATCATCACTGTGGGAAGCCATCTCACCTGCCACAAAATATAATCATTGTTATTAGGCTAAATGTTATTTTATAATCATGATAAAGTAAGTTAATTTTTACAATATGAAAAATGAATAAAAAAGAAACACGCATGATATATTACCTTTTCCTTTTCCTCGATCTAATGTTACTAGCTACTTGTTTATTTGTGTGATGTTTTTCTTTTCGCTTCTTAGTACTTTGTTTTCGACGAAACGTAAAGCTCTTATTCGTCCATTCGTGGCAAGTTTTCAAGTTATACAGCTTTATCACAGCCAATAACTTTGTGAATTCAGTACAGCCCGCATACAACGGTGTCTCCGCGTCGGTTATCAACTTCTCAAACATTTGAGGACAATCATTAAGATCGTCTTCAACCGCCTTTGCCACCTCTTCAAATTGGTGGCCATCAAATGTATGTGTTTCAGGATAATCAACCGGATCACATCTCTGATTACTATTATCCATATTTGAAGGTTCACCTCTTTCCTCACCGTGCATTGTCCAACAAGTATAACTTTGATCGATTCTGTTGGCCTTTAAATGTCTTTCCAACTCAACTGCAGTAACTCGATTGGCGTAACAACAACTTAAACAAGGACACTTGAACTTACTGGAAGTTCCTAAATGTCGAACAGCAAAGTTCACAAAATATTCCACTCCATCGGCATATTCTTTCGATAGACGATTGACAGACATCCACTTTCTATCCATATTAGACCAAAATTTATTATAAATTCCTGATAAGAGAACTTAAACATATTAAAGGTGAAAAAAAACACAAGTTACAATTTTTTCAAACCAAGACATTCGACCTTGGATAAGGTCTTTGCTAATATGAATACATATGTGAACTATAATCAAACAATCCACCAATTTCAAATACACCAATTATGAATACATATGTGAACTGTTCAAGTGTATAAACAATAACCACAACTGCTCAAGTGTATAAACAATAACCAAAATAAAAGGACAAGAGAACAAGAAAGTACCTAAAAATTAAGGGGAAGCCAAAAGAACTCGAACTAGATGTGAACTAGAACTCGAACTAGTAATAGGCTTCATAATCAAATACATATGTAGAGGGAATCACACTCCAAACGAACACAGTAATTTTGAAGCTTAAAACTACCAAGGAAAAAAAGAGAAAAAAAAACAGAAATGAAAAGAAAAAAAGAAGCAAACTTTGTGAAGAGTATTACCAAATAGAAGCAAATCGTGAACTATGTCACCAGCAACCAGCAATGGCAGATTTGCAGGAGGGAGGATGAAGCAGCGTCGCGTCGTTCACGGAGGGAGAAGCGTTGTCGAGCTCACGAAGGAGGGAAGGCGGCTCACGGAGTCGCGAACAGAGGTAAAACTGGAAAAGATAGCTCACGGTGGGAAGAGGTCGTCGAAGGAAGAACGACGTTTGGGCGTCGTAGGAAGCCGGAGAGAGGGAGGAAGAGAGGGATACGGCGCAAGAGAGAGGGAGGAAGAGAGGGATACGGCGCAAGAGAGAGGGAGACTGTGTGTGAACGTTGAGAATGAGAGGGTTTTCGCAAATTAGAGGGAGATAGAGGAAACTAGAATTTTAGGGCATCAGGAGCGCTTTTAAAAAGTGCCCCTAAAGACCCTCCGTATTTTGGGCATCAGGGGCGCTTTTTAAAAAGTGCCCCTGATGCCCAAAATACGGAGGGCCTTCAGGGGCGCTTTTTAAAAAGCGCCTCTAAAGGTCCTCCGTATTTGGGCATCAGGGGCGCTTCTTAAAAAGCGCCTCTAAAGGGTGCGCCATTTTTTAACAATTCTATTGTAGTGTACAAAACGTGACCAAATTAAAGGGACCTGAAAACACATGTCTTTGAATCAAAATCTGTAATGTTGATGGCCAAGTCATTGATTGAATTTGTTATCAAACGAAGTTAGTATGTTAATCTGTATCAAACGAACACTACAACAAAACAGGAAACCAAGCAACACCGCACAAAGAAGACAAACAAAGCAACGCCGCACTCAGCCAACTAAATAAAGGAAAAACACGAAAGCAAAAAATAGATTTATGTAGAAACCACTTATTTATTTATATTAAAACGGGAAAAACAAACAATGTAGATGGGTGATTTCTGGCCAACAAAGACCAAATCACGCCAACAATGACCAAATCACCCATATCTGATGGATGAGGAGGAAGGAAGAGAGAAGTTAAGAGAGACGACTAAGATTTAGAATCTTATACGTACATTCAAAAAAAACTTTTATGTACCGATGTTATTTGTAATTATTATCTTAACCCATGCTTTAGTAATTAACATAGTTTACGTGTATTTTTTTGTGATAATTTACATATTTTGCTAACATCTCCATTACACTCTAGCAGCTCAATAAATAGTGAAGTTTAAAATTCATAAAAAATAGGGAATTTTAGAATAAAATAAAAATTAGTTTGTTTGACAAGAAATTAAGTTATGTATCCAATATTAAAAATTAGTAATGACTAAATAATTATTTTGGTCTTTAAATGTGAGATGTTGTCACTGTAGTCTCTAAAATATGTGGAAATTTCAAAAACACAGTTTATTGTGACTTCTTTAGTAATTTATGGGATTAAATACTACCGTTAGGAATTCAAGTATGAGTGAATAGTCCTACATCGGTTATAATCTAAATGAAGGATATATGAGAGATGAGACTCATATACTCATTGCTTTAAGGTTTTGGGTGGAGATGTGGTGTCCAAGTCTCTTGGTGGTTTGGTTCATTAGCTCGTTGTTACTCCTGGTGCTTCGGACTCCCCAACAAGCGGTATCAGAGCTATGGTTTGATTTGGTGGAAGAGCGGGAAGTGGATCCTGGTTTGGATCAATGCTAGCGATGTAGGTGACTCACACTTGAGGGAGAGATTGTTGGGAATTCAAGTGTGAGTGGATAATCACACATCGGCTAAGAATGAGCTAAATGATGAATATATGAGAGAATGGACTCATATACAAATTGTCTTAATGTTTTTGGGTGGGGATTTAATAAGGATAATATTCTCACACATTAAGGGACCTAATTTAATGGTTGTTTTCCTTAAACTAATATATTATTATTACATATCCCTGAATGGTCAACTGCTAAAGTCGTGGATTTAGAATTTTTGTTAATTAGTACAAATTGTTATATCAAACGATTTTTTTCGCGAACTCTATGCGATATATATGTATACAGTTGAAATTATTCAATGAAATCGTGTTCTCATTCGTATGGTGATGTTGGCACGACAATCGATCAAATTGGAATAAAGACTTTGAACTTGCTCTTTCTCTACTTTTCAAAAGTTTCAAAAGAAGAATTAGAATAATAAGTTACACTTGAGGTGCTAGTTGTATGAGCTTAGCTTTGTATTCTTAATATGCTAAGTTTGAATTCCTTCGAGACAGTTGTAAAATAGTCATTAGTGCCACTTTAATTATTTAGTTGTTAAAATTCATGTGAGTTCCACCACAAAGCGAGTGTCGGTTAGGGAGGGGAAGTGGTTAATCTTCCCATCATGAGAAGATTCATTTTTGACCTTCTATAGACAATCTTTCCAGTTTTTGTGTTTTTTTCAAAAATGACCATTTATTTCAGTTGTTTTTAGTTAGACCCTATAACTTTGATGAATTTTCACGAATTTCCCCAGCCTTTGCAACCCAGGAATAATTAAACCCAAGCTTGAATATTTATTTTCTTCTGAGAAAACAAAACCCATATCCATAAACCCATTTTAGCTCCTCAAATTCAAGGTCTGATAAACTCTTGCTTTCCCTTTTCTTCCTTCTAAACCCAGCTCATGTTCCTATTAGTGGTTGAACAATCCAACACTTGGTGAATTCTGCTTCACAATGATAGGAAAAACCGACATTGAAGGATGAAAAAGCAACGCCACTATAAACGCTTGGTTGCCACAAGTTAGTTATCCTTGTGGTAACTTTTGTGACACCTCTAACAACAACACTTGTTCTTGTGGTGGGGTTTCATGTTCTGAGTCAGTGACTTCTTTTCCCTTTCCTGAGAGAATGGTTTGAAGCTTTGAAGTAATGAGGACTAAGTCTGGTGAAAGAGAAACATCTTTAAAGCTTGAGTCATTCACAACATATTACAAATCCTATCACAAACTAGAAATTGTTACGATGAATACAAATACCCACTCTATTTATAAAATTAAAAATGTTTACATAGGGCTTTACATGAGTGCACAGCATTGCAAGAATTACAATAATATTACAATAAGAAAAGATATATGAATTACAATAAGAACTATACATTCGTCATATTTAAGTGGAATTTTAGAAGGAAAGAATCTTTGGGAGAATGGGAAGCCGGTACAAAATACATTTCATAAGTTTCATGTACTCATTTTCCCATTTCCACAAAGATACTCTAGTACTTAAATTTTACCCAATCATGATAAATGCCTAGTTCTAGTTTTGAGGGATAACACGGTCTAGTGAGATTTATTTGATTGCTCGACACCACCAAGTTGATCTTTATTTGTATTTCTTCCAAGACAATCCAAAGAAATAGGATTGGTGTTGAAAAGGTTCAAAGACATGAATTTGTATATGTTACGATCGGTTTCTCTTCTTGAGAAAGGACCGAACACAAGTTATGCTAGAAGTAAAGAGAATGATTAAAGAATAAAAATTTGGATCCATTTATTGGCCTCTCAGGGCTGTATTTAAAGTACAATGGGTATTAAACGATAATAAGTACACATTATGGTAGAGTTGAGCGTTACAGACAAGAAGGAGGGGAACCAGGGATATTTCCCTCTGATTCCTTTGACTGCACTTCATTCCTTTCTGGGAGAGGTAGAGACGAGATATTTTGGGCCGCTCGGTCAGTCATCAGGGGAGGTCCTTTGGAAGCCGAGCGAATGTGTATGTCGGCCGGTCCGGATGGGAATAGAACCCTTCGAGCGACGAGCGTGGAGCGCGAAGTCGTTCAAAACAAGTTGAGCTCGGCTTTATTGTAGCCCTTCAATTGTCGGATTAAAGTCTTCGGTTCTCCATCCCTTCGGCTCATGAGCGATGCTCCCGATGCTTACTGTAACTGAGTTGTTGATTGGACATGTGATTGATTTGATGGCTCTGACAGTTTGACTCTTTGACTCTTGACCGCATCGGTTTTCTTGGTTTGACTGTCGTTTTTGGTGTCTTCATAATTGTTGGTGTTGTAACCGACCTTGCTTTTGCCTATATATATACGCATGAGGTGTGAGGCATCTTTGCGTTGGTGTCTTGGTTTTCTTTCTTGCTTCCTTTATCATTTTTGTTGCACGTTGTTGTCTCTATGTTTGGGACCAAATCTACTTCTTCGAGTTCCCTGAGTAATCTCGTTGGTGTCTTGGTGTGCGACGGGAATACCAGAGGACTCGAGGTGGGAATCTTTGATCTGCGAGAGTTGTGGGTTTTTGTTAGTTGCTTTCTTTGGCTGTCTTCGTGCAGGAATACTCAGGGAACTCGATGTGCTTGCGTCCATCTGGGCGGAGCGTTGCGTTGTCCGCCCCCAGTCCACCGCTTTCTTCCACCGAAGGCTCTAGAGGAGGAGGTTTCTGTTGTAGTCAGGGCAGTGGTGGTGTTTTTCAGCCTCTTAGTCTCAGCCTTCTTCTGGAGAATCAGCGCAGAGTGGAGGTGGAAATGCACGCGTCCGTCCGAAGGTTACCTGCGGGTGGCTGATAACTCTATTTTATATAGAGTTATTTATACAATCAAGCTTGAGTTATTGCTTATTTTCAAGAACATTTATATATATATTTATAGCTTATTTATCAAGGAACAACATTCTAAGTATTCAAATGGATAAAGGGGAATGATCTAGGCAAAATGCACAAATCTTGTTAGGTTTGATATTTTTGTTCAGTGCAGCTACTGCAGGAGTGGAAACACTGCCAACACAAGGAGTGGAAACACCAAGAGTGGAAACACCAAAAACACCTGCTAAAATTCTGCAGTTAATACCAAAACATCTAAAGACCATTTCAATGCTTCCACACTTGATTAGTGACGTCATGCCTAGTCACCTGGAGCTGAGCCACTTGCTGAAGTCGGCGATACACATAAAAATCAAGTTGCAAGACTAAAGCTTATCTAAAAGACATGTGGCACTTCTCCAATGGACCTCATCTTTTGTTATGCATGCAAGCGACCAAACCTGTGCAGCTTGCTTGATTGGTTGTCAACAAACTAACCATGTTCAGTTCCCTCAGCTTATCTTTCGCGCCAAAGGAAACCCCTTGCAAGAGGAAAGCTTTCAAGCCTATAAATAGATATCAAATCTTCACAAGAAAATCATCTATCATCCTATCTTCTATTATCTTTCACATCTTTAAATCTTTTATCTTTCAGTTTAGTTTAGGTTTAGTTTATTTTCATTTTAAGTTTCTAAGGAGAGGAAGGTGAGGAAGTGCTTGACAACCATTCCCTTCACTTCTACTTTGAAGAAATTCGTGTAAGAAATCTTTATTGTACTTCAACTTGGGAACTTAATGCAAAAGATCTTCTATTCAAGTAATCTCTACTCTTTTAAGTTCTTTTGCCTTATTATTCATTTACTTATGTTCTTTGCATATTCTTTGCTTTATAACATGAGTAACATGAGCTAAATTCCCTTAAGTTGAGATGTTCTAACCTTGTAATGAACTTCTAACTATGTTATTATGGTTTATGGAGTGTAAACACTTTAAACTCTTGCATAACACTTCTTTCAACTTATTCTGGAATTGATCACTTTAGAATAGGTAAAACTTGTAGCAGCAGACATGGGCTACATTTATGAACTCAAGAGTTAATAGGAACAAGTATTTAATAAAGGAAACTTTGTTAAATATATGCTAAAACCTAGACATAGGATAGCATAGTTCTTAGGATAATAAAATTACAAGAGTGAACCTATTTAGCAACTTGGATCATTGTTAGGAGGCAAGGGAGGAATTGACAAACCTTTCTTTACTGTAGAAAACAAAGATCATAAGAGCTTGTAATGAAACTCTGAAGAGAAGTGCTGAAAGGCATAAACTGATGCACCTACATCCAGTGTTCCCACACTACGTACTCCATTAAAACACTTAGAAGTAAAGTACTTGGTGAAAACATCTCAACTACTTTTTCCAACTGATTTCTCACACATTTTATTGCTTATTATTATTTTACTTACTTTGAAAAACTCCAAACCAAAAATACTGAATAGTGTAGACACACTAAGTGTACACTTTGAACTACAAAAATTTACAATACATAATCCCTGTGGGTTCGACCTTTCTTATCACTTTATTACTTGTGTGACTATGTATACTTGCATATTAAAATACCACACCAAGTTTTTGGCGCCGTTGCCGGGGATTATAGTAAAATTTTGTTGTTTAGATTGTTAATTTAGTGTTTTATTAGTACTACTGGTATTCTGTTTTCTGTGCAGAAACACTTAGTGCAGAAACACTCAGTGTGGAAACACTAGTTTATGCCCAGAGATAGACCACCAGAATTTGATTGTGATCCAGAAATTGAGAGAAGATTTAGGAGATTACTAAGACAACAAAAACAAAGACAACAAGACTGCAGAACAATGTCTCACCACAGTGAAGATGCCTCAGTGAGAGGAGGACCTAATTCACATCAACAAACTGAAGGTGGACCAGATCACAGACAACAATTTATTCAAATGGGACCAACAGGTATGATTAATGATAGAGATAGACCTATGAGAGACTATGCTCAATATGACCAGCAGCACATACAAACTAGTATTGCTAGACCTCAAATTGATGCTGTTCATTTTGAATTTAAACCTATGATGTTTCAAATGTTGCAAACAATTGGTCAATTTGGTGGATCCCCACATGAAGATCCCCATGAACATTTAAAACAATTCATAGAAATTTGTAGTAACTTTATCATTCCTGGCATTAGTGAGGATGCATTTAGGCTTAAGTTATTTCCATACTCTTTGAAAGATAGGGCAAAATCATGGCTAAATTCTATGGAGCCCAATTCTATTCATACATGGAATGAATTAGCTGAAAAATTCTTAAGCAAATATTTTCCTCCTATTAAAAATGCTAGGATGAGACATGATATTACATCTTTTAAGCAAAAAGAATTTGAATCATTGTTTGAAGCATGGGAAAGATGGAAAGAACTTTTAAGAAAATGTCCACATCATGGTTTACCTGTCATTATACAAATGGAAACTTTTTACAATGGTCTAGAACCACAAACCAGAGTGATGCTTGATGCATCAGCTGGTGGTGTTCTTTTGAATATGTCTTATAATGAAGCATGTGATCTTATTGACAAAATTGCTACAAATGGTTCAAGTTGGCCTACTGAGAGGGCAAGTGCTCAAAAGAGAACCTCTGGAGTACATGAGATTAATGATATATCAGCCCTATCTGCTCAAGTAGCCACTTTAACCAATCTGATCAAACAGTGCACTAGTGTACCTACATCTAGTGTAGCAACACCTAAAGAAAACACTGCAGCAGCTGTAGAACAAGCCCCTCCAGGAACTACAAGTTGTGTGTATTGTGAAGGAGGCCATCTATATGAAGAATGTCCTAGCAACCCTGTCTCTGTCAATTATGTAGGTTACAATAAAAATAACAACCCTTACTCTAATACCTACAATCCAGGATGGAAGAACCACCCAAATTTTAGGTGGAACAGTTCTAATGCACCTGCACAAAGTGCACCTACACCAAGTAATCCTTCTGGATTCCTACCTCAAAGCCAACAAAGATCAAACCCACCTGCCAGTGCCAACTCTCTAGAAGAATTGCTTAGATCATTCATTAGTGAAACTAGAACTGCTAGGCAAGCTCATGATATATCAATTAAGAACCTAGAGAACCAAGTAGGGCAATTAGCAACTGCTTTGCAGCAAAGATCAGTAGGTACTTTGCCATCAAACACAGAAGCTTCACCCTCACAAAGGCAAGGTAAGGAATAGGTTAAAGCTATATCTTTAAGAAGTGGCAAGGATCTAACAGAACCATATGAGCTTGAAGGTACAGAGAAGGGAGAAAAAAATAAAAAAATTCTCAAAATGCAGAAACACCTGGTGTTCCTACATCTCCTACTCCAAGGTTAGTACCAGGATACCCTCCTCCTCCTTTTCCTCAAAGATTAAAAAAAATACATGAGGAGAAGCAATTCAGTAAATTTTTAGATGTTTTAAAACAATTGCATATCAATGTTCCCTTGATAGAGGCACTTCAACAAATGCCAAACTATGCTAAATTCATGAAAGATGTGCTTTCTAAAAGAAGAAGATTAGGGGAATTTGAAACTGTTGTTATGTCAAAAGAATGTAGTCTAATTTTACAAAACAAAATTCCAAGGAAGCTAAAGGATCCAGGTAGCTTTACAATCCCTTTTTCAATAGGTAAGTACTATACAGGAAGAGCATTATGTGATTTAGGTGCAAGCATCAATTTGATGCCCAAATCTATCTTCACAAAGCTAGGGATTGGAAATGCAAAACCTACCACATTGACACTATCTTTGGCAGATAGATCAATTGCATATCCAGAAGGAATTATTGAGGATATATTGGTCCAAGTTGACAAATTTGTGTTTCCTGCAGATTTTGTTATACTTGATTTTATTGCAGATGAAGAAGTGCCAGTCATACTTGGAAGACCATTCTTGGCAACAGGGAAAACACTGATAGATGTGCAAAGAGGAGAGCTAGCCATGAGAGTGAATGATCAAGAAGTAAAATTTAATGTATTGAATGCTTTGAAGTATCCTGCCGAGGAGAGTGAAGAGTGTTCATCAATCTCACTTGATCATTTGGTAGAGAAGCAGTTCCACAAGCAGTATGATCACCTTGTCAATGCACTAGCACCTGATGTTTCTGCATTGCCTACTGAGAAATTTATTGAAGAAAGCATATTGCCCAAGGAACAAGCTACACCTAAGGTATGGGTTAGAACTTATGAATCTCTTAATTTAGAAAATCCCAACCTTACAGAAAATGTACCTTCTATTGAACAACCTCCTAAGCTAGAATTAAAAGAACTACCTAAGCATTTAAAATATGTTTTTCTAGGTGAGGATAATACCCTTCCTGTAATCATAGCTTCTGATCTATCTTTAGAACAAGAGCTTGATTTAATTAAAACCTTGAGAAAACATAGAAAAGCTATAGGTTGGCAAATGTCTGACATTAAAGGGATTAGCCCCTCAACATGCATGCATAGGATAATTTTAGAAGAAAATTCTAAAAATAGCATAGAAGGGCAAAGAAGATTAAATCCAGTAATGAAAGAGGTTGTTAAGAAGGAAATAATTAAATGGCTAGATGCTGGTATTATCTACCCTATCTCAGATAGTGCATGGGTTAGTCCTGTGCAATGTGTTCCTAAAAAGGGTGGAGTCACAGTTGTAGCCAATAAAAATAATGAATTAATCCCAACTAGAACTGTAACAGGGTGGAGAATCTGTATGGATTACAGAAAACTCAATAAAGCCACTAAGAAAGATCATTTCCCCTTACCCTTTATAGATCAAATGTTAGATAGGTTAGCAGGAAAGGAATTCTATTGTTTCTTAGATGGTTATTCAGGATACAATCAAATAGCAATTGAACCTAAGGATCAACAGAAAACCACCTTTACTTGTCCTTATGGTACTTTTGCCTTTAGAAGGATGCCTTTTGGACTTTGTAATGCTCCTGCTACCTTTCAAAGATGCATGATGTCAATCTTTTCTGACTTCATTGAGCAATCAATGGAAGTCTTCATGGATGACTTTTCTGTTTTTGGAGAAACATTCTCATTGTGCCTTTCAAACTTAGAAGAAATTCTTCAAAGGTGTGAAGACACTAACTTAGTGCTTAATTGGGAAAAATGTCATTTCATGGTAAAAGAAGGCATTGTGCTTGGTCATAAAATATCAAAAAAAGGTCTTGAAGTAGATAGGGCAAAAATAGAGGTAATTGAGAAACTACCACCTCCATCAACAATCAAAGGGATTAGAAGTTTTTTAGGTCATGCACGATTCTATAGGAGATTTATCAAAGACTTTTCAAAAATTTCAAAACCATTGTGTATGCTTTTGCAACATGATGTACCTTTTAATTTTGATGAATCTTGTGTAGAAGCTTTTCAAAAACTAAAAAAGGCCTTAGTTACAGCACCAGTTGTAGTCACTCCAGATTGGAGTAAGCCTTTTGAACTCATGTGTGATGCTAGTGACTTTGCAGTAGGAGCAGTCCTAGAGCAAAGATATAACAAAGTGTTTCATACCATATACTATGCTAGCAAAACACTAATTGAGGCTCAAATAAACTACACTGTGACAGAGAAGGAACTATTAGCAGTGGTTTTTGCTTTTGAAAAATTTAGATCATACTTGGTAGGCACCAAAGTAATTGTGTACACTGACCATTCTGCCATCAAGTATCTAATTTCTAAAAAAGATGCAAAACCTAGGCTAATAAGATGGGTTCTATTACTTCAAGAATTTGATCTTGAAATAAGAGATAAGAAAGGAGTAGAGAACCAAGTGGCTGATCACCTCTCTAGACTTGAAAGTAATAATACAGGTACAATTGAAGAAATCAAGGAAAGTTTCCCTGATGAGAAATTACTAGCAATTACCATGAATACAGCCAGTGTTTCTGCACTCAGTGTGGCCACACCTCATGTTTCAACACCATGGTATGCAGACATAGTAAATTTCCTTGTAAGCAAAATTGTACCATGTGACATGAACTATCAACAGAAAAGAAGGTTCTTCCACATAGTAAAACAATACTATTGGGATGACCCTTACCTATTCAAGATATGTCCTGATCAAATCATGAGAAAATGCATTCCTGAAGAAGAACAGCAAGCAGTGCTCCTGCATTGTCATGCTGCACCATATGGAGGTCACTTTGGAAGCCAAAAAACAGCAGCTAAGGTACTTCAATTAGGTTATTTCTGGCCTACTCTATTTAAAGATGCTTATTATATGGTCAAAACCTGTGATAAATGTCAAAGAAGTGGTAATATATCTAATAGACATGAAATGCCTAGAACTAATATTTTAGAAATAGAACTTTTTGATGTTTGGGGCATGGATTTCATGGGTCCTTTTCCACCTTCTTTTGGCAATGAATACATCTTAGTGGCTGTAGACTATGTGTCTAAATGGATAGAGGCTGTAGCACTGCCAAATAATGATGCTAAATCTGTTAGCAAATTTCTCCAAAGAAATATTTTTTCAAGATTTGGTACTCCAAGAGCAATCATCAATGATGAAGGCTCACATTTTTGCAACAAACTTATTGAAAATCTTCTTGCAAAATATGGAGTAAAACATAAAATTGCTACTGCTTATCATCCACAGCTGAACTTTCAAATAGGGAAATAAAAAGAATGCTTGAGAAAATGGTTGGACCAACCAGAAAAGATTGGTCCTTACACTTAGATGAAGCATTATGGGCATATAGGACTGCATTTAAAGCTCCATTAGGAATGTCCCCCTATAAGTTAGTTTATGGCAAGCCATGTCATCTCCCTGTTGAATTACAAAACAAGTCATATTGGGTTATCAAAAAGTTGAATTTTGATCTCAAAAAGGCAGGAGAGAAAAGGTTTCTTGAGCTAAATGAATTAGAAGAATTTAGGCATTTCTCCTATGAGAATGCAGAAATTTATAAAGCTAAAACCAAAGTATGGCATGACAAGAAAATCCAAAGGAGAGAACTTAAAGAAGGAGGAATGGTTCTGTTGTACAATTCTAGGTTGAAACTCTTCCCTGGAAAACTGAGATCAAGATGATCAGGACCATTCAAATTAGTTAAAATCTACCCCCATGGTGCAGTTGATCTATATGATGCAACCACTGATACCACTTTCAAAGTAAATGGACAAAGAGTGAAAATGTACTATGGAGAGCATGTAGAGAGAGACAAGATCACCACTCACTTTACAAAACCTTAGACCAAGATACAAGTCAGGCTATAAGACTCTTAAAACAAGCGCTTGAGGGAGGCAACCCATCACTATATAGTTAAAATTATTATTTTGTGCAATTTCATGTTTTGTTATTTTTCAAAAAAAAAAAAAAACAGGACAACAGAGTAGCCAGTGTTCCCACACTAGGTGTTTCCACACTTAATGCAGCTACACTGCCTACTCTGGTGTTAAAATAATTTAGAAGAAAACTGTCACTTGACAAATCATCAACTTAGTGGAATCATCTCTTATCAAGGGTTAGAAAATGGCGTGTTAAGTCTAAGTTTCCACGTGTTGGCTTGCATGTTAGGCCACACAACTTAACGGCTATAAACCTCAACTACCAAATCCCACTAACCCTTTCACATAACCTAAAATTCAATTTTCTTCTTCCCTCTCGCAAAACCGATCAAAAATCCTCTCCACTCACAAACAGTTTCTCAATCTCAAACACCCCCTCACCACCATCACAAACCAACATTCCATCCCCCACCACCCACCATTCCCCCAGTCAAACTTCAACACCAAAATCACCCACACCTCCACCAGAAAATGCTCCCCAATCTGAAAATCCAAAACAAGATGCAGAAACAGATACAACCATCCCATCCCACACTCCAAAAGAAACAACTCCCACCCCAAGCACAGAACCTATTGAGCCAACTAACATTGTTTCTGAGAATGTTCAAATGCAGGTACTCATTGAAGAGCCTGAGAAAGAAAAAACAGATTCAGATTTGAAAATGCAGGCAGATACTGTCAAGGAGTCTGTTAGTGTTCCCACACCAACTGCAGAAGCTTTAAAATCAACAGTCATGGCAACAAGTCCTGCAGCAACAATCTCTGCAGTTCTGAGGCCTTAGCAGAGAAGAAGCAGATGATGGGATACACAAGGAGAACAATGAAGCCTGCTCCAACAAAGAAGAAATGGACAATGAGCTCACTCTATGGTGCGCAGGGTACAGGGATACAAGCTGGTGAGAAGAAAGTATCTGAGGAAGCTACACCCAAAGAAGAAGCTGAGAAGGTAGCAGAGCAACATCACAAGGGAATTGAGCAGCAATCTGAGAAATCTCCAGTGCAGAGTGGTGTACCTGCACCTGAAGTCCAAACACTGGCTACACCAGATGTTCCTGCAGAAGCTACACCTGAAGAGGCAGAAATGCCTGAGGCTGCTGTAGATGATCCTGGTATGCCTACCTCTGATGTGGCCACTGCTAAGAAATCAAAGAAAACAAAAGCCAAGCAAAGCCCTGCTCTGAGAGCCAGCCCCAGATTCCAGAAGAAAGAGTAAAAAGATACTTTTTAATGTTGTTTTCAGTATTTATACTATGCTTTAGTAGTATGCTCTATGTGCTAAATACTATGTGTTAACTTACTACTATGTGTTAAAAACTTTTGTTTGTTTCTCCCAACATTAGTACTCCCCTGTTTCCTAAGTTTAGAGCAGTGGGGACACTGCTCATATTTAAGTTGGGGGGGGGGGAGAGTGGAGAATAGTATGTATTTTGTGTATGCACTATATTTGCAGCATGTTTTGAACCTAGTACTAATATATATGTATGAATATAGAAATATGTTTGAGTAAATACTTATAGCATGTAAGAATATAGTGTTAGTATGTTTTAAGTTAGATGTACTTAACAAAGCATGATAAGTTGTGTAAACATAGTAAATTAAGTGCATCAACTTGTTTTTAGATTTAAATGATTATGAAACATGATCAATTCATATTTTTCTCAACAAAATTGAAGAAGTGTGTCAATGAGTCAATTTTTAAAAGATGAAAAAGCCTTGTTTTCTAGAAATGATCAGTTTTATAAAAACTTTGACACAACAAAATTGAGTTTTGAAAAGAACCATGCTAGATCAAGAGCTATCTAAAGCCAAGGAAATTTTGGAAATTTGAGGTCAAAATTAGATTTTTATTAAAAATTTAGAAGAGCATAAAAACTTAAGTTTGGGGGAAATTCCATGAATACAAAGGCCAAAGTGTGACAACTTGAAAAGTGCAAGCCACAAGTGTCAAAACCACTCAAAAATACCAAAAATATCCCAAAAAAGAGCTACATTTACCCGAGTCATATAAACTGAACCTGTCCCTTAAGTGCAATTTGGTTTGAAATATATGAACAAAAGTTCAAAAAGAAAAAAGAAAAACAAAACCAAGAAAAAGAAGAAAATGCATGTGGAGGTCAGTGAGGAGGGCAGTGTACGCTACCAAAAATACTCAAAGAGTTCCAAGTGTGGCAACACTTAGTGTGCCAACACCATCTACATCAAAAGGCACCTACACGCAAAATAAGGTGAACCTACAATCCAAAAATGATGTTTTTGCACTCACTGCATTACATCAACAAAAATCAAACACCAAGAATAGAAATAAGGTTTTGGCTCAACAAGTTAGAACACCAAAAGCCCTTTGTTGTGCTTAAGAGTCCCCTAAATACTTGAAGAAATTGTTAGTCTCGGCCATATTTTGAAAAATCTCTAAGAGTGACCAAAAGAGTTCCAATTTTTTTTCAAAAAGCTAAAGAAAAGCTCCTTGCTCAGTTATGGAACCAATTAGAAACTCAATGGGCCACACACTCACACAAATGAGTTTTTATAACTCTGAATGTTTTAAGGCAATGACATGGAAGAAAAAGCACCAAAAGAGAAAGACTCATTACAATACACTTCAAACACTTCTTGAAAAACATGAGTTGAGATGTCTTCATAATTATATAAATCTTGTGTTTTGTTTCTTGTTGTTGCTTGAGGACACGCAACAATTTAAGTTTAGGGGTGTGATAACTCTATTTTATATAGAGTTATTTATACAATCAAGCTTGAGTTATTGCTTATTTTCAAGAACATTTATATATATTTATAGCTTATTTATCAAGGAACAACATTCTAAGTATTCAAATGGATAAAGGGGAATGATCTAGGCAAAATGCACAAATCTTGTTAGGTTTGATATTTTTGTTCAGTGCAGCTACTGCAGGAGTGGAAACACTGCCAACACAAGGAGTGGAAACACCAGGAGTGGAAACACCAAAAACACCTGCTAAAATTCTGCAGTTAATACCAAAACATCTAAAGACCATTTCAATGCTTCCACACTTGATTAGTGACGTCATGCCTAGTCACCTGGAGCTGAGCCACTTGCTGAAGTCGGCGATACACATAAAAATCAAGTTGCAAGACTAAAGCTTATCTAAAAGACATGTGGCACTTCTCCAATGGACCTCATCTTTTGTTATGCATGCAAGCGACCAAACCTGTGCAGCTTGCTTGATTGGTTGTCAACAAACTAACCATGTTCAGTTCCCTCAGCTTATCTTTCGCGCCAAAGGAAACCTCTTGCAAGAGGAAAGCTTTCAAGCCTATAAATAGATATCAAATCTTCAGAAGAAAATCATCTATCATCCTATCTTCTATTATCTTTCACATCTTTAAATCTTTTATCTTTCAGTTTAGTTTAGGTTTAGTTTATTTTCATTTTAAGTTTCTAAGGAGAGGAAGGTGAGGAAGTGCTTGACAACCATTCCCTTCACTTCTACTTTGAAGAAATTCGTGTAAGAAATCTTTATTGTACTTCAACTTGGGAACTTAATGCAAAAGATCTTCTATTCAAGTAATCTCTACTCTTTTAAGTTCTTTTGCCTTATTATTCATTTACTTATGTTCTTTGCATATTCTTTGCTTTATAACATGAGTAACATGAGCTAAATTCCCTTAAGTTGAGATGTTCTAACCTTGTAATGAACTTCTAACTATGTTATTATGGTTTATGGAGTGTAAACACTTTAAACTCTTGCATAACACTTCTTTCAACTTATTCTGGAATTGATCACTTTAGAATAGGTAAAACTTGTAGCAGCAGACATGGGCTACATTTATGAACTCAAGAGTTAATAGGAACAAGTATTTAATAAAGGAAACTTTGTTAAATATATGCTAAAACCTAGACATAGGATAGCATAGTTCTTAGGATAATAAAATTACAAGAGTGAACCTATTTAGCAACTTGGATCATTGTTAGGAGGCAAGGGAGGAATTGGCAAACCTTTCTTTACTGTAGAAAACAAAGATCATAAGAGCTTGTAATGAAACTCTGAAGAGAAGTGCTGAAAGGCATAAACTGATGCACCTACATCCAGTGTTCCCACACTACATACTCCATTAAAACACTTAGAAGTAAAGTACTTGGTGAAAACATCTCAACTACTTTTTCCAACTGATTTCTCACACATTTTATTGCTTATTATTATTTTACTTACTTTGAAAAACTCCAAACCAAAAATACTGAATAGTGTAGACACACTAAGTGTACACTTTGAACTACAAAAATTTACAATACATAATCCCTGTGGGTTCGACCTTTCTTATCACTTTATTACTTGTGTGACTATGTATACTTGCATATTAAAATACCACACCAGTGGCCTCCCTCTCTGTGGCACTTGATTTGGGAGAGTCTCCTTCAATCGGGCGACCGTCAGGGAGGATGCTCTTCTACCTAGCACTTGATTTGGGAGAGTCTCCTCCGACCAGGCGGTTATCAGGGAGGATGCTCTTCTACCGGTCACTTGTCTTGGAATAGTCCACTGCGAAACAAAGAAACGGAGGCCTCGGCGACGACTTGGTGAGGACCGGTCGGCCTCAGGATCAGAATTCATATATATGTATATTGATATAATTTGTTTTTTTACTTCTATGATGTACGCTCAATATGCAATATGGACTTTGTAAGTAAGTTATTTTTGATAAATAATTAGCATTTCAGATGGAGTTAAACCTTGTTTGCTGTTTTCTGCTTCTACCGTTTGTTCCTTTGATGACTTTTGATCTGACATTTTGATTTGACTGGTTGGTTGGTTTTGAGGAGTGCGTTTGTCATTTTCCCGTGGCTGCCGGGTCTCTTCCCTTCACTTATATACAATACATTGTTCAAAGATCTAGGGGTTAGGGTTCATTTCACTTTTTATTACTGTAGTGTGCTTCGAACTTTGAATGTCGTCGCATCCCAGCTTCATTCGAACGGTTGGGCCTCTATGCGGGCGTTTGAGATTTTGTGTGAGTGTTTGAGCATAGAACCGACAGCAGAGAAGTTGAGTTTCTTTAGGGTGCAGTCGCCGAGGTCACGTACGTGGGTTTCTCTATGCAACATTCATTGTCACCCATTTATGGCCGTTTATAAGAGTAGTTATAAACACTTTAAGGAGAGTTTCTTCATATTGGAGGCGGGGCTGTTCTGTTTCACCCTGTTGCTTACCGAAGGTGAGAAGCGGTTTCCCTTGTTCTGGACTCGCAAACCCTGTAAAGGGAAGTTGATAGACGAGCGGGCTCTTTCTTCTTCAGATCGGGCGGATATTGAACGACTTTGGGTGGGCGCGCCGATCAAGTCTACTCTTTTGTTGAGTACAGAAAATTTGGAAACAGCTTTAATTTCATACCTAAGTAATTTCCTTTTTCTTCTTCATTGTTCTCTGTTTTGGTAATCTTTCGTGCTGACCGGTTTTTCTCCTTTTGCAGATTCATCGGGCATGTCTCCTATTAGTGTGGAGGAGCGCAAGCGTCTTCGTGCCGAGCAAAGAAGGAGAAGTTGGAGGCTGCCGAGGAGAAGTTGAAGGAGGCTGAAGCCGCCATAGTTCCGGAGTCGGAGAGGATCCAAACACTCCGGGATGCTTTGAAGGATTGCAAGTTGGACTGTGTTGCTAATTTTGACAGCGGTTTTAACACTGCTGTTGCTCAGATCCAAGTGTTGCACTGGGGCATTGATATTTCTAGTATGGACTTGGATAAGATCGTGGTGGATGGTCAGCTTGTTGACGTGCCAACGGAGGAGGAGGAACTGCGCAAAAAGATGCTAAAGGCTGTGGAGGATCCTCCCTTTGGTATTGTTACCAGCCCTCGGGAGCCTTTGGCTGAAGGTGGTGATTCGGGTGCGTTGGTCAGGGAGCCGGATGTTGAGCTGCCGAATGTTGATGCTGATCGTCGGGATATGGTGATGGATTCCCTTGACTCCGAAGCTACTCTTTAGTTTCTCCTTGCTATGTATGGTCGGTCTGCGTGCCTTTTTTGGATCTTTTTGGCCTGCGCACCACCTTTGCTTGAATTGGCCTTTGAGCCCCATATTGGATATTTCCCTAAGGCATCTTTGTAATATAACTTCGTTTTGTTTGATGCTCTTTGTTTGATCCTCGGTTGTTGTTTGTTTTTGGGTCTCTTTAGACCGATTTTGTTTGGGATCGGAGCCATACGGGCTCCGACATGGCACTTCTTTCGTCGCTTTTCGTTGTTAATTCATAAATTGGTCGGTGCCCAAGGGTGTATGTCGGCTTTCGCGAGTCTTCACCTGTCAGGACTTAGGTCTTTAATGGGAGCGTACTTTCTCCACGTTTTTGCCCAAGGGTGTATGTCGGCTTCCGCCAGTCTCCACCTGTCGGGACTTCATTCATTGCCTCAATAGACCAACATGACCGCCTGGTCATGCTGCGGCATTTGGTTGTGTCGGTCTTCTAAAGAGATTTCTTATGGTGCGGCTAGCTTACCAAGCTTCGCTTTTTTCCCATAAGGTTCACCCAAGGGTGCGGCAGGGACTCGTCAGCCTCACCTATTGCCTGTCGGGACTTATTTTTTCACCCAAGGGTAACGTCGAGACGTTGCTCGGTTTTTACCTGTCGGGACTTACGTCTGGGGTTATTGTGGTCCATTCTAGATCTTGCGAGACAAGGATATAACAATCCGGTCCTTTTATTCATTTTTGGGTACAGTTGGGGGCCTATATAGCCACTCTACAAAAGTACATTATTTTCTTTTGTCTTCTTTTCTTCTGGAGGACCCGGTTGGTGCCCTTTCGGCTCGGCCCTTTTTCTTCATCCTGGTTTCTCGGTGCCGTCCTATTCTGAAGCTAGTTTTTTCTTCTTGTTCTTTTGGTTTGCCTTCGTATTTGTTTCTTGCCTGTGGGTTGTGTTGCTCTTTCGGCGCTTTCCTCCTTCGCCTTCTCCTGTTGTCCCGAACTTCTTCAAATGTTCCTCCTGGATTAGTTGTTCTACCTGTTGTTTTAGTATCCAATAGTCATCAGTTGTGATGCCGCCTGGACTTCTACCTGTTGTTCCAACAAATGAGGATAGTCTCCACGTGGTGCGTTCGGAAAAGACCTGATCGAGATGTGTTTGTTTGATGGTTTTGTGTTGCGAGGGGGGTGTTCTGCCCCCGACTTGGCTGGCCTTTTCCTGTTTCGAGTACTTCCCTTGTTTCTTACCTGAGGCTGGGTACACCGCTTGGACGTTCGGTAGACTGCTGGTGCTTGTTTTCCCGCTTCCCATTTTCCCTGTGCTAAGCTCTTCGGTTTCTATATGTTTTTATTGCTCTGATCCGTACTTCGTCCATCGTTTGGGGCTTCCGGACGTTTAGCACTTCATTAAAGGTTCTGATTCGCGGACCTCTCCTGATTGCGACAACGAGGGTCCTCTCTTCTGGCTCTTTCATGAGGGTGGTGCCCCTGCCGAATCGGTCAAGGTAGCTCTTGAGTGGTTCATGCTGCCCTTGGCGCATGTCGAACAAGTCAGCAAGGTCTGTTTACATCTTTTTGTATGTTGGGGATCGCTGTACGGGCCTGCCTGTTGCCTCGTCGGATCTGGGATGCGGCGGGGGTTCTCTTAGCCATTCCAGGGTCACTTCAGCTGTTGTTCCTACTTGTATTCTGCATCCGATGGCATCACTGCCACTGTTAATGAATATTTGGGTTTGGAAAGCATCCCCATGGTTTTGTCTTTCACAGGCAGGTTCCCTGAACTTGGGTGGTGTCTCCACCACCTGAGTTGCCGCCGTGAGGGGTTGAAACGCAAGCAGTGGAGTCCTGGTGGCCTCCAGCATCTGAGTGAATCTCATCATGTTTGCTAGTTGCTGCTGCAACTGCGCTTCCCTTGCCTCCAACGCGTGGGAGCGAAGTTGCTGCTCTTCATTCCGGCGCTGTTGATCAGCATTTTGCGTCTGGAGGAACTGTACTGCAGTCATCAGCTCTTCTAGCCTGGGGTCCGCACGAGACTGATGGCCGCTGGAGTTGCCAGGATCACTGGTTCCGTTTCTGGTGGTTACCAACGTGGAATGGTGATGGTTCTTTTGATCTGGTTTAAGTGGGGTGTGGGACAAGTTTTACCCTAGGGCCCCACGGTGGGCGCCAATGTTACAATCGGTTTCTCTTGTTGAGAAAGGACCGAACACAAGTTATGCTAGAAGTAAAGAGAATGATTAGAGAATAAAAGTTGGGATCCGTTTATTGGCCTCTCAGGGCTGTATTTATAGTACAATGGTATTAAATGATAATAAGTACACCTTATGGTCGAGTTGACCGTTACAGACAAGAGGGAGGCGAATCAGGGATATTTCCCTCTGATTCCTTTGACTGCACTTCATTCCTTTCTGGGAGAGGTAGAGACGATATATTTTGGGCTGATCGGTCAGTCATCAGGGGAGGTCCTTTGGAAGCCGAGCGGATGTGTATGCCAGCCGGTCCGGATGGGAACAGTATACTATTTTTTGTCTTGTTTCTATTATCCATCCAGAGATGGAGGGAACAATAGTAACTAAGCACCTGAAAGATAGTTTGACACTGTTAGAATCCGCAGGAAAATATATGTATAGATACTAACTGTTCTGTACTTTTTCCGAACTCAGTGGACCGGGATGGATAGTTGGATAGTTAGGGGTTGTCCTCTATTTATAAAATTGACATGGGGATCAGGGGTTGGTTGCGCCTCATTGCCAAGTCGCGCCCTGACCGTAGGATCGGGCGGGAAGATCTACACCGTTGGTGAGAAGTTCTTGCAAATCGCCTAGCACCGTGGGGCGAATTACACCCTTGTTGTTGTGCGTTGGTATCGCTCATATTAGGTCGCTCCTTGGCCCACGGTAGGGATTGGGCCCACGGCCCAGTCCGGAACACTAACAATGTCAAACTATAGGTGTTCAATTCTTAATGTCTCCTATATCTTTCAACGAAGAAATCCAAGCCAAAATACAACAATATACAAGTACAAGCCTTAAAATTCTCCAATTACAATCCCCATTATTGTGATTGTCATGGAAGAAATATGAGGAAAGATCAACTTGGTAGTGTCGAGCAACCAAACTAATCCTACTTTTTGGGTTCATTGGGTGGTGTCGAGCAACCACACGAATCTTACTAGGTGGTGTCGAGCAACCATACCAATCCTACTTCTTGGATTTATTGGGTGGTGTCGAGCAAACCACACTAATCATACTTCTTGGGTTAAAAGGATGTGCTAACAGAACCCACAAGCTGCAGCATTTGCTTAGCCAGTAGAATTGACAAAATCATAACCTTTATTGAACCTAATCCTACAAACGACCGATGATCAAAATTAGAAATGCACACAAGAAATAAATAAGCTGAAATAGGTACTATGACAAAATTAACTAATCTAAATTTGTACTCTAGTTATTTTCAAATTCTTGCAACTCTCAGGGACGTTCCAAGCGAAACCTTGAAAGCAACAGTAGGTGTGGAAATGCATATCCAAAATTAGACATTCTTCTATGAATAACATGTTTTCTAAAAAAACAAAACATAAGTATCGACATTAGCCACTAACGAGAAAAAAATCAATAGCAACAACAAAAAAACCACCAATTCTTGAATGTTTTCTTATCAATAATTCATGGGTAACTAAAAAAAACATACTTTGACCAATTTGTAGGATTGTTAGTGTTCTTGTTGTGGGGACGACAACGGACGCAATATCGACTAGTTAGAACATGTGTTTGAAACAAGATGGTTGCTCATTAGTATCAACCATAGCATAAGTTAACATCAAAACTATCAAATAGAGATCTCGAACTTGAGAAATGCTCATCTAATGCTCAAAAGTCTAAAATTAAATACATATTTTATCACATACAATGGTTGCATAATGCATACAGTGTTAATAGAATATAATAGCTTAGATCTTATTGCTACAAATTATTCAAAAAGAAAAAAATGTTGATCTACATAGTACAACAAACGGTTGTTACTTGTGCTAGTCAAGGCCGAGCACGACGGTGACATCGAACAGAGAGGACTTAAAAAAGGGGAGAAGGGGCTTTAGGGCTGGTTGCAGCTACGAGTGCCACACTGGGGACATGTGGTAGAGGCAGATGATGATCACATAGGATACGGAAGCTCCTAAGACTCCTCTTGTGGAGTTATGACGAGAGATCGAGTGAGAGATCTATGAGGGGAGAGTGAAATATCAAGAGTGGTGAGTGTGGAAAAGGTAGAAATGGAGCCATGGTAGGTTGAGTGGTGGCGTCGTGACACTGATGTTGAATTGTGCCCTTAACATTAGAAGGATGATCATTTTTGGATTGGACCATGCAACAATATATATTGATGAGGACAACATATTTCATACAATAGATTATATTTAGTAGATATATAATTTATATTGTAAAAAATATTCGCCATGCGAAGCATTACATTTCGTAGATATATGATTTATATTTGTGTATGTGACACTCTGAACGTGAGTTCTTTTTTTATATGATACAAAATATAATTTATTTGAAAGTGTATGTACGTAGTATTTTTTAATACTAATTTTAGTTTTACTATAACTCTTTTGTTTAAATATTTTTTTCCTTTGTACTACAAATAAATGAACTGTTTTTGTTCTAATTAAATCACATGCTTTGTTAATATGTATAAAAATTATGTGAATTTATATAATTTTTATTACGATAAAAACTATGATATTTATATAATTTTATTTATAACATAAATAATTTAAATTTACATAAATTACAAAAAAGAAAAATAATTAACTCATTCAAACAAGCAAGTTTGAAAATAAAGACAATTACATTATTTTATCCAAAAAAGTATTTTGCAATAATGCAATTCAATAATTTCATCCAAACAAGAAGTTTTACAAAAGAAGAGAATTCAATTGAAGTAATTTGAATTACTCCATACAAACACACCCTAAGAAGTTCACGTCTTCATTAGTGCTCAGATTGGTTGCAAACGTGTTCTCAGGTTGGAGATTATCGGTTGTGCTTTAATCTATACCATTCGATTTCTTTGGGATTTAGATAAGTTCAATTAATAACTGATCTGTCATTACTTACAAAAACCTTTATCAGGAAAGATATATATCGGTGCCAATGAAGACTCTAGGACATGTGATTGGTATTACTTCCGATTGTGTCTTTGATGAAAATGATTCTTATCTTCTTCCCCCTTAGATAATGAATTTAGAGATGCAATTTTCTCCATGCATTATGACAAAGCCCTTGGCCCAAACGGTCTAAATCCAAGATACTACCATCACTTTTGGAATTTATGTGCTAATCTAGAATCTTAATGGATTGTTATGGATTACTCTCTGAAGGATTTTCCCAGATATAAATGATATAATTAATATTGTATTTGAAGCCAAATGTGATAACCCTTCGACATAAAAGACACCAACTCCATTATGAAATGTCATCTACAATATTCTATCTAAGGTCTTATCTAATAAGATTGTTCTGGACTGGGCCGAGGGCCCAACCCCTACTTTGGGCCAAGGCAAAGCCCAATACAAACTGCTCTCACACGCAAATGAAGGGCGTAATCTGCCCTATTACCCTACTGTACTAAAATTCACTACTAGAAAACTCGGTATTACCTGCGGAATTTCCTGCGGAATTTCATGAAAAAATCGCAGGAAACCAGTTTCCTGCGGAATTTCCTGCCGATTCAGGTTCGCAGTTATTTCGTTCGTGGATAATTGTTTCCTGCCGATATTTAAATCGGCAGGAAATTTCCGCAGGAAATTCCACAGAAAACTCCGCAGGAAGTCTGCAGGAAATTCTGCAGGAAATTTCCGCAGGAAATTCCTCAGGAAACTGCATATTTCTTTATTTCATATCCACGGTGAATTTTAGTGATACTCATTCTGCAAAATGAATCTGTTTTAATGCCAATAACCAGAGAAAAGAGAAAACAAATAAGTTTTGTGATTAATGATACTTATAAACACAAATGGCCAAGCAAAACTTAAATTTAGTTCACCCAATTTACAAGTTATGACTAAAATCATAATATAAGCTCATTTTACCTAAGCATTTCTCAAGCAAAAGCACATGTTGTGTGAGGTTGAATGTAGTTTCATAAACAAAAACTACTTAGTTTAACTGAAGCCTGGACAAATATAGGTCCATTGACCATAGGCATTCAAGAACACAAACTAGAAACCAGTTGATATGGAATAGAGATAAACCAAGAGAAATGGGCTTATGGTATGCCGCCTCCTTGGAAATAATTATCCCTCAAATACCTTATAATTCATTAGATTCAGATGAAAAAAGTAAGCCATTCAACATGGTATAAAAGAGGAAACATATTTAGGGAACAAATTAACAATTAAAATGGAACAACTCTTAATGGATACTTGATGAAATTCATTCTAGCTAGTAAGCAAACATCCCTTGTCACTAATACATTTATGATGAAATTCATTCAAAGTCAGACTGTTAGACAGTTGATGAATTAGGGATTTCACAAACAACATAGGCTCCTTCAAGATGCCTCATAACTTCCAAAACAACTTGACTAAAGGTAACAACCTGACTACCTGCAATCATGTTATAAAAAGCCAAATAACATGAATATGAGATAACCACGAAAGTAAACTATGTTCGGTACACTTAACATATGAGATATATCTTGAATCACATCAACAAGAGAGAATAGGGAGTGATTATACTTCACCAGAGATTATACCTCGCTGCAGCACTGCTTCTTCGCACCACTTTCGGAGTAACCTCTAATTTCTGAAAAAGCAAAAATAAACACGGGAAAGGAGAAAACAATAAAGTGAAACTGATTTACATCGATAATTCTCTGGTATGCACTGAGACTTGGAGTAATCTGCAGCATTTTGCATATAATTACCAAAACCATAGGCTCCCATCACAGTAACCCCCCTCCCCCGGGAAAAATATCAAGAGTCCTCTATAAACAGCTTCACATTTGATGTGTTTGAATTAGATTATTCCAAATAACACTACGCCATAATCCGTAAAATTAGTCGCACACTTAAGCAGCGCTTTGGGGGGAGCGCTGCTCATTGATAGTGATAAGCAGCGCTTTTGAGCGGGAGCGCTGCCTATTGAAGAAATGCGCTTAGTGATAAGCAGCGCTTGGGGGTGAGCGCTGCCCATTAGTGAAATTCGCTTAGTGATAAGCAGCGCTTTTAGGGGGAAGCGCTGCCCATTGATCAAAGGCGCTGAGTAATAAGCAGCGCTTGGGGCCGAGCGCTGCCCATTAGTAAAATTCGCTGACTTATAAGCAGCGCTTATATGGGAGAGCGATGCCCATTGATATAAAACGCTTCCTAATGAGCAGCGCTTTTAGGGTAAAGCGCTGCCCATTGCTTTAATTTTATTTTTGTTCCGTACGCGTCCTCTCACTCACAGATACGTTCTCACCTCACTCACTCTCACTGTCACTCATTTCGTTCTCTCTCACTCACACTCACTCATTTTCGTTCACTCTCCTTCTCACACTCACACTCATTTTCGTTCACTCTCACTCTCATTTTCGTTACATCACATTTTCTTCCCCCTCTCATTTTCGTTGCCCACTACGCCTCTCATTCTCACCATTGTTTTGTTCGGTCCGTACGACGTGTTTCCATTTTCGTTGGGTTGGTTTTGTTCGGTCCGTACGACGTTTTGGTGAAGCTTGCATTTTCGTTCCACTTTCACCAAAGGTAATATCATTGCATTTTGGTCTAGTTATTTTAATGGCATTAGAACCTTAGGTTAGATGATTCAATGTTGATGCTAGCTTGTTGATTGTTTCTTTGAAAATATGTGTTTGTGTAGTGTTTCTAAACTTAAGGCAAAATGTAGGTGTACTATTTGTTGAAATGTCCAAATGAAATGCTTGTTAATTTAATGTTGCACTTTCACCAAAGGTAATATCATTGTATTATGTTCTAGTTATTTTAATGGCATTGGAACCTTAGGTTAGACGATTCAATGTTGTTGCTTGTTGATTGGTTCTTTGAAATTAGGTGTAGGTGTAGTATTTCTAAACTTAAGGGGAAATGTAGGTGTAGTATTTGTTGAAATATCCAAATGAAATGCTTGTTAATTTAATGTTGCTCTAGGTTAAGGATTTTTGTGTTGTATTTATAAATTTGAAAAATTTAGGATTGATGTTGATGATTTGTTGTTTAATGCGAATTTAATGCGAATTGTTTTTTAGGTTTTGCGAGTTTGGTTTGCCAGAGCTTCGTGTTCATTGTTCGAGTTCGTGTTCTAGTTCGAGTGTTCGTTCTAGTTCATTCGAGTTCATTGTTGCTTCCACGTGTTCAGGTACTTTTGCTCTAGGTTAATTGTTTTTTTTACAATAAATAATGAATTAATTTTTAAACTCTCTTTCTTATTACATCAAATAATGTCTTTATTATTTTTTGTTTATAATTGATTTAGGACAACAATGAGTGTGAGTGTGAATTGTATATCTCAAACCCACATCAAATGGTTGCAATAGGCTTCATATGTAACCAATTGGGTCCATTGATGCACAATTTACCCCTACCTCCAGATCATCTTAGAGTCAGAGTTGACTGTGCGATTGTGGGGAATGCACAATTGCCTGTTCCAAATGTCAGTATAGATTTACTGAATGTGGATAATGCAGTTGGTACCTTTGTGGCATGGCCAACACACCTTGTGGTAAGTGACAGTATACTTGTAACTAATTATTATTTTTTGTCACATATTGTGTGCTAACTGAGTAATTATTTTTTTTAATATATAGGTACGCAAAAATGCAAAATCTAAAAGCATAAGTGTTGGCAAGGCAAAATCTATTGGCAAGAAAGTGTCTCGGTCCGGCCCTTCTACACAAAATTCTCAGCCCGCCCCTCCTCCAAAAGTGACCCAGCCCACCCCTCCTCCAAAAGTGACTCAGCCCTCCCCTTCTCCAATTGTGTCTCAGTCTCAGCCCTCGGCCTCTTCAATTAATGATTACAAGATTATTGGTTATGCTGAAATGCACGCGGAATTCAGGATGGATGAGGCAATCCCGATTGAATTAGAGATGGATGACCAAATTTTTGGGACTTTAGGTCAAACACTGTCGATCAGACGTGAGGATATCAGTGATGTATGTAAAATGAACTGGGCAACCAGTACTGCTATTAGAGCATATGTCAGGTACGTATGTAATTGAGTATTTGACATCATTGAATTTTTTTTATTAAATCGTTAATTTAATTTGTATATATCTCTAATTATAGGTACTTGTACGAGGACATTTTGGTCCCTTCGGAACAGACACTGAGATTTTTGTTCATGTGTCCGGATAATACACACATGCATGATGTGTCCCAGAAGCTGCGTAATTATGAGATGCTTGTGGAACAAAACAAGACAAAGGTTACAAATTATATCACTCGACGCTTCTGGGAAGTTCAAAGTAAAAGCGATGATTACATGTTTTTGGCACCGTGTCTCTTTCGGTGAGAGATTTAATCCATTCTTATATAACATGCATTTTTTAAATACTAGTCAATTACTTATTCAAAATCTTATTTTGTAGGGAACATTGGATTCTGTTAGCAATAAATCCGGGGAGAGATACGGTGTACTTCATTGATCCATTGCATGGTCATTTCAACAACTACCCCGAGTTGATCGAGTTATTTAATAGGTGTGTGTATTTCGATCCCTCTACATATTTCTTTGTTTTACTTATATACGTATATATGTATTTCGAATAATATAGTTATATGTCATTGTGTTCAGTTGTTTGAAAACATATTGGGGAGTGGAACAACCAAAGACCAAATGGATACCGATAGTTGTAAGTTTTTAATCAATGTTCTTATATATTTAATTACATTATTTTGTGAAAAAATGTATTAAATTAAATTTAACATTTAACTAATGTTTTGTTTTGTAGTGTCCAAAACAACCCAATAGCAATGATTGTGGGTATTATGTCATGAAATTTTTGAAGGAAATTATTACCCACAACCAAACGATTATTCCCCGACAGGTATCTAGAATTCTTTTTGATTTTGATATAATAATAGTTAATTCCATTTAACCATTTCAATTCTAATTTTATTTATTTATATAATTTCAGTATTTTCCTGATTGTCGGGTGAAGACATACTCTGAGGAACAGCTAGTTGAGCTTAGAGGAGAGTGATGCCGTTATGTCTCCCGTTTTTTTTGATTTTGGATAGAATATGTAATACTGTAAGTTGTTAGCGTTTGATTTGGATACATACAACTAAGCTAGTTTTGGTTCATATTGAAGTTTAGCTAGTTTTGGGTACATATGAATTGGATAATAACTTGTTAGGTAGTTTGTTTTGGTTCAAGTGTAGAAATGGAATGAATTGGGAAACTTAAGCATTTGTTAGCTAGTTTTGGTTCATATTGTAAGTTTAGCTAGTTTTGGTTCATATTGTAAGTTTAGCTAGTTTTGGGTACATATGAATTGGATAAAAACTTGTTAGCTAGTTTGTTTTGGTTCAAGTGTAGAAATGGAATGAATTGGGAAACTAATTAAGCACTTGTTAGCTAGTTTTGGTTCATATTGTAAGTTTAGCTAGTTTTGGGTACATATGAATTGGATAATAACTTGTTAGCTTAGCTAGTTTGTTTTGGTTCAAGTGTAGAAATGGAATGAATTGGGAAACTTAAGCACTTGTTTTGATTCTGGTGTATTTGGATATAATTTGATTTGCTGAGAAATAGAATTGAAAGGAATTGGGAATGTAAAAACAAGTTAGTTATATGCTGGTTTACTTCTGAAAAATAGCTGGTTTTGATTTTGCTCATAATGTTTGTTATGAGTATATGCTGGTTATATGCTGGTTTACGTATAGCTAAGTTAGTTATGAGTATATATGTCCAGGAAAATTGCAATTGTAAAAAGGAAAATAACAAAAACAGAAAAAAGAATAAAAAAAAAATTACACAATGGGCAGCGCTTTTAGGAGAAAGCGCTGCTCATTGCCTTAGCGCTATTACGAATAGGCAGCGCTTTTAGGAGAAAGCGCTGCCAATTCGTAAAAGCGCTAAGGCAATGAGCAGCGCTTTCTCCTAAAAAGCGCTGCCCATTCGAAAATGCGCTAAGGCAATGAGCAGCGCTTTCTCCTAGAAAGCGCTGCCCATTTGAAAATGCGCTACGGCAATGAGCAGCGCTTTTACCTAAAAGCGCTGCCCATTGCTATAAATGGGCAGCGCTTTCAAAAGCGCTGCCCATTATTAGAGTGGAATCAGCAGCGCAAATATTAGCAGCGCTCAAAAGCGCTGCCCATTGATAAAAAAAAAAGCGCTGCCCATTAAAATATCTGTAGTAGTGTAACCTTATAATAAAGATGCAAATGGAATGGAGAGAACTTTTGGCAAAAAAATTGTTTTTGATTAAATAGTAATCAAATTCGAACAATTTCTGAAACCTTAAAACAATCCCAGTAAGTAAAATCCCCCCAAAAAAATCTGAATTTTGAAAGATCACTCAGCATGAATCTCCTAATCTTAACAGTGAATATAAACAAAATTGGCTTACATTACATTATCAGACTATTTCACAGCATCCAAATTACAAACAATAAAATTTATATATATATATATATATATATATATATATATATAGAGAGAGAGAGAGAGAGAGAGAGAGAGAGAGAGAGAGGAAACCTGTTGTGAAGCCGATGAAGATTTGAAACGCTTGATGAGAGGGCGATGTTGTTCTTCGAGCTGATCGTCGATCTCCAACTTCACCGGCATCTTTCGACGTGACGACGTCGCTTCTGAACAGAGGTTCCCGGAATCCATGTGTTGAATCATCAAATTTTCAAGTGAAGTGAAAATGGGAAGAAAAAAAAGGTCAACGAGTCTACGAATCGGAGGCGTAGAAATCGGTGGAGTGATGCGAGTGAGATGCGATGCGAGTGAGATCCGAAATCGAAAGCAGCTTGCGAAATCAAAATCAAAATCGCTGGTAGTAGATGATGAGAGAGGAACGCGATGACAGAGGGATTTCGATTTCATGGTCACATTATTGATTTCTGGAGATGATTTCTGTTTTAGGGATTTAGGGTTCAATGTGATATGAGAGATAATGTATGGAGATGATTTCTGTTTTAGAAGTTGGATGAAATGAAATGGTTCGATGATTTCATGTCACATTTTACAAGTTTTTTGTATTTTTTTTAAAAAACATTTTGCAACATTTTTTTTTTGTTTTTTACAACTTTTCAGATTTTTTTATTTTTAAAACAATAAATAAAAGAAACTTTCCTGGGAACAATGTTTCTTAGGAAAATTCGCAGGAAACTAAAAAATTTCCTGAGCATTTACCTGCGAACTAAAATGCGCCGCAAATATTCTTCATAGCTATAAATTGGTAGGAAAGTGCTCAGGAAATACCTGCGAAAAATTTCTGCAGGAAATTCCGCATGTAATGCTGAAATTTCTCATAGTGATTGCTTATAAAAAAAAACTAAAAAAACAAAAAAGATCGAATTAAACACATAAAACAGTGAGCCAGGTACATACACTGAGATTACAACTTTTGGGCTGTATTTTCAAAAATATTTTACATGTAAAACAATACAGTAATGAACAAATTCATTACCATCAAGCACAAACACTCATCACTACGTGATTCAACTCACACAGAGCTGCTGAACATGAAGTGCAGCATTATTTCCACTTTGCCAAATTCAAAACACTAAAGAAAATATAAAGATGAAAGTGGAGCGTCTCCAATCCTAACACTCAATATTTCAATTTCCTTCCAACCATATCCTCAAAATTGTTCCATATATAATGAATGAACTAATCACAAAAAATATGACATTTTAGTAGCTAGCCATCCACTTTTCTTTCAAGCTAGAGTTTGTACATAAATTGCCAAGGAAATAGTGTTATTATTAATTTGGCTAGAGCATCAAAATGTAACTTGATATTCCTTCTTTCAAGGACACATTCTGATGAAATAAAATAACTACATATTTTTCTTTTAAAAAGCAATCAAAAACTTTAATAACATCACTACAATTGATGAGATCATGATGAAATCAAATTATGTATAAATATACAAGTAAAACAAAGAATAAAAATTATGTAAGGTGATCTATCAACATTTGAGAAGAGAATTTGCAAAACCCAATTCTTATTTCAACGTAAATTATCTATTGCATTCCTTTAGGACTTGTGTTCACGTCTTCATTGGTACTTTGCAGGTTTGTTGAATAAACGTTTTCAAGTTGAAAATTTCTGGTTGTGCTTTGGATTATACTATTCGTTTGTGGGCCAGGCCCCAAACCTCCACCTCGACCTCTTTGGGCTTTTTTTGATTTATTTTTGTCGTTGGCACATGTTCTGAAAAATCCAAACAACAAATATGGTTAATTCTTGCCAATACTATCGAATGCTATTGAATTATATATATATATATATATATATATATATATATATATATATATATATATATATATATATTCATATCTTTATAATTAATGTGTCAGAAAAATGAGTCAATATAAGTATATCTTTATAATTAATGTGTCGAATGCTATTGAATATGATTATTGAAAACGTGGATGAAGATGCATAATCTGTTTTTCTTCTAAAAAACTCCAAATAACCTTTAATCTCTAAATATTTGAAATTCAAGAGGGGCTATCATTTATCAAATACTTACATGGTAAATGTCATTGATTTTTGAGGGAAAGACTTATAATTGGACGTTTGCAGCGTTGGCATCTGGATGAAACTACCTGCAGCTAGAGCCATTGTAGTTAAGCACAAGAGTACTAATTAATCTAAGTGGACTACTTTCTCTTTCTTGCTTATATTCGAACTAGCTAGGGAGTGTGTTTAATGTTTTATTGCTGTGTCTTGGAGTTATAAGTTGAAGGTGGGATTTATAGAGAAACAAGCATGTACTGAATTATTGTAGAAAGTAACAACACGTTAGTAGTGTTTTTGAAGTGGTCAACATTGAAGGTTTCTCTGTATTTCAAGGGGTCAATGGTCAACTTAATTATGTGATTTGCTAGTGGCATTTAGTATTTGACATAGCTTGTTCAAAAAATAGACCCTAAGGTGTCAATTAATTTTCACATCCAACTTGAAGCTACAAACTGTTGCTTCTCATTTCCACGTCAAAAAGGTCTCTTATTGTGTGTTAGTGGTGGATTGCCATTGTCACCAAACATGCCCTTTGAATATCTCTCTTGTTTTAGATATGTTTTTTGACCAAATAGAACTAGTCCATTTCATTTAAAATAAGTGTCCATTGTTTGTTTTATAAGCAAAATATATATTAATAAAAGGGAGTATTAGGGGTACCGTACCCCAACTTTTACAAATACAAGGGGTCTCTTTAAAATCCCCTGGGCGAAAATCTCTTGGAAAAAAACTCAGAGGAAAAAGAGTACCCCAGGAAGAACGAGGCAAGAAATCAAATTACACCGAGTTCATACCAACAACAGGATTTCTCCACCAATCAACAATCTTTTGAGTAGAGTTGCGGCTTTCGATGCTTATGAACCAGCTTCAGGTTATAGTCTTAACTTGATTGACAACCACTTGAGAGAGGATCCATTGTATTAGTTATTTAAACATTGTTTATCTTTTTATTCGAGTCATGGGGAGAATCCAGTCCCTCTTCGGATATAAAACATCTTTCAGAGTTAATAAAAGAATGATATTATTTTAATGAATAAAAACAAATTATTAAAGGTAAATGCTACGTACCTAGGTTAAAACAAAAAAAACAATGAAATTTTTATATAAGTAATAACTTTTAAAATTACAAGTATAAAGTTAAGATTAAAAAACAATTTTGCAAAAGAATAATAAAAACTTTTTTCTTACTAAAAAGAGATATCCATTCAATTGATAGAATACACCGATAATAACATAAATTCAATATCACTAAAACTGGATAGGATGAATTCGCAAATAAACTCACAGCACTCAAGTTAATAGCATAAAACATCAAAATATCTACAAACGTGACAAAATTAAAGGGACCTGAATACGCATGTCTTCGAATCAAAATCTGTAATGTTGATGGCCAAGTCATTGATTGAATTTGTTATCAAACGAAGTTAGTATGTTAATCTGTATCAAACGAACACTACAACAAAACGGGAAACCAAGCAACACCGCACAAAGAAGACAAACAAAGCAACGCCACACTCAGCCAACTAAATGAAGGAAAAAAACGAAAGCAAAAATTAGATTTATGTAGAAATCACTTATTTATTTATTTATATAAAAACGGGAAAAAAACAATGTAGATGGGTGATTTCAGGCCAACAATGAGCAAATCACCCATATCCGATGGATGAGGAGGAAGCAAGAGAGAAGTTAAGAGAGACGACTAAGATTTAGAGTCTTATACGTGTTGGGGATTCTACGGCGCAGCAGACAGGAGAGGGAAGGGAGAGCGACGGCGCTAGAGAGAGGAAAGGGAGCAATAAAACAGTGAGACTGTAAAGTAATAGGATTAGGTTAAAAGGCAATCAAAAAGCATACTTATTCACTAACTAGTGATCCCTATTTATACACAAAACCTAAAGTCAGGCCCAGGCCCATATTTCGACTAGGCCCAATATGCCAACTACTAACTACACCTTCTATTGTTACTAATTACACTGCAACTTCTACAGCTAACTATAACTTCGACTAGGTAGTTTTTCGACAGCTACTTATTACAAATACAAGCAATACACAATTACAAGGTATATTCCAATATTCCCTCCTAATTTGTATTGCTACGTGACATCATTCCAAGCATTGTCCTCAGTTCTTCGAATCTTCCTGTCTGCAATGGCTTGGTCATTGTTTCTGTCGAATTGTCCTTTCTGCAATGCATTGGTCATTGCTAAGTGACACTTCAGTTTTGGCCCCCAGTCACCAGGCGGCAACTCTGCATATAGCCAGAGTTCTTGTTCCTCTGTCGAGTCTTTCCTGTCGAGAGGAATTCGGCACCCATGTGCCCAAAGTGTGTTGCCTGATCTTGCCCACACCCTGTCGAACCTGTGTTGCCCCTTGTCGAACTGTTTCGAACTCTGTCGAACTGGGCTGCAACTTTTCGATCTGTTCTGCCCCTTTTCGAGCTGTTTCGCACTCTGTCGAACCGGGCTGCAACTTTCAATACTTGGTGCCCAATACAAGGGTTCTTTCTCAATGGTTACTAATTTTGCCTTACCCTTGGCCACTTCACCATCTATTGCCTTCTTTTGCGCTGGAAGTTCGACTAGCTTCTAGGTATCATTCTTCTCTATTGATTTCGACTCATCAATCATAGCTTCCTTCCACTCCTTTCGACTAAGAGCTTGCTCCAGACTCACTGGTTTTGCTTCATCCATCAGTTCGAATTGAGTTAACTCTCCCTCTGCAGTTACAGCAGAATCTGGGATTGTGTCGAAATCATTTAGCTCTACTGATTTCTGCCTTTCCCTTTGCAACCTTCTGAGAGGTTCGACAGCAATGGGTTCTTCTGGCTCTTCAGTTTCGACCTCGTCGACATCCTGATCACTCTGATCATGAACTTCTTCTAAGTCCATTGTTGTCGGTTTTTCACAGCATTCTTCGACAGTTCTCTTCAGGCAATGTTCTTCGACAACCTGCAATTCGACACACTTCTCTTCAGTCGAATTTGTATCTGGTTTCAACAACAGCAACTCTGGGTCTATAGTCGTCATGAATGATAATTCCTCATCATCGTTGCTGGCTATGTTGGAGGTATCCCCAGTGTTTCGACTCGCCTGCCACACACACATAGCACAAGTATTTTGAGCATTACAAGTGTATCCACTTATACAAGTGTTCACACTGTTCTACTCGCTACTTTCAGCAATTTCGTCAAGATGAGTGTTATCTTCAATCTCATCTTCGACTGCCATCAGCACTAGCCCATCTGAGTCGGAGTCTGTGTCACTGTCACTCGCAAAATTGGCTTCAGCATCTCTAGAAACCTTCTTGTTTTTACACCTGTTTCTATAATGCCCAAATTGCTGACAGTTGTAGCATTGCACTTTCGACAGGTCACCTTTCTTGTCGAAAGATCCCTTCTTCTTGTCGAAATCATTCTGCTTACTGCTTGATCCTTCTTCTCTACCTCTTTCGACCCTGTTACTTGCCTTCCAATTCTTCTTAGAGGAATATGAAAGTAAGGCTTGTTCAGTTTCTCTCTCTGAACTTCTCTGCCTTATCCTCAATTCATGTGCCTCTAAGGAACCCTGAAGTTCATCTAACTTCAATGTATTTAGGTCCTTGGATTCTTCAATGGCTGTAACAACGTAGTCGAATTTCTCGGTTAAGGATCGAAGCACCTTTTCGACCTTCTTCACTTCTTCGACAGTCTCACCATTTCCCCTCATTTGATTAGTTAATGCTACTAACCTCGTAATAAATTCGCCAATCGATTCTGCTTCTGACATCTTCAGGGCTTCGAACTGCTTTCTGAGCGACTGGAGTCGAATCTTCTTCAGTCTGTCTGCTCTGCCATACGAGCTCTTGAGGATGTCCCACGCTGCCTTTGCTGATTCACAGTTGATGATCAGGTTCAGGACATTCGAATCGACACACTGGTGAAGTAAAAATAGCCCTTTTCCGTCTCTCTTTCTCATCGCATTGTGGCTGTTTCTCACCGCTTCTGTGGCGTCATCTGCCACGGGTGGAACTCCATCGTTCACGATGTCAAGTACATCTTGATATCTGAACAGCACCTTCATCTGCGAACACCATCTCTCAAAGTCTTTTCCATCGAAAATGGGGAGGCTCCCCGGAATACCTCCACCATAGTTATCTCTCGCTGCCATGGATCTTAAAGCTCTGATACCAGTTTGTTGGGGATTCTACGGCGCAGCAGACAGGAGAGGGAAGGGAGAGCGACGGCGCTAGAGAGAGGAAAGGGAGCAATAAAACAGTGAGACTGTAAAGTAATAGGATTAGGTTAAAAGGCAATCAAAAAGCATACTTATTCACTAACTAGTGATCCCTATTTATACACAAAACCTAAAGTCAGGCCCAGGCCCATATTTCGACTAGGCCCAATATGCCAACTACTAACTACACCTTCTATTATTACTAATTACACTGCAACTTCTACAGCTAACTATAACTTCGACTAGGTAGTTTTTCGACAGCTACTTATTACAAATACAAGCAATACACAATTACAAGGTATATTCCAATAATACGTACATTCAAAAAAAAATTATGTATTGATGTTATTTGTAATTATTATCTTAACCCATGCTTTAGTAATTAACATAGTTTACGTGTATTTTTTTTGTGATAATTTACGTATTTTGCTAACATCTCCATTACACTCTAGCAGCTCAATAAATAGTGAAGTTTAAAATTCATAAAAAATAGGGAAGAATAAAGGATATATGAGAGAGGAGACTCATATACTCATTGCTTTAAGGTTTTGGGTGGAGATGTGGTGTCCAAGTCTTTTGGTGGTTTGATTCATTAGCTCGTTGTTACTCTGGTGCTTCGGACTCCCCAACAAGCGGTATTAGAGCTATGGTTTGACTTGGTGGAGGAGCGGGAAGTGGATATTAATTTGGATCAATGCTAGCGATGTAGGTGACTCACACTTGAGGGGGGATTGTTGGGAATTCAAGTGTGAGTGGATAATCCCACATCGACTAGGAATGAGCTAAATGATGAATATATGAGAGAGTGGACTCATATATATACAAATTGTCTGAATGTTTTGGGTGGGTATTTAATAAGGATAATATTCTCACACATTTTGGGACCTAATTTAATGGTTGTTTACCTTAAACTAATGTATTATTATGACATATCCCTGAATGGTCAACCGTTAAAGTCATGGATTTAGAACTTTTGTTAATTAGTACAAATTGTTATATCAAACGGTTTTTTTCGCGAACTCTATGCGATATATATATATGTATACAGTTGAAATTATTCAATGATATCGTGTTCTCATTCATATGGTGATGTTGGCACGACAATCGATCAAATTGGAATAAAGACTTTGAACTTGCTCTTTCTCTACTTTTCAAAGGTTTCAAAAGAAGAATTAGACTAATAACTCACACTTGAGGTGCTAGTTGTATGAGCTTAGCCTTGAATTCTCAATGTACTAAGTTTGAATTCCCTCGAAACAGTTGTAAAATGGTTATTAGTGTCACTTTGATTACTTGGTTGGTAAAAATATTAGGGAAAATGAAACGCTAGGAAGACTCTCTTGAACACTCACTCTATGAATTGTTAAAATTCATGTGAGTCCCACCACAAAGAAAGTGTCGGTTAAGGAGGGGAAGTGGTTAATCTTCTCATCATGAGAAGATTCATTTTTGACCTTCTATAGACAATCTTTCCAGTTTTTGTGTTTTTTTTAAAATGACCATTTATCTCAGTTGTTTTATAGTTAAACCCTATAACTTTGATGAATTTTCACGAATTTCCCCAGCCTTTGCAACCCAGGAATAATTAAACCCAGGCTTGAATCTTTATTTTCCTCTGAGAAAACAAAACCCATATCCATAAACCCATTTTAGCTCCTCAAATTCAAGGCCTGATAATCTTTTGCTTTCCCTTTTCTTCCTTCTAAACCCAGCTCATGTTCCATATTAATGGGTGAACAATCCAACACTTGGTGAATTTTGCTTCACAGTGATAGAAATAGCCGATATTGAAGGATCAAAAAGCAATGCGGCCACTATGAACGCTTGGCTGCCACAAGTCAGTTATCCTTGTGGTAGCTTTTCTGACACCTCTAACAAGAACACTTGTTCTTGTGGTGGGGTTTCATGTTGAGTCAGTGACTTCTTTTCCCTTTCCTGAGAGAATGGTTGAAGCTTTGAAGTAATGAGGACTAAGTATGGTGAAAGAGAAACATCTTTAAAGCTTGTGATGGATGATTTGTCACTCATGGATCTGGTATGAGTAGTTCCGGTCTGTGGAAGTTTTGGTTCTGATGATTCATTTTTTTTGAATTTCTTTAGAATTTGTTGATGCTGATGAACTTGGGTTTTTCTCTAACTAGCGGTATACTCGTGCATCCTCACGGATCGCGTCGTGTGGGTACTCATATTTTTGGTAGTTTGATGATTAAGTAAAAATAATTACACTTTTGAACTAAAAGTGTTAAGTTCAACTATCGGTAATTGAAAAATTATGAAAATACCTTTATTAATTGTTAGAAAAGGCTGATTTTATAGAACTTTTTGATGAATTTTTTCTGTTGAGACTCAAAAAAAATTGTCATTTATAAAAAATATTCCCATTTGTAATGTTTTGCTACCAGAAATCAAAAGAAAGGAAATTTAACAACAATATTTAACGCTTCCCCAATGGAACTCAAAAGCAAAATACAAAAATAATTATTTTGACAACATCTAATGTTTTCTTGTCGACGCTCAAAACTAAGATATTCATTTATAAAAAGGTAAAAACGTTCATGAAACACAATATAAAAAATGATATGTACCGACAACATATTACGTTTTCCGTAAGAAATCAAAAGTAATAAAAAATATTTTCTTTGTAAGTGTTTTAAGTTTGAGTAAATAGTAGAAGTAGATTAATAAAATATAGTATAAAATAATTAGTTAGAGATCCGAACATGTTGAACTAACATATTAGAATGATAATAGTAAAGATTATTAAAGTCATAATACAAAAAATAATTACCTCAGAGTACTATATGTAATTGTTTCCCGTCGAGACTCAAAAGTACGTAAAATAATCATTTATAAAAAAAAAGAAATTTGTGAAAATAAAATATGAAGTATTTGTAATCCAACAAAATGCAATGTGGGGATATGGGAAAAAAATACTGATCACACCCAAATTCGAAACCCAAGAACCGACGTTCCCATGTCGCTGAAATTGTCAAGGCCAACCAACAATGAGGGACAATCAAGACTATTCATTAACAAAGACATCACAAAGTAAAATGTAATATATATATATATATATATATATATATATATATATATATATATATATATATAACAATGTGTAATGTTTTCCGTCGGAAATAAAAAATAATATCATTCTACCAATAACACATTGTTTTCTCCGGAGGATTGCAAACCAAAATAATTGTTTATAAAATCAAAATATAAATTCATAAAACCAAATATAAAAGATAGTTATACCGACAAATATCTAATATTTCATCATCAACTACTTAAAATTAATGATATTATACCAATAAATCCCAAAATAACAATGGAATAACATAGAAAAATGAAAATCAACAAATAAATAATAACATGCACATCGAAATATGAAAATTGAGAAGAGATATAGAGAAAAACATTTCTTCAACTCTCCCATTCTCACCCTTCTTTCTTCATATTTTTCCATTTTTGTACTCAAATGTTAGAAAGAAAGGAAAAAGGAAAAGAAAAAAAAAAGAAGAAATCAAGAAAAATGAAATTTGATAATATGAGAGAGAGAGAGAGAGAGAGAGAGAGAGAGAGAGAGTCCACTTATTTATGTATCTATTTTGCTGAATTAGTTGTGCACACATATGGCACGACAATGGAAATACAGTAATTTAATAAATTGAAAAAAATATTGGGGGTGGAAGAGAAATATGAATTGGCAATGGAAATGCATATTAATTATAAAAATTGTAAACAAAAAAAATCATTTTTTTGGGGTTTGAAATTCATCTTGGTACATGCATATCACCACTCTTTTTTGACATGGGGCGCTTAATTTACATAATTGATAACAACAATGCTTTTTCTCCCAAAGCATACTTTTAAATACACTACGAGAATTTCGGTACTTTTCGAGGGAAAAATCCCTCGCAAAAGCAGGAAAATCCGTCGGAAATACTCATTTCCGACGGAATTTCCGGCGGAAAAATTCGGTCGGGAAAACACTCCTCGCAAACTATTTCCGAGGGAAAATTCCCTCGGAAACGCTTTCGTCGGGAATCCCTCGGAAATCCCTCGCAAATATCCGTGGCAAAGTCGCAAACTCTAACACATTTTCGTCGGAAATCCGTCGGAAATTTTTAAAAAAAAATTAAAAAAAATTAAATTATACGTTTTATGCAGCTTAATTGTAAGGGAACGTTTTAAAAAACATGAAATGCCAACTTAGGAAGCACTAATACAACAAGTTACCAATACACCACTATACATATAGTGCAAACCACAAATTTTAAAAGTTACCACTACAACAAAAAGTAGTTTAGGCAACGGCCAAAAACCGTGGCCAGAAGTGAAAAAACCTAGGCCTAAACTTTAGGCCACAGTTTTTGAGGCGTTGTGTAGGTGGCCGTTGCCTATTACTTCAGGCCACGGTTTTTTCACATTAGGCCACGAATATATCAAAACCGTGGCCTATAAGTTTAAGGCACGTTTTTCAAATGGCCACACATAAATAACGGTGGCCTATAAGTTTAAGTCCAATTTTTTTTCAAATATCAACAATTAGTCACCATGAAATAGAAGCAAACTCAATTAAAAAAAATAGAAGCAAACCAAGTCATTAATCAAATCTTTTTCTAAATAACCGTGGCCTATGAGTTAATGGAAAAATGAATAATGTGGATGAAAAAATATAACAAATATTAGTGGTTATTGTCCATTAACAGATATAAATGCTACTTTTGAGTAAATAACTATTCAATATCATTCACCACATCATTAGTGGTTATTTCCCATTAATAGATATAAACTCCCAAGTCTCAAGATACACTGTTTGTTATAAAAGGAATCTAAAAATTATTTGAACACTAATGTAAAAAAAAAGAAAAGTATCAACCTAAGTAAATGAAAATCTAAGATACCATCTTAATAGCATTCCAACTTGATGTTGTTCTGAATACTGAGCAAACTTATAAAAAGTTTAAGACCTTACAGCATGTTTAAGAAATGCAACTCCTTTAGACTCCGTCTTGATGATGTGTCATTTGGAACAAACAAATCACTTTAGCAACTCCTTTCAACAAATAATTTCCCTCTCACCTGAATAACAAAGAAAAGGGCAACAAAAAAAGGTATTAAAACGTAGAAGGTTAGTGATGAAAAGACAAACAATGGATAAAACCTACAAAAAATAATAGACTATGTGAATTGAACAAAATAGCAAAAAATAGAACTCAACTTGCAGGTAATATGAACAATATCATCCCTTATAGTGATAACCCATTATCCAACCTGAAGTATATGTTTCCTTTTAAGAACTTTTCTTCATAATAGGGAAAGCAAGGCAAGGCAATCATTATAGTGCATGAGTGATTTAGCAGGCAGGGTCTACAAAAGGGAAAGTGAAAACTTCAAATAGGGACCAGCCAGGTTAATTGTGCAGATTCAGGCATCGAGCATACAAATTGCAAAGGAAAGTCATAAAGGAAAGATTAGACAGAGATGAAAGAAAGAATATAATTGGAGGTACAAAAGTTATGCTTACACCATTCCAACTGTGAAGTATGAAAGAATCAAAAGGTTATTAGGGAAAGCAAGGCAAGATAATCGACAAACTTCATCTAATTCAATAAATCTAGAGTTGGGGAAATGAAATTTGTGAAGAACACATAACTTCTAATGCCAAAACTCCAACTACTACCTTAATCTCTATAATAGCCAGCTGCCCTGTGAGGAATGGAATTTGAAAGAAGCATACACTTGTGCAGCAAGCTGGTGGATTGTTTAACTGTATGTAATATAAGTTGAATAAATGAATTAGAGGCAATTATACTTGAACTAGGAACATTCTTTGGATGATACATTTGTCATTATCTGACATCATACAAAAAATAGTCACAAACAATATATAATATGGAAATAGATACTAGCATCTGAAACATTACATTAGTTTACATTTTCACTTAGTTTAAGTACTCAGTTCCAAGATTAAGTTCTACTTTGTTAATAAATCAGACAAGTAGATCAACAAACCTCGTAGGGAGCTCTCCTAGAGAAGGGTTACCACCAATATCAACATCCACTGCATCTTGATCAGCCCACTTCAAAAAACCACATTACACAACATAAGTTGAGGCATGAGAATATATTTACACATTATGCAAAGAAACAGAGACTTCAAATCATTCCTAATCTCAAAGCAAGAAATGAAAGAGAGGGGAACTTGTGGATTTTGATCTTGAAATGGGCTTAATAAAATGTCCATCAAGAAAACTACAAATGATAGATTTATTCTTACAAACAAAGCATCAAATCATCATGTTAGTAGTGTTCAGTGTAAGGAACTACACTCATGCTATATAATATGTTAATAGTGTTCAGTGTTCAGATTTTTGGTGTATTGAATCTACCACATTATTTAACAGTACTTTCAATTGTAAGCAAGAAAATTATGCACAGACAAGACAGTTAAGGAACACCTATTCTTAGTCAATGAAAATTCTAATCACTTTTTAATAATTTAAATCTAAACCAACAATAAAGTGCACTGTTTCCTAACACTAAAAGATCAAAGATTCTACTAATTAATATAAGAATAGAAACTTAAATTGTCTATGTATTCAGTGTAAAGAAGATAGATATTACTAGAACTTAAAGTATGTTCTCAAGAAATTCAATGCGACAATCTAGATGAGTTAGCTGATAAATTATATAGCATGACAATTAGGGTCAAGCACAATATTCATGTTCTGCATTTAGTTTGTTTCAACAAATCCACGACTTCTCCAAATTTCATATAATTAACAAAATAATTCCAAACTACCCTAATTTTAAAGTAAAGAAAGCAGTGAATGAGAAATTGACTGAGAAATAGAAGCAAATTGGTGCTTACCTTGGCACTGGGTTTGAGAAGAAGGAAAATAGTCGCTGGGTTTGAGGGGAAATATGAAAGACAGGCATAAATCAAGGATTAAAACACAAAAGTAGAATTTCAAGGTTATGCTAAGCTATATTATGAAGTCGAATTACCTAATATTGTCTTCCTCGTCATCATTGAACCCATCCTCAAGAGTTTGCAAGAGAAAGCTGCAAAGAGACAGGAAATAGTGATGATAATGATGAGAATGAAAACAAAAATACAATCAATGTGTTGGATCAAGGAAAGGCAGTTGAGAACCCTCAAATCATGATGGTGGCAATGATCGACTTGACATTGCAATGGGAATGAGTGGAGGAATGAGTGGAGCGTTGTCTCTTCAAAGAAATGTTTATCCATTGACACCATTTTTGTCTGCACCGCTTTTGACGGCCTACAACTCTGTTGATCCATTGGTAGATCCGTTCTCTGCACATCTCTTGTTCCTATGCTTCCTATCGGCCTTTCTCGTACTGCTGAGGTTACAAAAACTGAGACCAGTTCAACGTACACTATGTTTCAGCCAGAGGAGTGATTGGACATGAATTCCTAATTTAAGAAAGCCAAGCACCTGAAAGCTGAGCTTGTATCAATCCAAATATGTAAATCTTTCCATAGCATAAATCTTTAAAAACAAACATCAGTGATAGATATAGAATTATAGCATAAATCTTTCCATTTCAATCCAGATATGTATCAGTTGATAACTCTATCATGTATATGCAATCAGCAGTAAACAAATCTAGTTTGAAAACTAACCAGACATAGAACCTAATGCAATTCATCCTCATTGAGGAAAATGATCAAACAATTAAGGTGCAATAAAGGTAAGCACTTGGAAGCAACTATTTCATACAATCCAACACCCCACAGTGAATTCGATTATACATACAATCCAAACTAAAGGGAGACATATCAATTGAGACATAGAAAAATTTGCACCGAAGAGAACAACACCGCATCAATCATCAGTAGAGGGAAAATAAATATTTAAAAGTTAAAAACGATGAAAGGGAAGAAAATAATAAAACAGAGTTTTCAAAGAAAAATTCAAATAAAAACTCACGGATTGGGAATCATTCAATACTATATTTCCCTCTCAAATCAGCATGCCCTTTCCATACTGATAAATCAAACAAATAAAACATAGTGAACAATCAGACCAATTGAAAAGAAAGGGAGTGAGTATCAAACCTTGCAGTGAGAGTGGGCGATGGAGAGAAGCTTGGCCAAGAGTGGGCGTTTAAGGAGAGAGCTGTGAACAATAAAGAGAACAGAACAATCAGACCTTAGAACAATCAAAAGAAATAGAACAGTCAAAAGAAAAGGGAGGAAATAGAATACGATGGTGGATTGTCGGTTGCGTTCCTATGGCGGTGGTGGAGGGTCGGTTGGTTCCTGGTGGTTCCTGGTCGGTTGCGTTGCAGAAGTGAAAGGCCAGGGGAGATGCAGGTTAGGTTTTGTCGCAGAAGTGAGAGGAGTGAGGTCGATGCAGAAGTGAGGATGAAATGAAGGTTTAGGGTTTTGTCAACGTTTTTGTCTCAAAGAAGTAGGGAGGATGCAATGAAACTGGTGTGAAATTGAATGGAAGGTTTTGGAGGAAGCGCTGAAATTGAATGGTGTGAAATTTTCAACGAAAATTTTGGCGGAGTGGAGCGCGAGTGAAAGAGGTAGCGCGAAGGTGATGAGGCACTGTTCCCATGTTCCCACGAATGTGAATGAATTTTGTTAATTATTAATTACTATATTATTACGGAAGGCAATACTAAAGGCGACGTTTGTTAAATTTTCAAAGGCCACGTTTGCAGAAATGTGGTATTACATATCTACACTTTTTTACCCGTGGCCTATGAACCTCCAAAGTGTGGCCTGATATCAACTTAAGGCAAAACGTCGCCTATTGTCTATCTTATTGCCACAGTTTTAGAACTATGGCCTCTTCCAGGTTTAAGCCACGGTTTTTTAGCCGTGGCAATGGTTGGCGTGGCCTAAAGCCAAAAATGTTGTAGTGTACAGGACACAATTCAGTTGAACAACCAATATAAAATTAAGTCATGTTCTATTTATAAACCAATACAGAGGGAAGTATGGAAGCCAAAGTCATATTCTATTTATATAGACCAGGGAAGTAGAACTACACAAAGTGCACACTGCCATAGAATCTTTTGGAATGAAACAGCTACACAGCCAATGCTGGTTCAAATCAAAGAAAACAATCATGAAACCACAACTATTTTGGAGGAAAGGAAAAACTTATTGATGATTCAGCTCAGTATACTTACTTATAATAGGAGAGAAACTAACAGAAAGAACTTCATTCCATAGTCATTCACAATCTTAAAAGTATTCCACTAAAGAATAACTAAAACAATATAGAAATGATCCAAGAATACAAAACAAATGTCAACATAATACCACTATGCACTCCCACTGAACATTTGCATTGCTTCATTCATCTCATCAACCAAAGCAATAGACAGCAGGAAAAGACCCTTGCTTTCAAGTAGCTGATTGGCTGCTCCTGAATGTTCTTCAAGCAGTTTCCCAATTATCTCTTCAAGTGGTTCATTCAGCATCTGTTGGTCTATATAATGCCCGTAACCCTGCAAGTATACATAACAGACTCTGCAGTCAGCAAATTTGACACTGATACGAAAAACCATTTGCTTAGAGCACAATTAGGGTAATCACACATGAATAATGAATTCACACTGATGTTATGCACAATGTATGTACTGAAATTATATATATATGTGTGTGTGTGTGTGTGTGTGTGTGTGTGTGTGTGTGTGTGTGTGTGTGTGTGTGTGTGTGTGTACCTCGTGAAAAACAAGTGGTATAGCATTTGAGTCAGCTTGCAATCTACTTCCGCTTAGTTCCTGCAAGGAGCAATTTCCATGATTAACTTATTGAACTAATGCTTCTGAATCAGGAACAAATCATTGTGAATCCGAAATTAAATCAAGAATAAATCTTTGTGAATTAGGATTTAAAAGGTACCTTTACTTGAAGCTGCAAGTATTTGACATAGTCAATGATATCATCTAGTATGTCTGCTTGATCACTACCCTGGAAATTAAAATTCAGTATATGTAAATGACATTGTCTTGACTTTTAAAAAGACATCAAGATTTTTTATGTATCTGCGACTGCAAGTGCAAGTGAGGTTGCATCAGCAGCATTTAACTGTGACTCTGCCTAATATCGAGGATCATGATAGGATTGTGCAATTTAAAACCCTGGTCTAGAGTCTAGATAGACATATTCATACACTTGAAAAAGAATTGATTGCTATATGATGATGTGTAAATTGACTACTCACTTGAAATACGCAAGATGAAGGAAACAATATACCTTAAAAATGTGAGAAGTCTCTCCTCGATTTGCCGGTCAAGATCCGCGTGAGACGGCCTCGTTTTTGTTCGAAAAACTCTCCGAGCTCCATTCTTCGAACAGATCGAAGGTAGTTACGCGACGAAGATTCAAGAAATAGAACCAGAAATCAAAACAGAGAAATAGAAAATAGGAGAAGAGAGATAAAAAATGAAATAAGAAGGGGTTAGAATCGTACCAGTTCCGACCACCGTGACGACTGTCGTCTCCCCAAGTCACTGTCGCTCTCCCCCGTAGTCGTTTCCCCAAAAAACTATCGTAAGCCCCCTCCGCCTATGTCTGTGGTTTCTCGCCACCATCATTTCCGTCGAGGTATGTATGTTGCCGTCGCCATCATCACCAGCCTCGTCGTCGTCCCGTTACGCATCGTCGCTGGAAATGGCGTGAGTTTCCCTCACCGTCGCCGGAATCCACCACCAAGACGCCACCATCCCTCTCTGTGAGCCTTTCATGCATCTCTTCGTTTTTCTCTCTCTCCCTTTCGTTTCATTTCTCATACCCTCTCACCGTCGTGCTCTCTCCCTTTCACGTTTCACGGGATACGTTTTGGAGGGTTTAGGGTTAGAGTGAGAAGTAGGAATGAAAAAGGGTCGAAGGGATGGCGGCGACGGCGGGGAGACGACGTTGGTTAGAGAGTGGAGAGGCGGTGCGGCGCTGCTAGAGAGTGGAGAGTGGAGAGGTGGTGGTAGAGAGTGGAGGGGAATTAGGTTAGAGTGGAAGAAGAGTGAATGTGAGAGTGTGAAAGTGTCGATGAAGACACTTTTTAGTTTTAAGTGAAAAACATTTTGCGAGGGATATTCATTCATTTCCGACCGAAATTTCCCTCGGAAAGTAGTGAGGGATTTAAATTTCGTCGAAAATATAAGCGGGAAATGCACTAAACACGTAGCGAGGGAATTATCTGTCGGAAACGAAGATATTAGCGACCAAAAAAAATCCCTCGGAAATACATGGTAGGTAAATCAACACATTCTTGTAGTGATAGCTCTTGAAAACATTTGCAAGTTGCAACCAATCAAATTACCTGCTGTAATTATAAATTCTGGTGTAAATATTTAACTGTAGTTAGATTTACTCCAATTCTAGTTAATAGGTCCAGTTAGTCATGTAACTGTATTTAGTTACATTCAGTTAGATAAATTGTTATCTATTTTTCACTTGTATATATATTGTACAGCTACTCCATTGAGAATCAATGAAGATCAGAATGTTAATTCAGTTTCAGTTCTCTTTCTATGCACTGAGTGATCATTAACATGGTATCAAATTAATCCCTTTGATCCTCACTTCTGCAATTTCTTCATTCCCCAATTTCTCAGAAACTTTCTTTCGCTTTCAATGGCGGCATCATACTCCGATTTCGCCACCAATCCTTCAAACCCCTATTATATGCATCCGAATGAGAATCCTTCTCTGGTTCTTGTTCAACCCTCTCTTGATAATCAAAACTATCAAAGATGGTGCAGATCCATGAAAGTTGCTTTAATCTCCAAGAACAAGGTCAAATTCGTTGATGGAACTCTCTCACCTCCTCCTGCCTCAGATCCTCTATATGAGCCTTGGATTCCTTGCAATAATCTTGTTATCTCATGGCTTCAACGCTCCATTTCGGACAACATCGCCAAATCTTTGCTCTGGTGTGATCGCGCATCCATCGTTGGGAAGAGCCTGGAAAAATGCTTCTCTCACGGTGACATTTTCCGGATCGCAGATATTCAGGAAGAACTCGCCCGATTCCAACAATGTACACTTGACATTTCATCGTATATCACCAAATTAACCACAATGTGGGAAGAAATCAAGAATTTTCGTCCAATTAGGGATTGCACATGCGCAATTCCTTGCACTTGCGGTGCTGCTACCGATTTGCGCAAATTCAAAGACCAAGACAAGGTTATCAAGTTCTTGAAAGGATTGAACGAACAATTTGCCCATGTTCGTTCCCAAATCATGTTGATTTCTCCACTACCGTCTCTTGACAATGTCTTCTCAATGGTTCTTCAACAAGAACGCACTACAAGAAAATCGACGATTTCCGACGGCAATTTTCGTCGCAAATGCAGCAATTTTCGTCGCAAATGCAGCAATTTTCGTCGGAAATTGACGTTTCCGACGAACTTTCTGACGGACAAAAAGTCGTCGCAAAATCGCTCGTCGCAAATCGTTTCCGACGGATTTTTTCTCGCAAATGTCTCCGTCTCAAATCTCCGTGGCAAAGTCGTCGCAAACGCTGACACATTTTCGTCGCAAATCCGTCGGAAATTTTAAAAAAAAATTAAAAAAAATTAAATCCAACAGTCGTCCTTATACCCTCACTAAACCAAACTTCTATTGCAATTCCTTCTCTTATACACTAGTAATTATCATAACAATAGAATGATAACAAATATTTGGTACAATCAGGAACTTTGGAGAAATAACATTTCCTCTTAAACAAACGAAAATAATCTGCTAAAAATATTTATATACACAAGACATTAAAAAATCCCCATAAGTGCTGTTGTCTACATTTCTCAGCATACATTTACTACACCAACACCCTTACATAACCAAATATCTCTGACGCCATGCATCAGGGAAGTCAAGCCAATGTCAATGTATTCAATAAAAAATATTGTATGATTTGTGACATACTATATCAGCTTCTTTACAATAAGAATTTGGAACTCTTTCTTCATCCGTTTTGGGTTGCCAAAATGTGAAGTTGGAAGACTATAGATACGCCAATCTACTGTTACTACTTTTCTCATAACACAGTACTCTTGTGGTCTAATTGATGAAATTAACTATTGTTCCTAGGACAAAATTTTCTTGTTGATGCATATTAATAATCAAAACAATGTTAATTATGTCTAGGGGGCTTGAGAAAGTAGATACTCCTAACAAACCCTTTTCCAACTTCACCTACTGCTTTTAACACTTTCTGAGGGTCAGTTCCTTCCTCAACTACTTCCTCTTGCTTCCACTTCTTTGAAAAAGAAAGGAAAAACAATGATCAGACTATCGATTTATTAAAACTCGTATAGTAAGGATTCATAATATACTTTGCGCTAAATCAACGATATAAACACAACTTTTATACCTTGGAAGAATGTGATTTCCCCCACGTTAGACCGATAACATCGCCTCCTAGAGAATCATGCCATATCTGGAATGTGGTGGAGAACTCCTTCTACAAGAGATAAATGGCATATACTAATTAATATCTTGTTATGTAAGCTCATGTTTTCTTGCTGCCACTATAGGTGTTACGGTTCTATTTTAAAAATGAATGAATTCGTGATCAAGATTACCCAGAAACAATTAATTATACTTGTCCTTTAACAGATCTACAACAGTGGATAAGAAACAACTCAACAATTAAGAGAGGAAAGTTTTATATATGAATTGCATCAAGTAAAGTTTTAAAAAAGTCAAGAAAAGTTTTAAAAAACTCAACAATCCAATTCATTCACTCACTGCTGCACTCTTCTGTGTGCTGGACCCTCTAGAAACTGAGCTTCCTTCTCTCTTTCTATCTCTCACTCACAAAACCAAAACTTTTCCTTCCTTTGGATATAGCCAAAGTGAGAGTAGTAGTAGTAGCCATATTAGCAGCAACAGAAGCAGAAAACAGCAGCATAAGAAGCAGAAAGAAAAGATAACAGAAGGAGATTACCTTCAGATTCAGGAGCTTTTGCAGATTGGGCAACAGCTTCAACTGCTTCCGCCGCACGCACTGCTAACAGAAGGAAATGCAATGAAATCAAGATTCTCAGCCTAAACATTTAAACACCGTTCATCAATCACACGAAAAAAGGAGAGGGAGAGTCGAATTTCAATTAAGGTGCAACAAACTAAGGTTAGGGTTTCGTTTAAAAAAATTGGGACAAATTAAAGAAAGTATGAAATTACCTATGGAGGACGCGCAAGGAAAGGGAGAGTGGAAACGGCTGAGGAAGAGAGTGAGGGAAGAGGGAGAACGGCGAAACGCAAGGAGAACGAGAGTGAGGGAAGAGGGAGAACGGCGAAACGCTTAGCGATGTAGGAGGGGGGAGGGCGGTGGAGGAGGGCTGTGGAGGACGGAGGAGGGAGGTTCAGTGGAAGAGGGCGGAGGAGAGTGAGTGAGAGGGTTCGATGAAGCTGCGTAAAGTGAGAACTGAGAAGGTTAATTCGATGAAGCTGTGTTGTGTTTTATCTGGTGTTACGGTTTGCGACGGACTTTTTGACGTTTCCGACGAGAACCCCCGTCGGAAATTTGCGACGAAAAACAAGTTCGTCGCAAACGTGAGTGGGAATTTTAGCGCCTCTTCTGCTGTGCATTTGCGACGACTTTTTTCGTCGGAAATCGGTCGGAAATTGCGACGGATAAGAGTTCGTCGCAAATGATGGTGGCTTAAACAGGTTTTTCTTGTAGTGACGCCAGTTCGCTCATAACAGTTCTACTTCCGTTGATTCTACGGTGGAAAATCAATCCTCTATCGACGCCGTATCTCAGTATCCATCTCGTACGTCGTCCAACGGTGGCAGAGGCCGTGGACGCGGTGGTCGGGGTAACCGGCTTTGTACTCACTGTGGACGCACGAATCACTCAATTGATACATGCTTTCTCAAGCACGTCTATCCTCCTGGGTTCCAACATCGAAAACCAGGCTCCAACACCTTTGCTAACAGTTCATCCACCACTTCCGCAACAAATAGTGTGCAAGATTCGAGTTCCAACTCTGACTCTGCTCCCTCAACTACTTCTACAGGTAATGCTTCTCTCACTGCGATTCAAGAGCAATACCAGCAAATCGTGCAGCTACTTCAGCAGTCAAACTTACTGGCCACTACCCCAGCCTCTGTAAACTCAATCTACACCACCACATCAGCTTCACACACTACCCCTTCCTTATCTGGTAAGATGAAACTTATTAAAATTGGCAAAAACAATTATCTTTGTATTGTTGATACTGGCGCAACAGACCACATCACTCACACATTTGCCAATTTCATTTGCACATATCACATTGCACCTAAAACCATGACTATGCCCAATGGTGATACTGTAACCACCACCATTGCTGGTTCTGTCTTGTTATTTGATTCCCTTTTACTCCACAATGTTTACTATTTTCCCTCTTTTCATGTAAACATTATTTCAGTTACCACTTTATTTGATTCTCTTCTGTATGATGTTCAGTTACATCCTGATCGCTGTTACATTTTGCAGTTATCTCACCCGAGGAAGACTGGATTTACAGCTAAACAAGCAGGCAAATTGTATGTGCTTGATACATCTCAGGTTCCTCCATCCAACTCTGGCTCTTGCAACAATCTTACTTCCCCTCAATTTGATAAACCATGTATGGATCCTGCCACCATTTGGCATTACAGATTAGGTCATTTGTCCACACCTATACACAAGTGTATTTCAATTCAGTTTCCTTTTGTTTCTTTTCATTCCAATACTAAACCTTGTGATACTTGTCACTATGCAAAACAAAAAACTCTACCTTTTTCACATAGCAATAATCACTCTTCTTCTATATTTGATTTGATACATGCTGACATATGGGGGCCATTTGGCACTCCCTCTATTTCTGGTCATAAGTATTTCCTCACGTTAGTAGATGATTTTAGTCGCTTTACTTGGACTATATTCATGCATAACAAAAGTGAAACCAGAAAACACTTAACCAATTTTTTTGCATTCATAGAAACTCAATTTCAAAAGAAACTCAAATGTATCCGTAGTGACAATGGCCCTGAATTCCTCATGAATGAGTATTTTTCATCTAAGGGTATCCTCCATCAAAGATCTTGTGTTGAGACACCTCAACAAAATGGGATTGTTGAAAGAAAACATCAACATATCCTTAATGTAGCCCGTGCCCTCTCCTTTCAATCCCACCTCCCTTCTAATCTCTGGCACCTAGCCATTCAACAAGCCATTCACATCATAAACAGACTTCCAACACCTCTCTTACAAAATAAATCACCCTATGAGTTACTACACACCACACCTCCCTCTCTCACTCACCTAAAAGTATTTGGCTGCCTTGCTTTCTCATCCACATTACATAATCATAGAACAAAATTTGACCCAAGAGCTAGAAAATCTGTCTTCCTTGGCTACAGAGAAGGCACCAAGGGCTACCTCCTTTATGACCTTATCACACATGAATTCTTTGTCTCTAGAAATGTAGCCTTCCATGAGACAACATTTCCTTTCAGCAACATTATCACTGCCAAACAAAATATCACTGCTACTCCTACCATCACCAATGATATTTCTAGCTTACCTTATGATATTCCTATCTCACCAACAACTCCTCACAACCCTCCACCATCTCCTTCTCATCATACTCTACCTCAAACACCACCTTTTGCCCCACAACAACCTGTTTCACATATCCAAACATCTCATCATACTCTACCTCAAACACCACCTCCTGTCCCACAACAAGTTTCACATATCCAAACTGGACAAACCAACAATTCTAACCAACCCCCTCCATCTCCTCCTCCTCCTCCTATCACTAGTGCAAAAAAGGGATTTAAAGTCAGGCGAAAAGGGGATTTAAAGTCAGGCGCCAGCTTGACTTTTATTAAGTCGACTTTGTATGTCAAGAGTTTTAAAGTCAAGAGATAGCCTGACTTCGTAAGTCTGATTTAAAGTCAAGCATTTATTTCGTCTGACTTCGTAAGTCAGTTTTAAAGTCAAGCATTTATTTTGCCTGACTTCCTAAGTCTGTTTTAAAGTCAAGCATGTATTATTGCCTGACTTCATAAGTATGTTTTAAAGTCAAGCATATATTTCGCCTGACTTCGTAAGTCAGTTTTAAAGTCAAGGATTTATTTTGCCTGACTTCGTAAGTCTGTTTTAAAGTCAAGCATGTATTATTGCCTGACTTCGTAAGTATGTTTTAAAGTCAAGCATTTATGGCCTGACTTCGTAAGTTTTTTTTTCAAATCTATACTTAAGTCAGGCATTATTGCGCCTGACTTTAAAAGTTTTTTTGTTTTTCAAATTTTGGTTTAATCTCCTACATACACCCTGGTTATACGATTTTGATCATTCTTCCAGCAAAACCAGCACATAAAATTCTACACTTAAATTCATCACATTCTACTTTAAGTACATCCAAAGCTAAAATTCATCACTTTAAGTAGAATTCTACACTTTAAGTACAAAATACATCCAAAGCTAAATTACATTAAAGCTAAGTACATCCAAATAGAATTATACACTTAAATTCATCACATTGTACTTAAATTCATCATATACAACAATTCTCTATGAACATGCCAGTGATTTAGTCATATGACAATGTCAAGCAATAAAACATAAAAGATAAGTAATCTACAAAACCAGTGAACAGCAGCAACTATGAACATACCATTGATGATCCATCCATGAAATTATAATTTTGACTGAAATCATTAATTCCAAAAAATTCATCAATTGTCCACTTTGACATATTTCCATATGTAGAACCACCACCATGAGACATCTTAGCTGGTGGAAATTGACCAACTCCTCCAGCTTCAATGGCTAAAAAACTTCATTGTAAATTACTTCAAACGACTGCTATCAACAAATATATGCTTTTACGCTGCTGCCTTCCATTCCATGAAACTCGAAGCTCAATACTTGCCACTTCTTATGTTGTTCTACCACTCCAATTATTGTCTTGGGTATTTCCATGAACCATTTCTCCAATAATGGTAGAGTTCATGAACTTGAAGCAACCCATTTTTGTGAATCTATTGATAACAAAAAGGCCTCTGTTAGAAGAATATCAGATATTGAAAGTGCTTGAAAGAAACCCATTTTCATTTTTAGACAGATTAAATACACTTGAGTTTTTTTTGGTGGAGATTAAATAAATAAATAAAACACTTGAGTGCACACTGAAAGAAAAAGGAAAAAACAGTACTATTGCCATGCATGGATCAGAAACATGGTTTGTAAATTTCTGGAGGAGAATGTAACAACAGAAATATATAATAGTAGTACCTTCTGGAGGAGATTCTGAGCTTCTGTAGATCAGCTTGCTCCTCTAGTTTCCTCCAAATCCAAATCCAAACACAACTAAATATTACCATGCAGCAGCAGTAGCAGGAGCCACAGGTCTTGTGGGAGTTCCATTAGGAGGTGAACCTCTTACAGTGCTAACAGAGTTCTGCTCCATAATCAAAATGAAGTTAGTACCTACATGTTCAGCTACAGAGTGCATTTAGCAGTATAGTCAATCTGGGAGAGCAACTCAAAAACAAATCAGCACAGAAGTGACCCAAGAAAAGCCAACACCCAACAATGGAGACAATACAACAAAACAAGAGTTAGCACATGAAAAGAAATGGCTTACACTTGTAGAATTTATCACAATGGGTTTTCCCGAACTGTTGTTGGTGCAATCATCTAACGGAGGAGGCAACGCATTCCCTGACCGTCGTTGCATATTGCTTGTAGCACCAGTAATTTGCTGAACACGACTTCTTCAAAACAACAAAGCAAGTGACTAAACCATCATAAGAAAAGCATTACATGCAGTTCATGCAATAGAAAATGTGGAAACATATAAGCATTGCATATCTGGCTGCCAATGCCACTATATATTAAGATAAAGTTAATAAATTTTAAATCAATAAGTTTGAAATCTAGAAAAGCACAAGGCACAGTTTGGAAAGTCCACCTAAGAGAAAGCCAAGTTCTAGGACATCAACCTGTATGCAACACTAATCAGGCAAATCAACCTGTATGCAACACTAAACATCTATTTTTTTGTCCATTTATAGTATCATAGGAAGGTTTCATGCTGAGACTCTGTGTTTGATGTGTTTAAAACCACATACTTTTGACTTCAAGCAAAAGAGGGAACATTGTTTTGGCCTTAGTGGCCAATCATCAGTTACAAAACTAAATTCTAAACAGCAGTGCTTCAGTAGCCTACAGCAGTCCTCCTGTTTAAAGCACAATTGTTTTTTGAGTTGTAATATGCCAACATTTGCATTGCACTGAATTATTAAAATGACAATGCTTGTGAAGAATTGTAAGAGAAATATACCTTGATAGAATTGTTTTCATATGCAAGCTTCTGGCACTCTTCAGAAAGCTTCTGAAGCTCTTCTCGGAGACTTCGATTCTCACCTCCAAGTGCCTCCACCCTCTTTTGAAACTCTTCACACTCAGCCTGGTTGGTACAAGAAATGCAAAAACACCATTTCAGTAAAATAGTAGTATGAATATAAACAAACACCTTTTTCAACTAAGTAATGTTTGTTACATAGATCAGACACAAATAATATCTTATTGTATAGCATGTCTATAAAGAAATGAAATCTTATAAAGAGAGAAAAGAAGAATATTTCACAACAAAAGAGAGGATCTTAAGACAGAGGTAGTTATTTGCAAATAATAAATCTCCTTTCTTCGAAATAGTTATGCATAAGCATTTGTTATATACCTCTGAATAAACATCTGTTATATATCTCTGCATCAGCATCGGTCAGTATACTGCAACCTAAAAATGCAGAGAAAAGCAAAAAAAAAGGAAAATAAAGGACCCACAATTCTGTAGCCATGGAGTTACTATTCATGTATTCATCAATCGAAAGATCTCTAATCATATAGTTAATTGTAATGGATTATATTCAATTTGAAAAGTCAATAAAAATGTATCAAAGCAATTCAAACTCCAAATTTTCAATTCCAAGGATCAATATATTACTAACATTTAACAGAACAACTCAGAATGAAAGCAAAATACTTATAATCAATAGTTATCCTACTTTTGTTATGATTATTGGAAGCAATCAGAATCTAAACCAAGTGAAGAATGTCTACTTTCCCAACATATGAGTATTTTGCAAGCCTTAAATTGTATTCAGCAACACAGATTTCTTTACAATTAGTTTTAATTGTGCTGAAATATTTAATTCTCCTCTATGGATACTACTCCAGCTGACATCACTTTGATATCCATGTGAAATATAGGTTGAACATACCAATAGAATGAGTTAAAGGTTGTGCTAACAAACATATAGTCCCACCTGTGCTAGCACCACCGTCATCTTAAAATTTGAATCCCATCTATCCTTGAAATCTAAAGAACAACACCATCATCTCCAAAACCTGTGAAATACAACAGTCCCACCTGTGTAGTTTCTTTGCAATCAATTTGGTATGTGCTTAGATGTAAAGAATACTACTTGAAAATTGCAGTTTATTCTGATGAACAACTAAATAGTATATCTAAAAATAAATCAAAATTAAAATAAATACTTGTCAGTTGCTGTTATATATCTGCAAAACTAAAAAAGTTGATAATCAACCAATCTTGAGAATTGTTCTAGTGTATCTCATTGGTCCAAATGTATCTAATGCAAAGCATACCATTGTGTGTCTCCTCATTCTAGCATACCATTGTCCTGCATATGTAGGAGAAACAATTACAATAAATGGTAAGTGTGAGTAAAAAGGGGCTTAACCTTTGTATTGTAAAAAACATAACCCAACATATATATATATATATATATATATATATATATATATATATATATATATATATATATATTATGAAGAGAAAGAAGAAAAACAATCAATTTAGCTAAATTGTGTAGAAATGCTAGATGAACTATAACTCTAGAAGATAAATTACATGAGTTCCTGATAACTCTATTTTATATAGAGTTATTCATACAATTAAGCTTGAGTTATTGCTTATTTTCAAGAACATTTATATATATTTATAGCTTATTTATCAAGGAACAACATTCTAAATATTCAAATGGATAAAAGGCAATGATCTAGGCAAAATGCACAAATCTTGTTAGGTTTGATGTTTTTGTTCAGTGCAGCTACTGCAGGAGTGGAATTACTGCCAACACCAGGAGTGGAAACACTAGGAGTGGAAACACTGCCAACACCTGCTAAATTCTGCAGTTTATACCAAAACATCCAAAGACCATTTCAATGCTTCCACACTTGATTTGTGACGTCATGCCTAGTCACCTAGAGCTGAGCCACTTGCAGAAGTCGGCGATACACATAAAAATCAAGTTGCAAGACTCAACTTATCTAAAAGACATGTGGCACTTCTCCAATGGACCTCATCTTTTGTTATGCATGCAAGCGACCAAACCTGTGCAGCTTTCTTGATTGGTTGTCTACAACTAACCATGTTTGGTCCCCTCAGCTGATCTTTCACGCCAAAGGAAACCCCTTGCAAGAGGAAAGCTTTCAAGCCTATAAATAGAAGCCATATCTTCACTTATCCATCATCTTTTACATCTTTAAATCCTTCATCTTTCATTTGTAATTCTTCATTTTTGTTTTCTGAAAGGATCGCTTAGTTTAGGTTTAGTTTATTTTCATTTCAAGTTTCTAAGGAGAGGAAGGTGAGGAAGTGCTTGACAACCATTCCCTTCACTTCTACTTTGAAGAAATTCGTGTAAGAAATCTTTATTGTACTTCAACTTAGGGAACTTAATGCAAAAGATCTTCTATTCAAGTAATCTCTACTCTTTTAAGTTCTTTTGCTTTATTATTCATTTACTTATGTTCTTTGCATATTCTTTGCTTTATAACATGAGTAACATGAGCTAAATTCCCTTAAGTTGAGATGTTCTAACCTTGTAATGAACTTCTAAATATGTTATTATGGTTTATGTAGTGTAAACACTTTAAACTCTTGCATAATACTTCTTTCAACTTATTCTGGAATCGATCACTTTAGAATAGGAAAAACTTGTAGCAGCAGACATGGGCTACATTTATGAACTCAAGAGTTAATAGGGACAAGTATTTAATAAATGAAACTTTGTTAAATACATGCTAAAACCTAGACATAGGATAGCATAGTCCTTAGGATAATAAAATTACAAGAGTGAACCTATTTAGCAACTTGAATCATTGTTAGGAGGCAAGGGAGGAATTGACAAACCTTTCTTTACTGTAAAAAACAAAGATCATAAGAGCTTGTAATGAAACTCTAAAGAGAAGTGCTGAAAGGCACAAACTGATGCACCTACATCCAGTGTTCCCACACTACATACTCCATTAAAACACTTAGAAGTAAAGTACTTGGTGAAAACATCTCAACTACTTTTTCCACTGATTTCTCACACATTTTATTGCTTATTACTATTTTTACTTACTTTGAAAACTCCAAACCAAAAATACTGAATAGTGTAGACACACTAAGTGTACACTTTGAACTACAAAAATTTACAATACATAATCCCTGTGGGTTCGACCTTTCTTATCACTTTATTACTTGTGTGACTATGTATACTTGCATATATTAAAATAACCACACCAGTTCCCAAGGATCACAATCTCCAAATGATTAGCATTTCAAAACCTAAATGTTATAAAGAATGATAAATGATTAATATGTGTGTTGCTAACTAAAAGATCGATTTTCAAGTGTTATCAGTTGAGTGAGCTTTCAAAAGGAGCATGCAAAGCATAAAAATTGTAGTGTTTAAGTATGAAACAACTCTGCAATGTTGGTGTAATCATCATTGTATCAATGTATGAAGCATGGTGTGATTAAACAGTAAATTCTTCTTTGTTTTGTGGGTACAGGAGTATTTATGCATAAGTAACGATTGAAATGAATCATAAAATACATTCAAAAGTTTGATCCATTAGAGAAATCTCCTTAAAGCATCTCAAAAAAGGAAAGGTAACACCAAGGGATATTGAAATAAAACTGTAGAAACATAAACATAAATGAAGGCAGTAATCAAATGATATCAGCAAAGACCTAATTATCAAGTATTATATATAGAATATAGAACATATAATAAGAAATCACGAGTTCAGATCAAATGAACTCGTGATTATTTCATAGCTACTCACCAGTTCAGATAGCTACTCACCATGTAGAAATGATATCAGCAAAGACCTTATTACACAACATTATTTCATAGCTACTCACCAGTTCAGATCAGAACATCTGAATCTAGCAATCTACAAAAAAAATTAAAATAGTATCACAGAATTGGAGAAAGAAATCTTCAGAATCTGCAAGGCTATTATCAAATGTCAAAATAGTTTCCTTTGAGAGTATGTAAGCAAATATCAACAAAACTAAATAGTAAGAAATCATAAGGAAGTCTATACTTGCCAACAAAATTTTATGCATAAATGATTTGAGAGAGCTACAAAATAAAAATACTTGCCACATTCCCTTCATAGCTTTCTAAAAGATAAGTTCGTATCAGTATAAATGGAAGGGATAAATGTAAATCAAATGGTTTAATTCACGAAAGAGTTTTGATCCAAAAAAGGAAAAGATAAACCATACACAGATGTTCATTCCGGTTCATTCTTACTGGGAGAGCCTTTTGAAAGCTATAATGGGATTGAAATTTTCACAAATCTGAATTAGTTTATGAATCAGAAATTCAGCATGATAGAACATTTCTTATTGATCAGTAAAATATAAAAACAAAGTATGAATTGTATGAATTGCATCGATCAAAACAATATGTATGGCAGGGCCCTGCTCCCCCTCCACTTTCCCACCAGTAAAGAGTGGAAGGGATAACTTGTTCCTGAATTGTAATTGTATGTTGCTTCCATCAGGGCCTTCTATGTGTTCGGGAGAAGAGTCAGAAGACCTGTATTTTATTTTGTGTATTAGAAAAAACAAATTATAGATACAAATACATTAAGATAAATCTACACAAATTATGGATCAAAAGCAGCCATACAAGAAACTAGTGAAAGCACTCACAACTCTGTCAAGGAAGTCAAATTGGAAAACGATGACGGTATTGGACCTTCAAAAGAATTACCCTGAAACCTCCTATGAAGATATACACCAATACACAGAAACAGTCAGTACACACTTGTGAAACAGAATAGGAAAGTAATCATAAAAACAAATATTTATTTTCACAATATGTAAGTAACAAAAATAGATGCTTTTGGTAGTTTGTTTAGCAGTGCTTAAACAAGCAAAGGGAATTCGCGGCCTAAACCTGCATGTGTGTCAACCAAAAAAATTAGTTGTGTTCTTAGAAAATATAGGGGTAAAAAATAAGCAATGGAACAAAATAAAGCAACTTTCATCCAATCTGATTAGCCTTATAGTATTTTCATGATCATCCAACTTCTATATCTCCAATGCTAAAATTACAATAACAGAACCCAGTCAATCTGAAATGTTGGAGCCAAGAATCGAACACACGGATGGTGGCTGATGAGGACAAGACTCCACCACTGCAACAGAATCTGATTGTTGTTAAAGTCTCGCTAATATAATATTAATTAGTCAAGTTACAAGTTACACATTTACATGTTGAAGACAAGCACTACAAGTTTTAATGGAAACCACATTTGAACATTTTTCCATTAAAAACAAAAATGTTCAGCCAAGCAGAATCAAACAGAAGCAAATAAAAAAATATAATCAGACACACAACTCATGTTAAAAATGCAGTATACTGCAATTTCTTGTACATCAAATGCATTTTAGTAAACTAAGCTAAAGGAAAAGACTGAAGTGTAGTTTCATGGTATTACCCCACAGATAAGTTAAATTCCATGGCTATTATGAAATTTCAGCAACCATTTTCTAAGTTAAATTCCATGGCTATTATAAAAAAGATGATACAAATGGCTAAAATCGCTTAAAAGCTTAAGCTATGGTAAATAAAAAAAGGTTCTGTAAGTATAGAAATAGAAATAATGATATATGAACTCATCAAATAAACACATACCAACATTAAAATACAAACATTATGAAATAAAACCACAGATAAGTTAAATTCCAGCAACCATTTTCTAAGTTAAACACATACCACATTAAAATACCAATATTATGAAATTTCAGCAACAATTTTTGAAAACCAAAGTATGCATGAACTCTAAACTATTTGTCTATGCGAGAGACTGGAAGGCACTTGTTCTAGCAGTCATATGTCATGATACACCATTTTTTCTCAAGCATTAATAACCTAAAGAACCCTAAAATAGCACCAGCATTCCACTATCCCAACCTTTTCTTCAAAAGACAATAATTACAGAGTACACAATCCTTTACAAAACAAGTTATATACTCCCACATTAAACGTGCTCTTAACATAATATTGAATGTTGATTGAATAACCAATTGACAAAAAACTACCTTGCATAGTGAGTCTCAAGCTGTACTCCAAAAGCCGGCATAATCACAACAGACTCTGCAAGCAACAACAAAATAATATTAGGGTTTTTGGAAGAAGAAGAAGAAGAAGAAGAAGAAGAAGAAGAAGAAGAAGAAGAAGAAGAAGAAGAAGAAGAAGAAGAAGAAGAAGAAGAAGAAGAAGAAGAAGAAGAAGAAGAAGAAGAAGAAGAAGAAGAAGAAGAAGAAGAAGAAGAAGAAGAAGAAGAAGAAGAAGAAGAAGAAGAAGAAGAAGAAGAAGAAGAAGAAGAAGAAGAAGAAGAAGAAGAAGAAGAAGAAGAGAGGTTTGAGAGTGAGAGAGAGAGAGAGAGAGAGATAATGGCGACTAGTGGGTGGAGTGGTGGCGACGAGTTCGCGAACGAAGTGCACGGCGAGGCGTGGCGGAGAACGGCGTGAGATCTGAGCTTCGTGCTCTGAGAGTGAGATCTAACAGTGAAAACGGCGTGAGAGTGAAAACGGCGTGAGATCTGAGAGTGAGAAGGGTTCTGACTTCTGAGAGTGGAGAGCACGAAGGGTTCTGAGAGAGAGAGAGTGTGAGATCTGAGAGTGAAAACGGCGTGAGAGTGAAAACGGCGTGAGAGTGAAAACGGAGAGTGAGTCCAATACACGAAGGTCAGATCTGAGAGTGGAGAACGGCGTGAAGGGCTCTCAGAGTGGAGAACGGCGTGAGAGTGAAAACGGCGTGAAGGGCTCTAGGAGTGGAGAACACGAAGGGTTCTGAGAGAGAGAGTGAGATCTGAGCTTCGTGAGTCCAATACACGCCTGAGAGTGATAAGATGTGTTCGCGTAAGGGAAATTATTTTTTTCTATTTTGGTACTTTAGAAGTCACGCGAATACACGCCTGACTTCTAAAGTACTAAAACAGAAAAAAAGAATTTCACTATTAATTACAAGTTTGCCACCGTGTTTACTTATGTAGTCAGGCGAATACACGCCTGACTTCTAAAGTCTAATTTTTTTCCTATTTTTTCACTTTAGAAGTCAGACGTGTATCCGCTTGACTTTAAAACTCACGAGTTTTGCCTCTTAATTACAAGTTTGCCATCGTGTCTACTTATGTAGTGAGGCATCTGAGCGCCTGACTTTAAATGTCTAATTCTAATCCCATTTTTGCACTAGTGTATCCGTAAATCTACAAGAATCACACACCCTCCTAGTTACTTATCTGAGTATCACTACAATTTACTTGCCTCCAAGCTGCCAGTCTCTGCCTCAGGTAACTCCAATTATCCTCTCTCCTTTGTTTTTTCTTACTCACAATGTAATTCTATTTACAAAAATTTCTGTCTAGCCATAACCTCAATCACTGAGCCTACAACCTATAAACAGGCAAGTAAGTTTGACTGCTGGCAAGTAGCTATGAGGTCTGAATTGGATGCTCTTGCATCAACCAACACATGGACTATTGTTAATCTACCACCAGGTAAACAACCCATAGGCTGTAAATCGGTTTATAAGATTAAACATCATGCTGATGGGTCCATTGAAAGATACAAGGCCCGTTTAGTTGCAAAGGGTTACATTCAAATAGAAGGAGTGGGCTACTTTGACACCTTCTCTCCTGTGGCAAAACTAACCACAATCCGAACTGTTCTCTCTCTAGCTGCTATCAAGAATTGGCATCTAGAACAACTTGATGTTAATAATGCTTTTCTACATGGAGACCTCAATTAGGAGGTCTACATGGACATCCCTCCTGGCTTGAATGTTCCTGCTACATCCTCCCCTAGCTAGCACTCAAGTGTGCAAACTAAACAAATCTCTTTATGGTTTAAAATAGGCCAGCAGACAATGGTACTCCAAATTGTCTACTGCACTCATTTCTTTGGGATATTCACAGTCTAATGCTGATCATTCTCTTTTCACCAGGCTAGATGGTACTCATTTTACTGCCTTGTTGGTTTATGTTGATGATATTGTACTTGCTGGTAACAACTCTGCTGAGATTTCTTCTGTGAAAAAGTTTCTGGATTCTAAGTTCCGTATTAAAGATCTTGGCAGTCTTCGTTTTCTTGGCCTGGAAGTTGCAAGGACCAAGCAAGGCATCTTTCTAAACCAAAGAAAGTATGCTCTTGAGTTACTTGAAGAGAGTGGCATGTTAGCCACAAAACCTAGCTCAACACCTTATGACTCTTCCCTCAAATTACATGACACTGATTCTCCACCTCTTGAAGACATCTCTTCCTACAGAAGAATGATTGGGAAACTGCTATACCCCACCACTACTAGACCTGACTTGGCCTTCATAGTTCAGCAACTTAGCCAATTCATTTCCACACCCTTACAGATTCATCACCAAGCTACATTACGGGTTCTCAAGTACATCAAGAATGCTCCTGCTAAAGGCTTATTCTACTCTGCCTTATCTACCCTGAAATTAACTGGCTTTGCAGATTCTGACTGGGCTACTTGTCCTTCAACTAGAAGATCAGTGTCTGGTTACTGTGTTTTTCTTGGTTCCTCTCTACTGTCATGGAAATCTAAGAAACAATCAACTGTCTCTAGGTCCAGTTCTGAGGTAGAGTATCGTGCCTTAGCTAGCCTGATATGTGAACTTCAGCGGCTCCAATACTTATTTACTGATCTACACATCAAGTTTCAAGATCCTACATCAGTCTATTGTGATAACAAGAGTGCAATCTATCTTGCTCATAACCCTATTTTTCACGAACGAACAAAACACATTGAAATTGGCTGCCATGTTGTTCGTGAGAAGATTCACAGTGGCCTCATCCACCTACTGCCTGTTCCCTCTGCATCACAGCTAGCAGATGTTCTCACAAAACCTCAGCTATCTCCTGCCTTCAATTCATTTGTATCCAAGCTTGGCCTCTTCAACATCCATGGTCCAGCTTGTGGGGGGGGGGGGGGTATTACCTGCTGTAAATATAAATTATGGTATAAATATTTAACTGTAGTTAGATTTACTCCAATTCTAGTTAATAGGTCCAGTTAGTCATGCAACTGTATTTAGTTACATTCAGTTAGATAAATTATTATCTATTTTTCACTTGTATATATATTGTACAGCTACTCCATTGAGAATCAATGAAGATCAGAATGTTAATTCAATTTCAGTTCTCTTTCTATGCACTGAGTGATCATTAACAAATCACAATCTTATGAACATACACCAATCACAATCACAATTCTTGTAATTTCATGCCACATAACTTTCAGATGCAATGGGGATAATATTCTCAGGACGTTTATCATTTTTAATTATTAAAATTTTTAATATTTATATTTACATTCTAATTATAATATTTACAATTTAATTACAATATTAAGGTAGTGATCCCGTAAAAAAAACGTAGTAATTATAGTTTTTGAATTATAGTACATTCTTTAACAAACCTTTTTTAATATTTAACTTATATTAAATTTTATAATTAATATTTAAATTTGTTAATTATTAATATTTTTAATATTCATATTTACATTTTAATTACAATATTGACATAGTGATAGTGTTTTTCTGACACATAAATGTTTGTGAAGGAGAAGGTTTAGTTGAATTTTTGGATATTAAAGGATATAGTATATGAGTATTATAGTGTTATTCAAAGGCAAATTAAATGATTTTTTTTTTATTAATTGAAGTTTTTCACATTTTCTTTCATTAGAGGTTCGAGACATCATTAAACACTAAATAAACACCTTTCTCAACGAGAATTCAAACTTTAATTCTCCAAATTGTGAAAGACTACTCCATCCACTAAACTCAATTTCGGTTGGGAAATGAAAATCGGAGGATTGATTGTGTTTTGTTACAATTTTTTTTTATAAATCTGGTATCCTCTGCGCGCAATTGTAGAGACAAATACCTCGAGCTGAGTAGGACTGCAAAGCTCTCTCTTAAGAGAATTAACACCGCTGCACGCCAAGACTGAATTCGAACCCAAATCATTGGTTAAGCAAGCTGAAAGAGACCCATATCATCTCATCCAAGTGCTCTTGGGTGTTTTTTTGTTACAAATGATAAAAGAAATGAAAAAAATGGTTGGATAATAGAATATAAATCGTTTTTTGTTTGTCAACAAGAAAGAATATAAATCTTTTATATCAAAAAAACAATTATAAAAAATGATATATAATTTCTTAAAATTAATTTTAAAAACGGCTGGGTTGGTATAAATAAATAAATTAAAAACGTAAAGGGGAAGAAGAGTAGTTGACAAGTTGAAAATTTTGTTTCAGTGAGACGCTTTTCTCTCATTCCAGACTCATACCCGACGCTTTCTTCATCATGTCTCCTCCCAATGTTGTAATCTCTCTCTCTCTCTCTCTCTCTCTCTCTCTCTGCATTTCAATTTCATTCTTTGAACTCTGATCTCGTTCCCAACACTTTGCATGATCACCAATTTGTTTTTGTTTTTTTCTTGGTTCCTTCAAATTTTGATCTCATAGATCTGGCTTTGTTGATTTATGTTAGTGTAAAAGCATGTGAAAACATCACCTGTGAATTGAATTTGTATTGGAATTGAATTTTATCATCTAATTAGTTGATCATTTTTTTGTGAATTTAGCTTAGGGTTGGACTTAGACGACTTTCTTCTATTTGATCTGACACTGTGGTTCTTGGTTGGTTTTAGAGTTAAACAATTTTGTTTAATTTATGATAATAATTGATTTATTTACAATGTGTTATTGATCCAGGGGATTCCGAATTGAATAGTAGTTCGTTGTGTGGAAGTTGGGGTATTTGTTTCTTTCATTTCATGAACTTTACTGGCTTGTGTGCCTGAAATTGATTGAAGCTGGTTAAAATGAATTAAGGCCTGTTTGGATTGTTTTGTTTGGACTTATTTACTGACATAAGTACTTGTGTTACTGTTTGAGAGCAGCTTATAGTTTATAAGAAAAAAGTTTGACTTTATTTTATCTTTTATTATAAAAGAAATTTATACGTAAGCACTTATATGATAAATGTTTATGCTATAAGCGTGTAATTAAGTTTCCTTACTGTGAAATTGGGAGAGATGAGATTTGTGAGATATTTTTTGATGAATGTTCTGATATTGTAGTGTGCTGTTGTTAGGAGTCATGCCCTTCTGTGAAGAACATCCTTCTTCTGGATTCTGATGGGAGGCGCGTGGCGGTCAAGTATTTCTCAGAGGACTGGCCAACCAACAATGCAAAGGAAACTTTTGAGAAGATTGTCTTCACCAAAACTCAGAAGACCAATGCCCGCACAGAAGGTATGTGCTTCTTTATCTAGAGGTCTTTACCCTATGATTGCAATTTGGAATAAATTAGATTGATTAGTAATCACTACTCTGCAATGACAACATTTTATGGGTTGTTTTTTTGTATGACAGCGGAAATAGCAATGTTTGAGAATAACATTGTTGTTTACAAGTTTGTCCAAGATCTTCACTTCTTTGTCACAGGGGGTGACGACGAAAACGAGCTTATCTTGGCCTCAGTTCTGCAGGCATTTTTTGATTCCGTTGGCCTCCTGCTCAGGTTGCTTTTCTGATACTTAACTGTTTAGCTGTGTCACATTCAAAGTTGTTATCAATATGCACTTGTCCTGATGATTTGACTGGCTTCTCCACTCCAGAGGCAATGTGGACAAGAAGGAAGCACTTGAGAACTTGGATCTCATTCTATTGTGCATCGATGAAATTATTGACGGCGGGTATGTCATAGGCTATTCATTATAATTTTATCTTCTATGTTATGTTTTTTAGGTTCTTTAAGTATTCTGTTGCTCTTCCCCCTTCTTCCAAAATACAAATTGTAGGAACTATTTGATCTATCTGAGAGACCAATTCTTTTTATGCAATTAAATTGTTGCAATTGTTAATTTTTTCATCATACAAAGGAAAGTCACGCAAGACAAGGACAAGATTAGATCAGGAATGATATTATTAGAGAGAAAATTGGGGTGTCTCTCATCATAGAATTGATGATAAAATCTCATCTTTAGTGATTTGGGCATATATGGAGAAAACCTGTGAAGTACAGGTCAAGAAGGTAAACCAGATGGTCCAATAGTTTAGAGGTAAAGGAGGAACAGGGGAAACTATTAAGAGATATTTGGATTTAAAGGACCCATCGTTAGATGAGTCATGATAGGACATATAATGTTATTTGATATATGTAAAGGATCTCACCTAGTGAGAAACGACTTTGGTTGTTGTTGTAAAAATAATGTTCATTGAACTGTTATTTGGCTAGGAAAGAACATAAATATTAGACACTAGAGTTTCAATCTTTCTAAGTTCGTATCATGATATTCTTGAATTCGATGAGCATTAAAATGCTAAAGAAAAAATTAGGACTACTAGAGTATTTATGTACCACTGCTTTATCTAGTGTGATCAATGTGGTGCAACAAATATCACTTGCATAAGTACTATTCAGTATCTGACTATATTCAGCCAGAGTTGATTTGTTGGTATCTTCAGCCAGAGAAGATTTGATTGAATACATCATACTTAAACCAAAAATTGCGCTAATTTTTTCATACAAGGATGCTAGTTTTGCTGTGCTCCTTTTTATTGTTAAGCGAGCCACATGGCCTTAATTGGTCTAGACCCATGATCTCATCATTTCCTCTTAAATTAAAAGATGCTGTTTAAATGAAAACAATAGTTTTGGATGAAGCGCAAGTTTCACTGCATGTTTCTTTGGATTTTTGAATAATGATGCTCTAAGCCATGGCTTTTAATTAAGAGATCATGGCTTAACCTTAGAAGGCATGACATAAAATCTTGTATAGACTTAAGTATCTTACTACTACAAAAAAATTCCCTATCTGTGTCCTGTGGGATAAAATTCACCGTACACCCATAGTTATAGTACCTGTGGGATGAAATTCACCATTGTGATTTCAATCATTAATACGTCCCACAGTATTGAAATTTAAGAAGGCATACCCTCTGACCTACTTCACCCTTGAATGCCCTTCCACTGCCCTTGTCTCCCCACATTGTTCTTCATTTGTTTCCCCACTCAATTAAGCATTTCCCTCTTTACCTCAAAATTTGTTTTTTCTTTAATGGCTCTGCTTTGGTCTCACTCAAATTTCATGTCTCCATATTTTGTGCAGTATCATTCTTGAAACTGATCCAAATGTTATAGCTGGAAAAGTTGCAAGTAACAGTATAGATTCTGGAGCTCCTTTGTCTGAACAGGTATGTTACATCTTTCACATTGATACCAGTAAAGAAAATTTAAATGAAAATCACTCATTTGGGGTATAACTGTATTTCTTTCCATTGCAGACACTAAGTCAAGCATTGGCCACAGCCAGGGAACATCTTGCAAGATCCCTTCTTAAATGAACTACATATGGAATTTGGCAATGGAGAGAAATTATATTTTGGCTTTTGCTAGACGCGCTTCTAAGAACAATCATATTGCCTTTTCGAGCATCGAAAATGATGTTGACTTGTGCTAAGAAAATTGATTTTGACATACGAATATAGGTTTTTCTGGCACTTCTTTTCTTGTGACATTATGTTCATTTAATTACCCATTATAACAACATAAACAATATACTCTTAGTTTCTGAAAATTTTGTGGAACTCGACACGAGCACATTAGTGATTTTAGGATTTTGGTAACTAAATGCGTTTTTTGTTTGTTGTAATGATCGAGTTAAGTGAGAATCATGTTATAGAAGAGAAAGAACGAGTTGAGTTGGAGAAGAAACAAAGGAAGAGTGATGATGTTCTTCTCTCCATGCACTTTGCATTGCACTGCGCGGGCATCCAAATGCACTTTCATTATCTTTTTCCTTTATTTTTTTAATTAATTGGATGTTGTTTAATTTTGCCCAACTGTACATGATGCACCGTCAATGTGAATCAGTTTTACATCAAAATCCAATAAGAGTCTACTACAGGATATGTTTGGATTATAGTTTACATAAGTAAGTTCGATTTTTTGTTAGGAGGCAAGCTAATTGTGTCGCTCACATCCTTACAAGGGCGTCACGATTTTTCGCTAGCTCCAAAGTTCATGATTTGATTCCAACCTGTATTGAAACTACTATTATTAATGAAATGATCTAAGTTTCTTATTGTCAAAAAAAAATAAGTAAGTTCGATTAAACCTCTTTTTGTAAATTGAGTTTAGTTGAAATTGATTTTTATCAACATGATTTATGCTTGGCCACTTTTTCTTAAACATATGTTTTGCAAAATTGCATAGTCCAATCGAAAGTATTTTTATATATATAGTAATTATTTAAATGGTTGAGTTATATACCGTGTTTTAAAAACCGAACTAACCAGACGATTCAACAGGTTAAATCATGACCCGACACTCACTTCGGTTCAGTTATTTGAGCGGTTTAATTTAATTGCAATTTCATCTAGTTCTTAGTGATTCAAAGCAGTAGAACCATGACTCGACACTCTCTTCAGTTTAGTTATTTCAGCGGTTTGACCGCAGTTTCATGCAATTTTAAGCGATTTAAAGTAGTTGAACCATAACTCAAATGTCTTGTCGATTTGATGTCCAGTTCGGTTTTCAGTTTTATAATATGTTTTCTTTTCTTTTCTTTTAACTATACACATGAAACTTATCAAATACACAATTTGGACAAGTGTCAAGCTCACAGACATTCCAACAAAACATTATCAAAATAATATTATTTTGTTTAACTGCTTTTAGCTCTGGACAAAAGGACGATGATAAGAAACCAGTTTTTTTATTCAACTTACACAAAAAAAGATTCCTACAAATAACCTATTATAATCACCAGTTCACCACCAAATAAACCTATTATAATAATGTCTTTTTTATTTACTCTAAGCTTTCAACTATTTTCTTATTCAATATATTTTATTACGAGACTATTTATACAAGATAAATGATAGTCAGTACGATACGAAAAATACGGACACACAATAATGGTGGGTTAGTTTTCTTTTTTTTTCTTTCGCAACTACATAATCAAAATATGCGGTGCTTTTCGTAGGTTTCTTCAAAAAAAAGTTACGTACCAAATAGCGGTACTGTTTATACAAATATGCTTTTTTTGATAACTTAAAAAATGGGTGACAATTTTTATCATAGATTTCTCACATATTTTTTAAGTTAACGATGCTTAATATTTTAATTATTAATATGTTATGTGACATGTCGTCTGGATCATTAAATGACATGACATAGAAATGTGAAACTGCGTCGGCTGTCACGTCATTTAAAGAAGTCTATGCCAGTTTTTTTTTTGACAGGACTTCAAATCAACAAAATAAAAAACCCCTTTGAACTAAATGTCTAAATTTCTAAAAATAGGGAGACTAAATATCTGAATTTGTGAAAATAGAGCGACCAAAACTATAATTTAACCTTAATTTTATATAGACTAAATTAAATATAGTATTGAGTGCCTATCAATATATATATATATATATATATATATATATATATATATAGATTTGAAATTTAAATATACTCAGCTTAAAAAAAAAGGGTTCATTGTTATAATCTCATATATACTGCGAATACCGTCGCTGCAGTCACTCTGCAGCTGGGTATTCGCGCGAAATATTTCACGTTACCGCACCCAACCATAACCTTCATTGGCCCCCTCCTCTCTTCATCTTCTTCTCTCTCATACGATCCTCCTCCTCTTCCTCTCTTTCATCCGCTCCTCTACTCTTCTTCTCTCTCATCCGATCCAATCTCTCAAATCCCCCTTCTCCTCACCTTGGTTCTTCAACCGCAAAAACGAAAAAGAGAGAGAGAGAGAGAGAGAGATTTGAGAAAGAAGCCAGAGATGGAGTCCATGGCAGCGCAACACTGTAGAGACCATGCACAGTGGTGAACACGGTCGGAGGATGGAGAGAGGCGGCGAAGTGGAGTCCAAAAGTGGTTGTCGCAGATCTGGGACGAAGAAGGAGCCTGATTCTTCTGTGGAACCGAATGAGGTACATCTTCATTATTTTTGTTTTTCAATTCTCAGTTACAGCCTACAAGTAGCCACGCTATACTTGTTAGAGTAACGAACTCTGTCTTACTCTCCTTCCTCAATTTTGCATGCCCATTTTTTGTTTCTTACTTTATTTGCGTTAACCATTCAAAAAGTTGATTTTCTCTTTTTGGGGTGTTCTTTTGTAAATTAGTAATTGACCCTTTTTAATGATGTTTCAATTTTTTATGATTTTATCTTCGATTGTTATTTCTGACTGGATTTGGATTGTGTTCATGTGTATCGTTTTATTGGTGTTATATGCTGAGAAATAGAATGCCTTTTTTGTGTTTGGGAAAATTCCTGGGAGATCACTTTTTCTGCTAAGGATATTGATGTGACGGAATGGAAAGGAGATATACTGGCAGTGGGTGTTACGGAGAAAGACTTGACTAGAGATGCAAAATCTGGGTTTGAGAATCTGGTTTTGAACAAGATTGACTCTAAGTTGGGTGGTTTGTTAGCTGAGGCCTCTTCTGAAGAGGATTTCTCAGGCAAAGCTAGCCAATCAACGGTTCTTAGAATTGCAGGACTTGGATCAAATAGGGTTGGATTGATTGGTCTTGGACAGTCACCTTCTACTATAGCACTGTTCAGGGGTCTTGGTGAGGCTGTGGTGGCTGCTGCCAAGTCTACTCAGGCTAGCAACATATCACATAAACTGTCCGTATTAAAACACCTCAAGAAATTTCATGATCGGCCACCTTCCTCCGACAACCACCGCAATGGAAACCATCTCCGCCACGCCGGAAACAAAACTCGTGGCCAATCCTTCTTCTTCCTTGCTGGTGTGGTGATTTTCTTCCTATTTCATCTCTGTTTCGATTTCCATAGATTTTTTAAAAAGAAAACTTAGCTAGATTTTTGTTCCAATCTCAACTATGGCTTATGTTGGTGATTGAAAATCGAAGAGAGGGTGAAAAGGCCAAACCTGGTGTTGGTTCTATTGTTCTTACATTATCAAATGATGCCACTAATACCATGGTAAGATGAATTATGTCCTTTGTTTACTAATATCTGTGGCTACATTTTTATGTCATTATTATTTGCTAAATGATTAGTTGTATCAACTTCAGAACTTTGAGGTGCTATATTTTCTAAGAAGAAAAGCTGCCCCAAAAATGTTGTTTCCATCATATTGGGAGGAGTTCATGGGCTTCAACTCTTTCCTCTTACCCAAAGAGTTGCAACACCTGCGGTGAGTAAAAGTTATTGTCTTTATTTATAGGTTTATTTATTTATATTTTGTAATCTGCCACATTCCTAATCCGTTACCATTATTAATATTATTTTAATTTTTATATTTTTTATTTTTATTTTGTAAATTCTCTACTAATTGGAGTTGTTGCTTTTGTAGTTAACAAAGCTGATGTTAACTATAGTAATCGAAAATGCACATTAGCACTGGAATTTTACAAATTCTTACTAATATGAGTCTGACTATCTATTTCATCTTTTTATGTTTGGCTTCTCATTTTTATTTTGTGTCTTTTATCATCTGATTTTAATTTAATTGTTGTACTTGGTATTTCAGAGTTCATCACTTTGGGGAACTTTATATGTAGATATCTCTCTGTACGTGGAAATCATTATGTGGATACTTTTTTATAAATCAGTGAAGTTTCATTTCTTGGATTTGATCAATTTTGTGCTAATTCAGTTGGCTGAACTGTCTGATTAGTTCTAAGTGCTACTTACTGCTTTAGAAATAATGTCAGAAAGATTGATATTTTGTTTCTTTTTCGAAGATGTAGGATTTTAAAGTGTTGGAATTTTCATTTTATGGATATGGATATATCCAATTCTGATGCTGTTTTAAAAATTATTTTGCATTACTTCTGCCCTTTTATAATTATGTTGATGCATGTTACATTGGACATACATGGCTGATTTGGAATCTGTTATGAATTCCATTTTTAATGATATATAATATACAGAAGATTCTGAAGTTCAATCAAGTTCACATCAAGATATTGTCAACATATTTCTGAATTCTGCAAATTTCTCGGTGCATGAAGGTTGCACTGAAGAGCCAATAATCTTGATTTCCGCTTCTGATTTTGTAGAGAATACCGAGAGATGAGGGAAAAGAGAGGGAACCGATAGTGGGGGAGATGTGACGGTGATGGAGAGATGCGGTGGTGAGAGAGATGGTGGCGGCGCTGGAGAAGATGCGCGTCAACCAGAGGCTTCGAAGGCCGGCGAAAGCAAGACGTGAAGGGGAGCGCAACGGGGTTTCAAGATGGTGCGGTTGCTGTAAAAAGAGTACACGACGGCGAACGGTTGCGTGCTAATTTTATTTCTGTTTCATCTGTATCTCCGTTTAGTGCTTAAATTACTCCCTGATTTTTTTTACTCTTCATCGATTTTGCCTCCGTTTTTACTTATTTTAGAAGCGAACAGCCTTGGAAAAGCAACAGGAAGCAACTAAAATTTGGGCAACTAATAACACAATATTGGAGGAAAGAATTAGTACTGAAGTGTATAAAAATGGAAGAACAGTGAAGAATTGGTACTGAAGAGTCACCGCCTCTGTTGAGAAAGAAATTTGAGATGTTGAGCGATTTGGAGGAAGAAAACCAAGGCAATTTTGTAAGTCTGTCTATCCAGATGTTTATGTAAATTTAGATCTTTTTCTTATTCTTTCTATTAGCTAAAGAAAATGATGTTTAATTACATGAATATCATCTATGTTTCAGGACAGAAGAGAGAGTAAGAGACTAACAGCGACAACCGGTTGTGACGAGCTTAGTGTGAAGAAACTCATAGAAGAAGAGATGTTTATTGACCGGGATGAAATAAAGGAACAAGGTAATGTTGTAGAATCAAAGCAATTCGGATTAGCGTCTAAAGGCTCCCTGAAGACAGATTCCAAAAGAAAAAGGAAATATCGCAAGAAAAGTAGTGATATGGACACACATGATTTGAGTTCAGCCTTGAAGAAACTTGAATACTCACATAATCAGCCTACAGAGTAACAACAATCAAGAGATAATATTGATTTGGACAAGATAACGGATGATTTTTGTCACTTTGAAGCTGCGTGTTCATTGATGCATGACAATGATGGCGAAGATCATGCGCAAACGAACCAAAAGCATTTAATTTCTGATGAATTTGCAAGAGATGCAATTCATGAATTTGTGAATCAGATGATATTAAATGGCAAAGATCTGGCAGAAGATAGAAAATCACTTTCCTCACATGAACTCATGGAAGCAATTCAGGTTATAAGCTCAGATAAGGAATTGCTTCTCATACTTCTACAAGACCCGAATTCACATTTACTGAAGTATATTCAGGAGTTGGAGAATTCCCAAGTGAGAGGTGACAAAGAATACATTTCAGTTACCGGTTCCAATTTCTCTGAACAAACTACGGAGATTGCCTAAATGAGGTAATTTCACTCACTACATTATATCTTTATGTAGATCATTGATTTCAATATAAACTTACTACAATGCCAGTAGCACAATCAGTTATAATGGACCACTTAAGATTGCTTTGAAAGCCTATGTGACTATAAGATTTTCTATGAAGTCTAAACTATCATTTGATTCTTTTGAAGGATGTAAAAGAAGAGAACCAACCATCATCTCCTTCTCACTCTTCCATCAATAAGAAAATGGAAGAGCTGGAAAGTAGTGCAGATGTATCCGGGCAACCAAGTCTTGTAGTTACTAAAAGGAAAAAAAATTCAATAAACAGCATTAGTTATATTTGCTTCTTAAATTTCTCCCTTTGTTTAATCTTTGTTTGTCTTTGTTGGTATTTATATTTATAGGTACTATATTGAGGAGAGCAAGAACAAGAGAAGGATAATGCCTCTTTTGCAACCATGTTGAACAACAGAAGTACATGTCTCTTGCTAATCCTATGACCTCATCTTATGGGTGTTAACAGTGAGTCAAGGACCATGTAAGATGGTATGCCCATAACCTATACCCTCCACACATATAGATTGCACACTGTGCTGACAGTGAGTGAAACCCATGTGTTTTATATCTAATTTTTTTATTGAGCTGTAACCATTTAGCTGTATAGTTATGAAATCAATTAGAAAGTTATTTTTCAATTTTTAGCTTTCAGTTAGCTTTTGTGTGTCAATGTCTTTTATTTGCTTTTTCTTTTGTTTGTTTGACTAATTTTTAATTTTCCCTCTTTTGTGTTAACATGCATAACTTGCTTTTGTATTAGGTGTGGGATATCATTTCATTCCCTATCTTTTGACCCTAATAAAATTATTTCAGCCTGGTATTAGATTATTAACTTTTTAATGCATCCAACTTGATAGAAGGAACATGTGATTGATACTGCAACAACAGTGCTTACTGGAATAGTTTCTTGATAGCTTCCATTGCAACAATTTTTTTCTTATACTCTCTTTTTTAAGAATTTTTCTTTGCATCTTGTGAATGGAAGCTATCCTGTTTATTTTTTAGTTCAAATTCAAATATTAATTGTCTCCATCTTTTACTAAAAGTTTGATTTTGGGTGGTTTTGGTTATTCGTTTCATTGTTTGGAGAATGCTGTGAGCAATTTTGTTAGAAAATGTTATAATGATCAAATGTGAGCTTGGATAGTGATTTACAATTCAATTCATGTTGCCTCTTTGAACACCTTTGGCAGTGGCTTCATCTGATTTTTGTCCTTAGTGTCAGTAGTTAATTCGTTGAGCATCAATGAATTATGTTGCAAGACTGTTGAAAAACAATACCACTTAATCTACTATTATGTATCAACCACCTAAGGGAGCTGTGTTTGTGTGGCAGGTAACTCAATCAAATTCCAGCATTGGTTTTGATCAAAAAAAATATATTCCAGCATTGGATAATTTGTTGAAAAAGGGCACAGTCCAACAATATGCTATCTTGTGTCCGGTGGCCAAGATGCTATCTTAAGTGCATCTCTTTACATAGTCAATTGTTTACTTGAAGTTTCTAACTTTTAATTTCTTGTAAAATTTGTTTAGGCCACCAAATACATCACAGCTGTAGGATTCAATGCCAAGTGGCTTGGCATATTTGGAAATGGCATGGTGCCGTCTTTTATTGATGCACATACTCTAACTCTGTCAGGTACAATCAGACAAACTTATACTTTTATCAGATATGAGAATGTCGCTTATAAAAAAAAAATCTGATAATGTCAGACTGATAAATGTTTATAGATTTTGTTAGATTGTTCCTCTCTTTTAGTGTTATTGATAATAAAATAAGAATCTCTACATAGTGAATCTCTACCCAGGATTGCATTTTGAATTTATTATACATTGCATAGCATATATTGAAATTTCATTTTTGACTGAATGTAGCATTTGTGGGGATAATATTAGGAAGTATAGGCTTGTAGTAAATTGCTTACTAGATATATACCATAAAGTTACCTACTGAATAAACTTCAATAATCAATTTACATCGGATCGAGATTACTAGGATTTATGATAGGTTACTAGAATTGGGCCTTAGCGCAATACAGGGGCTGAATAGGGAATTATTAGTTATGTGGCAATATTCTGTTAGTAGGGGATGGGCTATAAAAGATAGAGAAGAGGAGGATGCGGGTTATTGTGATTTGTGAAGTTTATTAAGAAATTAGTTAGGAGAGATTCTCTCTCTGGTTTAGGAGTCTTGGGTTCTGGTTTGTTCTTACTGTAATTGAGCTTTTGCTCCATTTTCCATTGAATCAAATACAGTTTCATTGTTCGTTTCATTGTTCTTGAATATACGGGTTCTATCACTTTACTTAGAGACTATAGTCATGTGGTAAATTCCTTGCTGGATAGACTTATATTGGATAGGGGTTGCTAGGTTTCGAACTTGTCTTAGAGTGTTTGCTGCTAACAATTGACTATAAGAAGGCTCTAAGGGTAGTTGCAGTGTTGCACCTAGCATTACGGCATCACACAAAGGTAATGCTTACAATCTTAAAAGGAAAAACTGCTACGATTTCAGCAAGTTAGTTGAACAAATCATACTGATTTATTCACGCTACATGTTCTTCTGAGCTACATTGTTGTGAATTTGATTCCCTCTTTACAATTTGATCTCATGTCACAATGAGTTATATCATGCTTCTCTTTATCTGTTATTGATGATACTCTTTTTCTGTTTTATTTTATGCCTTTTGTTGTTGTTTTACAGGTTTCTTCATACAAATTGTTAATTTTAATACTGCTAGAAATTTTATTATTTATTTAAGTATTTATGGGAAATAATTGATTAACTTCATTATTACTTAGGGTTGATGTTGTTCAGATCCGACTTTCTAAGGACACTATGTTTGAAGGGGGGCATTCAGTAAGGAAGCAAAGAGGTATGTCAGCTCCAGTGTCACTTCTTCTACCCTTATTTTTGTGTACTTCCTCATTTGTGGAAATATCGCGTCTCTTTTTATTGGCCAGTTATCAAGCTCTCCCTTTCTCTTGTGCCATATTATGGTGACCTTTTCTTCTCTACATGACTATAAACTAATCAATTGAGTTCTTTTGAAATGCTATTATTGCTAAATCAGTTTGAATTAATTTTCTTTATAGAGTTTTGATTGTCTAGATTTAACAACATCCTATTTTCATATTAGCAAAGCATTAGTACAACAAAGAGTAGGCATAGCATGACAAGCATGACACATATTACCTATACATCTTAACTATATTTAGCATGCATTAGAGAAGGTGAAAATAATCATACTTCATGTAAGACAAATGATAGGATCAAAGGATATCTCATTGGACTTTAATATCAGTAGCTTCAGATCTATTCCAATTCCAACAATCAGGTTCATGCCTTTTTCTATTTCATTGTTTTGGTATTTGTTTTCTACTTTTTTATTTGTTTATTATTTGATTTTATTGTATCTCTTCTTCCCTTAAAGGTGCAATTGGGTAAAGATGATGTGTTCATGTTTTTGAATTTCACAATATAACTTGCTTAGTTTTGGAGTAATTTTCAGTTTTGTTAGTACTTAATAGTGTACGTAGTACCCCCCATACCACTTTAGTTTTGTTGCTGGATGCAATCCCATAGTTTAGCATGTCAACCTATTGCTAATGCCTTTTCACATATATACTTATGCACTTATTACTAAACAGTTTACTCCATCATACATCATTGTGTATCTCAGCCCCACTGTAAAAAAATGTTTTCATTCGCCACACATATGTTCAACAAATGAATATGAGCTGAATTCAAATGTCCTTCCCCAAATCATAACTGTATTGTCTCTTTTGGTGTGTGCTCCTTTTATGGTAACTGAAATTGAGATTTCAATTTTAGTTTCACTGTTCTCTCTTACTACCTTATAATAGCTGAGTTTTCTCCCACTATTGGTATTTCAACTTTTACCATTGTTATAAGTTGCTTTTATTTACTGATTTTCTTCTTTATGCTTCAAACTTTTGGTATTATTTATTTTGCTCTTCTTTATGCCTTCACCTTGATGTTGTTTACTTGAATAAAGGGATATCTTAAGGGCAATGGTTTCTATTGGAACCAAAGGATATGGGAAGGAATCAGCTTGCTGTCATTCAAATTTTGTATAGATACTTTGTATAGAAAATAATAAAAAGATGGGGAATGGAGAGGGAATTGTTTACCTTATCATTTTCTTCCTTAAAATGTGCTGCACAATGATATAATGGATGAGTGTCTTTGAAATTTATTGGTGGATATCCTTTCGTCATTAATGTACAGCCTATTTTTGAAGCAATATATTTTTCAATTGCAGATGCGGATGTGGCTCCTGTTCTCGATTACCACTTTCACTTGGTCCTTCTTCAGTCCCGACACGTCTACTGTGAATACGTGCACCTCCTCAGTCTCCTTTGCTGTAATATTGTAGAGACCAGTGGGCCATGTTCCAACTGGTGACTGCATCTTCATTGACTGTTGTCTACTAATGGCATTATAGTGTAAATCAACACAGTATAACAAGAACGCTTGATCTTTTTGTTCATTTTTGAAGTGAAAACAAATATTCACAAATATCCATAATTCTATTAGATCAATTATTTCTATCTTGATCTTTCTGTCATTTTTGGGACATAACAAAATATCCTCAAAAATGAACAAAGAGATCAAGAAGGAAAACCCAACTCCAACAATAGCAACCACCACACCATTTATCCGATGAACAGTGTATACTGACAGGTTCCTAGGATCCAGTTTGTTATAAAAAGGGAGCCGATAAGGCCTTAGGGATCTACCACTACAAAAAAAGCTGGACTTTGCGGCGGGCTAAATCCGCCGCAAAAGCCAAATTTGCGGCGGATATTTGGACTTTGCGGCGGAAGTTTTTCGCCGGTAGCCAGCTCGAAGCAAACGCGTTGCGGCGGATTATCCGCCGCAAGTTTGCGGCGGATTTAGTGGCGCCGCAAAATCCAACGCAAATTTGCGGCGGATAATCCGCCGGAAAAGGGGACAAATTTTTGACGCAATATATCCGCCGGAAAGTACCCAATATCCGCTGCAAATTATCCGCCGCAAAGTACCCCTTATCCGCCGCAAAACACCCGTTTTATTTAAAAAAAAATGAATATAATTTTTTAAAAAAAACATTTTTTAAAAAAAAAATTAATTATTATTATTTTAATTAAAAAAAATTATTATTATTTTTAAAAAATAAATTTTATTTTTTTATTTTAATAATTATTATTATTTTAATTAAAAAAAAATTTAATTATTATTATTTTAATTAAAAAAAATTATTATTATTTTTAAAAAATAAATTTTATTTTTTTAAAAAAATCGTTTTAATTAAAAATATATATTATTTTATTAATTTTTTTAATTATTGATAAAAAAATAAAATCCAATAACTAATTAATTTTTAATTTAAAAAAATAAAAATTGGGAAAAGCAGTAAAATTCATATTATTATACCTAAACAATACCTAAACAAAAAAACAACACAATTAGTAACAAATTCATATTATTATAAAATAATTTAAAAACGAATATTAAAAAAAATTAAAAACTAAAACTATTAACTAATATCAAAAACATACCTTGAAGAAATTTCCCAATAAGAGCAGAAGACAATTCGTAGGGAGGAAGCGCTACACTTCAAAAACAGATTTAGTTGAAAATGAGAGAATTTGGGAGAGAGTAAAAGAGAAATTTTAAGAAGAGAATGGGAGGATTGTTAGAAGTGTGAAGAATGAGAAGTGGGGAATGGATATATATAGGAAAAAGCAGCCCAACGGTCAAAAGGGATTTGCGGCGGATTCTGGAGGTTTGCGGCGGATTTTAAAATTCAATATCCGCGGGTTTTTTTTTTCGGTACTTTGCGGCGGATTCTGGAGTTTTGCGGCGGATTTTGAAATTTAAAATCCGCGGGTTTTTTAATTTTGGAGATTTGCGGCGGATTCGTGGTATTTTGCGGCGGATATTCAAATCAAAATACCGCGCCTTTTTTTTAAAAAACACCAAATAATCCGCCGCAAAAGCTATAATCTGCCGCAAATTTTCAATATCCGCCGCAAATAACACAAATCCGCCGCAAAGTACCATTTTTTTTTTTAAAAAAAAATTATTCTTTTTTTTCAAAAATTATTATTATTTTTAAAAAAAAATTATTATTTTTTTTAAAAAATTATTATTTTTTTAAAAATTTATTATTATTTTTAAAAAAATAAATTTTATTTTTTTAAAAAAATCGTTTTAATTAAAAATATATATTATTTTATTAATTTTTTTAATTATTGATAAAAAAATAAAATCCAATAACTTATTCATTTTTAATTTAAAAAAATAAAAATTGGGAAAAGCAGTAAAATATTATCACCAAAAAAATATACATACAATTAATAAAATATTTTAAACAAAAAAATAAAATAATTAAAAGCGATAAAAATTGGGAAAAACAGTAAAATATATATTTAATGTCTGCTACCCCTAAACGGAGACCTACGCCATTATCTTGATATGACACTCTCTTGAGCATTGTCGGCAGCAGCTCCATTACAGTGGCGTATGTCTCCATTTCTTTGTAAAGAAATTTCCACATTGTCGTGAACACCCCTTCATCTTTTTCGTTAAAAGTAACCCATTTATCAGCAAAAAGCTCCTCCTCATTATTTCACCACAAGTGACATATACGTTAATCAAACGCTCGGTATCATCCTTCAACTTAACAGCCCGTCCTTGCAGTTCCTCAAACTTTCTATTTAGAGATTCAACCATATTTTCACAATAGAAAGTTTCACAAGAAACCATCTTTTGAAAAGATGATTGAATCTCTAAATAGAAAGTTTGAGGAACTGCAAGGACGGGTTGTTAAGTTGGAGGATGATACCGAGCGTTTGATGAGCGTATATGTCTCTTGTGGTGAAAATAATGAGGATGAACTTTATGCTGATAAAGGGGTTACTTTTAACGAAAAAGATGAAGGGGTCTTCATGACAATGTGGAAATTTTTTTACAAAAAAATGGAGACGCACGCCACTCTATTGGAACCCCGCTGCCGACAATGCTCAAGAGAGTGCCGTATTAAGAGATCGAGTGCCGTATCAAGAGAATGAGAGTATTGGTAGAGGTGTGAAAAAAGAAGAAGGGGAGAAGGGGTTTATATAGGTGAAACGAAGTCAAACGGTCAAAAGGCAAGATCCGCCGGAAACGGAAGTTACCGGCGGATTTAAGGGATTTGCGGCGGACATAAGGGATTTGCGGCGGACGGAGGTGCATTTGCGGCGATTAATTAAAAGCTCGTAAAAAAAAACTGTGAACCCAAATCCGCCGCAAGAACCGTTAAATCTGCCGCAAAATCCAAGACGAATTTTAATCCGCCGCAAATGTCAATTTTTCCGCCGATAACTTTGAGGCGGATAAATTCCGCCGGAAATTCGTAGATTCCGCCGGTAACTTTGCGGCGGATCTATATCCCTGGCCGGAAAAACCAATAATTCTTGTAGTGTACTTATGTGGGCTGATAGGTTAGGAATTAAGTTGTATTGTAAATAACAAATGAAAGGGAAAGATAGTTGGAGGGGAGGGAGAACAAATCATTTATATAGGGTAGTTCAGATCATCACCATACTGGGAAGGGAGACAAATCATTTATATAGGGGAGGGAGAACAATTCTTACCTAACAAAGAGAGATTGTATCAGTATGATTGATAAGAAAGGAGAAGAAAATACAGAAACTTAGAGCAAATTTTCCCAATTCCCAGCCAAGGTAAATCTTAGCGCCCGAATCGATACGCCGAAACTGAAATGGGAAAACACAACCTCCTTCTAACCCTCTGAACTACCCTACCTAACAGATTTGTTCTGCCCCCCGCCCCCAACTAACTTTCCTTCCCTTTTGTTATTTATAAATTAATAAATTGAGTTAGCCCACATGAGTAAATAAGTTGTCCGTTGCTATTTTTATTTTGGGATAAAAATGAGTGCATGTTGCTTTTTAATTTTTTTGTATTTTGGGGATAAAACTATATCTATTGGTGTGATATATCCATTACTGTTATGAAAATAACCAAAACTTGAGTAAGAACAAATACTAGAGATCTTAAGAGAATAGAGATGAAAAATAGAGAAGAAGAGGATGAAAGACAGTCTTTTCATTTTGCTCTTCACTAGTGTGTGTTTACAATAGAATGAGTCCTATTTATAGGACACAAATAGGCAAGTGAAAGATCAAAAACTAAAAGCCACTAATAACCCACTAAATAATGGGTGTGAAGAGAAGATGGAAGATTAAGATGGACATCCACTAAACTTAATATTCATAACACTCCCCCTTGGATGTCCATCGAGGATATGCCTCATTAAAACCTTACTAAGAAAAAACCCGGTGGGAAAAAATCCTAGTGAAGGAAAAAGAGTACAATATCCTTTCTATGGGAACTGCCTCGTTAAAAACCTTGCCACGAAAACCCAATGGGACAAAACCATAGCGAAGGGAAAAAGAGTGCAGTTTTCTCCCCCTGTTTGAATCATCACTTAAGAATATGAATTTCAACATCTGGAGTTTCTCCCCGAGTACATATGGAGCAATCTACTCTGTTTTGTCACTTGTGATATATCCTCATTTAATGGAGCTTTGTGGTCAATATTATCTTTAGGACATCTTCTTTGAAATGTTGGCATTTGAGCTTGAAATGAAGAAGCAAGAACCATAGATTGTTTTGAAGATCACAAAGATATTTCAATGTCACAACATGTCGACAATAACTGACTTGAGATCTGACTTGATCTAGATCAGAAAAATACTTTGTATCTGCATTGTTAACTTGGGGAACATATATAAAATAATTTATTCGTTAGGATAGTCAAAATAAAATATGCATCTCACTTTGTTCTAATGCATATTGGTTTGTAATGAACTATATTAGTACTAATTATCACATAATATTATCATATCGAGGGATATAAAATGTAATATGCATGCATGCTTTCATAGTCTTTGGGACTGAGATATTTCATATATTTTACCATACAACTCATGTACTCAATATAAATAGTTTCAGCGGACCAATGTGAGACTTTATTTTTCAAAAGAATTTATTTCAAGATATTTCTTTTTATCTTGAATCCTTCTGGGATTTTCCATGTAGAGGTCACCTACAGGTTCTACCTCAAAATCATCAGATATAATTTGAGGTCATTCATCTAGAGCTCTTTCTTGAACAGTGTATAATTTTTGGAAGCTCTTCAGGAGTTCCGATAATATTTATGTCATCAACATAGACATCAGTTATAGCAAATTCTTTTCCAAATATTTTCATACAAGTGATGTCATTCTTGTATCCCTCCTTTTGAATATAAATTTAGGCGACTATACCATATGTGTTCAACTTATATTATCTCATGGAGGGATTGATTCAATTTGAGTAATCATCTCGAGAATCCGAAAAGTGTGTATTGGACATTAAATCATTCAGGAATCTTCAAATAATTACGACTATCAAATGAGTCAGACAAATAAGTCGTAGCAACATCCATCTTGTGAAAATTGAGCTCTTCATGTGCTACAAGGCTAATTGAGTACTGAAAAGTACTTGCATCCACCCTTGAGCAACATGTCGAGCTTTGTATCTCACAACAGTCCTACAAAGATACTGGATTACCAAATCATTAGTTCTTCAGGAACTATACGACAATCCTCCAGAGATGCTTGGATATTAAAAATTTTAAGTTCTTCAAGAACTATATCATAAATAATGATACATATATAGAAACAGTTTTTTTTTGTGCAATCCTTCAGGGATGCTTGGATAATGGATTTACTGTTTTTCAGGAACTATATAACAAATTTTTATCAACAATGATAAATAAATAGAAAATGAGATAAAACATAAAATGGGATAAAACATAAACAAGATCACAAATAAATGATAGTGAAGATGAAGAAGATCACAAATAAACAAGATCACAAATAAATGATAAATAAATAGAACCTGAAGAAGAAGATGAAGAAGAAGAAGAAGAAAAATTAATCTTGCAATATAACCTGTAGATGATTATGCCATCAATCATATGGTAGAGCTTCGTGCTGATAACGTGTTATGAAAATAACCAAAACTTGAGTAAGAACAAATACTAGAGATCTTAAGAGAATAGAGATGAAAAATAGAGAAGAAGAGGATGAAAGATAGTCTTTTCATTTTGCTCTTCACTAGTGTGTGTTTACAATAGAATGAGTCCTATTTATAGGACGCAAATAGGCAAGTGAAAGATCAAAAACTAAAAGCCACTAATAACCCACTAAATAATGGGTGTGAAGAGAAGATGGAAGATTAAGATGGACATCCACTAAACTTAATATTCATAACAATTACTATATTTTTAATAATTTTTCATGTATTAAGATCCTATATATCCATGTGTCTTTTTCATCTATTGGTGTGATATTTGGCCTTTTGTGGAGAACACCCGGTCACATTCAGATCCTGTATATCCACGTGTTCTTTTGGGCCAAACAAAGTTGCTATTTACCCCCGGTGGAACTCTTAATACCGTTCTGATAGTTGTAGACATCATATATAATATAACAATAATAATCATTAATAATAATAATATAATACATTTGGTCAATAACAACCACCGCATACAGAGTAGATTTAATACTAAAAAAAATAACAGTTTAGTATTTTTATATTCATTAATATCGGCACCTGCTTGCATCGCACGGGTTGTATGGTATAACGGAGAAAAAAAAAGTAAGCAAATACTATATCTTACATTTTAAGAGTGTCTTCGGCATTGAGCTGCATATTGGTTTTTTTCCCGACCTATATTTCATAATGTGTCTAAAACGTAATGGCATCACTATTAGCAAATTAGACCAGATAATTACGCCTAAATTAGCGGAGACCACCAGAGTTAGAGTTTGCATCACTACACTTAGGGTTATTGAATGACACACCGTCATTGACACTCTTATAAATAGGGGTCTCCGATGTGGAGACTTGAAGTTGTTTACCACCGCATACAGAATAGATTTAATACTAACAAATATCAGTTTAGTGTTTTTGCATTCATTAATACTGGCACTCCCCTTGCATCGCACGGGTTGTATGGTATAACCGAGAAAGAAACAAAGGAAGCAAATACTATATCTAACATTTTGAGGGTGTCTTCAGCATTCAAGTGTATAATAGGGGTCTCCGGCGCGGAGACTTGAGGTTGTCAACCACTGCATACGGAGTAGATTTAATACTAACAAATATCAGTTTAGTATTTTAACATTCATTAATACTGGCGCTCCCTTTGCATCGCACGGGTTGTATGGTATAACCGAAAAAGAAACAAAGTAAGCAAATACTATATCTAATATTTTAGTACAAAAGTAACACGATTTCATTTGCAACATTTTTATTATTTCAAATAAATACAATGTATTATATCGCATTTTTGTTAATAACATATTAATAAAACTGTGAACTACCAGTGGGGTATCTGCTTTGGTTATACCTGTTGTCCATAGTTCTTCTACTCGGTAGTTGTAGGCATCATATATAATATAACAATAATCATCAATAATAATAATAATATAATAAATTTGATAATAATAATAATAATAATAATAATAATAATAGTAGTAGTATTCCTGTTTTTTAAGAGATAAAAAAATTTAAAAAGGGCAAACCCGTGCGGAGCATGGGTGTTAAAACTAGTTTTTATAGCATCTACTATACGGTCATCATATGGGCAATCTGGATAAGTATCAAGCTCACACGCCCTCCTACCAAAACACTATTTTTTTTTATTCGGACAATTGTTGGCTACTGAGAGTGTTTCAACGCTTTCAACGAAAGACTAATCTCCGTTTGTGCTTAGGATCAAATTTCGCACTGGCCAACACCGAGTTTTTCCACTGTGGGAATCGAACCCGGGAGCACCAGATCGACCACCGTGTCCTAGGGTAGATTAAGCCACTAGGCTTGGTTTAACACTATTATAATAATATATTGTTTTTTAACAGTTTGGAGTTTTTGTGTGAAAATTAAATCTACTTAGCTTACAAAAAAAGGGCTTCATTGGCATAACTTTTATAACATAAGAGACTATTTATATAAATATGGCCTCTTTTGATAACTTCAAAAACAGGTGACAATTTTTATGATAAGTTTGTCACGTATATTTTAAGTTAACAGTATTTAAATTTGCCCAATAAAAAGGTGTTTAATTCTATATAGGCTAAAATATTAAATATATCTTTGAGTTTTGGTTTGAAAATGATATATACTTAACATAAAACAAAGGATTACATTCGTATAATTTTTACAACATTGAGACTATTTATACCAATATGGTCCCTTTTGAGTTTCTTGCACATAAAATTTGAATCTGGTAGACTATTTGAATTTCTATTATGGAACAAAATTAAGATTATATTGTTATAAATTTTGTAACATATCAAGCAATTTTGGAACAAAAAAATATAAAAAGACCATAGTATAATCTTTTATAAAATATTTATGTAAATGACCTTCCCAAATCTCATTCTACTGTCCCCATTGTCGATTGCATTGACAATTTTAGCGATATGAGGACGCCGGCTCCTGAATTCAAACCAAAGTGTAACCGTGAAATAGTATGTGTGTGGTGTTTATTTTTGTTTAACCTAATAAAAAAACACATTTTACTATTTTGTCACATCAAAATACTACTATTGAAATTTATTTAAATTAAGATGGCGATGTCCAGGTGGATCAAACACTTTAAAAAGTTTATGGTGGTCAAAAGCTTAAAATTTTCCATAGACCCCACCACCAAACGTTGGTGCCGCCCATAAGTAGAAGTTTATGTTCCTTCATGTCTGCACGGTCCTTAACGATGACTTCATTGCATCAATATAGCCAAAATAACAAAAACAAATATGGATGCCTAAACTTTGACTTGATCAATTTTTTCTTGTTTTTCGTCAAATCAGCACCAATCAAATTACTATTGAGAACATGAACTTCTACTTGTAGGCAACTACGAGGAGTTCAAGGTAATTTCTAAACATTTGACAATCATAAACCACTTGAAGTCAAGGTTCAACCGGTTAGACCGTGAACCGAACACTCACCCGGTCCAAATAATGGCGCAAACTGCCTGGGACAAGAACCAGGGTAAGAAACGGAAAACCGAAGCAGAACCGGCAAAACCACCCAAAACCGGCGGTTGAGCGGTTTAGACCACCTAGTCTTCGCACCTTATGATTAGTGAAGTATAATTCGAAGTTTGTGACGGACTGAGAACACACGAACGAGCTGGTCCCATGATGAGATTGAAGCTGGCTCGAGATCTCTGAATCATGCCAGTGCTTCCTTACTCAGAGATAGGGGAAAGATCTTGCATTTGACATCGTCGCTGGCGTTCCTATACTGCAGCATGAGGTCGAATGTATCAATATGCTCGTCTGGATCCCTTGAGCCATCATACATGTTCAGCTGTGGGGGCTTTTCATGCAACATCGGGATGCGACATTCAGCAATTTCCCGTATGAACGGACTTCGCCGGGTATCGCCGAGTGCGGGGAGAACGATGCTTCTTTCTTGGAGGGGACTTTTCCCTACGAGGAGATCGACTGCAGGATGATGATGAACCGAGAGAAGAGCTTCTTCTGGGACTTGAGGTTGGGGAGATTGGCGGAGTCCAGGATCCTTGGCCTCTCCCTCCCCTACAAGGTGGAGATCGATGGACATGATGTCTCTGACCAAGTCGGCGCCGTGGTGGAGAACGATGGCATCTCGACGCCACAGTCTGTTGTGTTGGAGACTTGGCGCGAGCCCACCCTGATACTGCAATAGTGTTGGCTCGGACGGCGGTGACTTCTTCCTCCAACTGAGTTAGACGCACTTCCTGCTGTGCTATTTCTCTACTTCTGCGGTCTACAATGTCCAGTAGTTGGTTCACAGCGTTCACCGAGACCGGGATCGCCTCGGCGATCGGCGGGGGCGGAGGCAACGACGCAGATCGCGCTTCCTCTGCGGGGAGAGTCATAACATGCCCCTCGGGCGTTTGATCGGGTCAGGGCAGAGCCTCGATAACACTTCGTGGCCGAGTTTGACCTCGGGTTGGTGGTCGACCTCGAGGAGCCATGGAAAGGACGAGAGTCTTAGGAGAGCTGATGAGCTCCCACTGTGGTCGCCAAATATTCAGTACCTTGCTCCGAGATGAATATCCAGGGTGAGCAGTTGGTAGGATGGTTGTGGAAGTCATCCCTTTCGAGCTTGAGGTCAAGTGGTTGATACCTACAGACACTCTGATGCTAAAGTCAGCAATAAGAAGTCAAGAGGAGGTACAAATGAGTGAGGCGTACCTGATTTCAGAGAGGTAGTGTCGTATTTATAGACGTCGGAAGGCGCCGCCCCTAGCCTTGGTCGAATCTAGGTCATAGGATCAGACCGGGCTGATCCAGGTCGTTGATCTTAGCGTCGCCTTTAGAGGTTAATGCCTGGGCCAGATCCAGCGCTGGAGTGGCCCGCTTCTTATACGGATTAGGGTTGGCCCTGTCCGGAACAACTTATTTAAATATTCTCAAATGGTTTAAGAAGTTACGGGGGTAATCTCTTCTTTTTAATCCTAGCTTCATTTTCAACAATTTTAGCGGCAATTTATGGCTCCATGCATTTTCCTACGTCCAACTCCAGGATTTCAAGCGGGAGTGTGAAATGGCATGCAATAGGCTACGTAATTCATGCTAAACACTTCATACATTGGAGCATCTATTTGAAGCAATATTGCAGTACTTGTTCCCTTTGTATGGTACTGTTGCTGCAGAAGAAAAGAAAGGGCCAAGTTTGACGAATTGGTTGTGTTCACACAGCCTTTCGAGTTCTCATAATCAAGGTCCCGTACGATTTGTGAGCAAGTACTCCAAACAAGTCAATGGTTCCCAATTTGAACTTCCAGCATTGCTAACCAGCTACACTCCACATTACCCTCTTGCAACATGTATCAATATCCCCGAAATCCCAACCCTCCTCGTCTTCTCTCTCCAACCTCACTGCCCCCCTTTTCTTCTCTTCTTCCTCCTTTCCTCTTCTCCCTGCATTCTCTCCTCTTCCTCCAACCACCTTCTTTCCTCTTCTCACTTCATCCCTCCAACCCAAGGTTTCAAATTGCGGACCGCAACAGGTGTTGCGGCCGCAATATTGCGGTTGCGGAAGTCACCGATACGGCATCCCACCGCAATTGCGATGTGATCTGAAATCTCCCCTTTTTCCGCAACGGAACCGCAACGTAACGCCGTTTCACCGCAACGTAACCCCGTTTTGACCGCAACAGCTCCGTACAATCCAAAAAACAAATTTTGCAGAGCTAAAGTGGATTCTTATTCTTTTTTTGACATATCTAAAGTAGATTCGGTACCTTGTTAGCAGTGAGACTTCATGTCTTCATCCACTTTACTCATTTTGAAGACAAATTGAATTCAGATCTGGTTTCCTCTCCTCTGGTTTCTTCTCTGTTTCAAGACCACATCTTCTAATACTGGTATTTGGTAATGTTCCTCTTTTTCTATCCTCTGGTTTATGCTTTATTCCATTTCTTGCTTTACTCTGTTCCATATTCATGGCTGTGTGGTTATCAATTAGTGTGAGTGAGTGTATGGGTATTTCAGATCAAAGGTTTACAGGGTCTCTGTGTCTGTGTGTGACCGTGTGTTGTGAATGTGATGAGTGTGGTGAGAAACTGAGAATCGTGAGATACTGTGTCTGTGACTCTGTGAGAGTGCGATGGTTTTGTGTTTGATTGTGTGTCTGTGACTCTGTGAGAGTGCCGCTTGGGTTTGTGTTTTGTTTTTATTATTTTTTATTTATTTATTTGTGAGATGATTGTGTGGTGGTGAGTGGTGTGTGTTTTTATTATTTTTTATTTATTTATTTGTGCCGTGTGTGGTGTGTGTTTTTTTTATCATTTGTGTGTGGTGTGTGTTTGTGCTTGTGTTTTGTTTTTTTTTTATATTTTTAGTTTTTGGGATTTGTAAGATGGGGATGTGTGTGGCGTGTGTGTGGGATCAGGGATGTATGTGTGTGGTTGAGAATTGAAAGGGGTTTGAAGGGAATTTAGGAGATTTGGTTGTGTGTGTGGTAGTGAATACTGGCCAACAGCCCAACACTTTTTTGGACTATTTATTTTTTTATCAATTAATACTTATTTGAATGATTTGTATTGATATTTGAATATGTGTGTCTTGTGTGATTTGTAGTAAACTTTAAATGTTTGATAATATTATAGTAGTAAGTAATTACTAATTTGTTTGCTTGTTTGTGTTCAGATAATCACTAATTCATGGATGATTTAGGTGAAGAACCATTTCCAACAGAAAGATTAGAGAATGCTCCAAGTGAAGATATTGGATGGCATTTTGGAAAGCCAGTATTTGGAAATCGGAATAACATTAAATGCAAACTTTGTCACAAAGTAATAAAAGGTGGCATTACTAGACTGAAGCAACATCTAGCACACATGAAAGGACAAGTCGCAGGTTGTACTAGAGTGAATACTATGGTGAGGGAAAATATGATGAAACTCTTACTTGATGGGAAAGTAAAGAAAAATGATTCTAAAAAAAGAAAAGAAGAATTTGAAGCACGTCTGAGAGGAGAAAATGAAGAAGACATAGATGATCTTCTTGATGATCAAATAAGACTTGCTACACAAGAAAGCATTAAATCACACCATGCATGGGAACATAGGCAACGATTCAGACGGGAAACAGGAGGGCATGGAAATCTCTATGAAGAAGGTGGAAGCTCGCGTGCGAGTGTTAGTGGTGTTGAAAGGCCAGAAGATATTGCTTTTTCTTTTAGATCTACTGACATTGACCTTATGAGGAGCAAAAGTAGTAAGCAACCAAGAATTGATAAGGGCTTCCTGAAATCAATGAAGAAGAAGCTTGGAGAAGCGGTAAGCAAATTTTTAATTTATGAGCGATTACCTATGAATTTAGCCAAGTCTCCTTGGTTGCACAATTTGATTTATATTGCTTCTGAGGTGGGAAAAGCTCCATGCCCAACTCCTTATGAAGTCTCAGATATATACTTAGAGAAAGAATACCAAGACATGTTGAAATGGGTTGATAGTATGAAAAAAGTTTTTCAACATAGAGGGGTAACAATAATGTGCGATGGTTGGACAGGCGGAATTGGAGTACATTTAGTTATATCCACACAAAAGTAAGGAATAGACTCAAGTATAAAAAGTTGCAAAAGCTTGTTTTCGTACACTACAACATGAAGTTGAAAATGAGGTATCAAAAGAGAAATAGTCAAGAAGAAATTGAAGAAAGTTTTAATCCTATTAATCTTGACTACATATTTCAAGAAGATGATCCATTATCTCCATGGATGGAAGAGAGAGAAGATCCATTATTGGATGGAGTACAAAATTCTGAATGGTTGCCTATAGTGGATACAGATGATGAAGAGGTTATAGTTCTTGATGATAATGATGGAAATAGTGGCGGTTTAAGTCCACCAAGTGATAATAGTGGTGATGGGGGAGGTAATGAAGAAGCCGGAGAAGGTGATGGTGATGGTGAGGGTAGAGGGTATGAAGAAGAAGTTGATGAGCAAACTCAAAATGATCCATATGGGGAATCACCAAATAATAGACGTTATAGGAGCTTGACTGACATGACTCCTTCTGATAGTCACTACAAGAATAAGCCTCGTTTCCTGCGAAACTTTCCGACGAACTCTAGTCCGTCGCAATTTCCGACGGATTTCCGACGAAAAGGTCGTCGCAAATGTTCAGCAAAAGAGGCGCTAAAATTCCCACTTACATTTGCGACGAAGTTGTTTTCCGTCGCAAATTTCCGACGGATATTTTCGTCGGAAAACGCTTAAAATCCGTCGGAAACGAAAATACCCAATTAAAAGAGAACCCCATCCCCTCGAACCCTCATTCAGCAAACCTCACGCTTATATCAAAAAAAAGCAAACCCTCGTTCTCTCCCTCATTCTCCTCCGCCCTTCTCAGCCCTCCACCACCCTCCTCCGCCCTCTGTTCTCCTCGCGCAAAGCCTCCTCCGCCCTCTCTCTTCTCTCTCACAATCTCTCAGTTCCTCACTCTGGCTCTCTTCTTTCTCACAATCTCTCCATCATTCAGTTCCTCACTCTGGTTCTCTTCTCTCTCGCAAGCTCTCAGTCTCGATCTCCCTTATCTCTTCTCGCTTCTCTTTTCTCGCCAAAAACCTAAACCCCTCAGATTCGGTCACCCACGCCAATGTCCTCACTGTGGCTCTCTTCTCTCTCACAATCTCTCAGTCTCGATTAAAACTCAGATTCGGTCGTGGTAATCGCTAAAAAATAGGTATTAAGGTTTATTTTTTCTTCTAATTTGCAATAACATGGATGTTCATCTGATTTTGTTTTTCTTTTGTTGTTCATAGGTTTTGATTTCGTTTGCAAGACTGGAGAACAGCAACCAAAACCCTAAACGAAAATATTAGGTATGAACTGTTTGCTTTTTGATTTCTGTTTCAGTTAGTTTAGGGTTTTGATTTCTGTTTCAGTTAGTTTAGGGTTTTGCTTTTGGTTTGTGTTTCGTTTCAGTTGTGTTCTGTTTCACTTAGTTTTGTTTTTTCGATTTTCTTCATAGTTTTTTGAAGATTACAGCTTTACGATTTGTTTGCTTTCAGTTAGGTCATTTAATTTGTTCATAACTTCAGTTAATTTGAAGCTGAGAACAGTGTGCTTTCAGTAAAACAAAGTTTGGTTTCAGTTAATTTGTTCATAACTTCTGTTAATTTATCTGTTTACTTTCAGTTAATTTGAAGCTTAGAACAGTGTGCTTTCAGTTAATTTGAAGCTTAAAAAATAGTACAACTTGAGTTAATCTTCAAATATTAGAACTTCAGTGTTAATCTGTTTGCTATCAGTGTTAATAACTTTATGAGTTAGCCCAAATCTGTTTGCTATCAGTGTTAATAACTTTGATGTTAAAAAAACAGAAACTGCTGTCTCAGGTTGGGCAAGAGCAAACAAGAGCAGCTAAGGTTGGCAAAGGTTTGTCTAAGGATGAAAAGGCACAAAAACTAGCTCTGCAACATTGGTTAGAAGCTGTAAGTCTAATTTAACTGTGAAATTGATTTGTTACAGTTTTTTCTTTTTTAATTTCTGGCATGGTCTGGTATTAACATAGTGAATTCCTTCTTGTTAATTTGTTGTAGATTGACCCACGTCATCGTTATGGACACAATTTGCACATGTACTATGATATCTGGTTTGATAGCCAAAGCACTCAACCATTTTTCTACTGGTAAATATTAACTCTTGTTCTTGGATCTCTATTTCTTCTTATGAAGATGGTTAAAATAAAACAGAAGCTAATAATCACTTTGTGTTTTTAGGTTGGATGTTGGAGATGGGAAAGAAATAAATCTAGAGAAATGTCCCAGTAGCACCCTACAACGCCAGTGCATTAAACATCTTGGACCAAATGAAAGGGAAGGATATGAAGTAATTGTTGAAAAGGGAGGGTTGGTGTATAGACAAGATAAGAGGGTTGTGGATACTGATGAGAAATCTAAATGCGGTTAGGGCAACAAACCTCTCTTAATGGGTTGTTCCTTTTGTTTTATTCTAGACACAATTAGAAGGGTTAGTTATTTTATTCTAATATTTTTTCCTTTCTAAATAAAAGTGAAATAGATTAACTTATGATTGATAAGGGGAATGCATATGCAGTTACTTCAAATTGAGAATGTAATTGCGTTCCCTCTCTCTTATTCTAGTACTTATTGATTAATGAATTTACATATTAGATATTACATTAGTTTTACTATTATTATTACTGTAGTAGCAGTCACGTTGAATGAATGGACAGGTTGCTGGAGGTGATGGTACAATTGGTTGGGTGTTAGGATGTCTTACAGAACTTCGCCCGCAAGGCCGAGAGCCAGTTCCTCCAGTAGGGATCATACCACTCGGGACAGGCAATGATCTGTCTAGGAGTTTTCGTTGGGTAAGCATCCATATGCTTGGAAAATATGGTTAAGTACATGTTGGGTTGGGTCTACTATGCTCATTTCATTTGTCTTTCTGATATTTATCAGGGCGGTTCATTTCCTTTTGCATGGAAATCTGCTATCAAGAGGTCTCTACAGAGGGCTAGTACTGGGCCAATTCATCGTTTAGATAGGTATTGTATATGCTTTTGACTGAGTTAATTTTGGTGGTAAATAAAAAATCACTAAATTAAATGAATTTGGCTTTCAGCTTTAGCCGTTAGTAGTTTCTTGAAAATCAAATCACCAGGAGAATAAATTAAAGTTCACTTTGCAACTTCTACGTTGCAGTTTGGATAAACTTCTTAAGTAGCACTTACGTTAAAAAAATAGTATTAAAGAATCTAGAGTTGTAACTATGAGTTTTGAAACAACTAAGTTGAAAATAGCTTTTATATCTAATACCTAACTTTTTTCAGAGTCCCTCTCTTTGAACTTCACAAAAGTACCTATAAGCTTACTATTTTGTTAGTAAAGAACTATCAATTTGTTTTAATTGAGAAGTTTCCAGAAGTTAAAAGTTAATCTATACTTGGCCTGTGTCATGTAGATTTTGGTTTTATAAGGAGATTTTCATTCAGTTCTCTTTGCTAATGTATTTTTTTTCTTTCAATGTAGTTGGCGAGTTTCAGTTTTAATGCCAGAAGGCACACCTGTGAAGCCACCACATTGTTTGAAGCATGCAGAAGAGTTCAATCTTGATCAGGCTTTTTTTGATGTAACTCTTGATCAGGTTGGTTTTGTGTCATTAATTTGTTTTATCACTGTAGTATGAATGGTTGTTTTTTTCCTATTGATAGTGTTTCCTACAGCATAGGATATTTGGGTCCAAATGCATATACCTCATACACAGTTAGCAAGTAGTAGTCTCTGGTGATGTTTCAAGTTTTCTCTGAATGCTTGACTGTAGGTTCGGTGATATCTGTTTCTGATGGATTAACTCATATATCTGTTTTATACTCTACATGTTAATCATGATATACTTTCGCAATGCACTTCGCCACTTATTTATTTATCTATTTACTTATTTATTTATTAAATTCTTGTGCATTTTGTACGAGTCTTGAGTGGTTGTCTCCGGTACACACTCAACTTTCTACAATGCAGTGTTAACTCATAGTGTTGTATTGGTGCCTAAAATGGTTATTTGTTAGTTAAAATCATCAGGAATCATGATTCATGATTATTTTAGTGCCTCTGGTGGTAGTTGAGATTAATCATTCAGATTTGAGAATGATGATAGAATCTGGTAGTTAATAAAGAAAGTCTGGACTTATTTTTGAGACAAATTACTGTCTGCCTGGTAATCATGCATCATGGAGAGTACTTCACGAAGCTTACTACAAATTTTTAAGGCAAATTACTATCTGCCTGTTAATGGCTTATCATGCATCTTGCACTGATTTCATCTTTGAAGTTTGGTTAATGGCTTATAATAATAATACTGGATAATTGTAGTTGAAAACAGACCCATTCCAATCACCTAGTACTAGTATATTCAATTTGACCTAGATCCTCTTCTCTGTTCAGCATGACCCCTGTGTGTTAGTTTTTGATAAAGAAGTAGAATAGTGTCTTTGGATTTATGGTGATCTGCAGCTTCTTTCCTGAGATTTCAACATGAATCTATGTTAGTATGAGCTGTCTTATTTGTGATATGAAAGATGAACTTGGACTATCAATATCACTTATGTTGAAACTCATTTCCAAGTGGCGGAAGAGATGGTTTCGTTAGCATTTAGTTTACAGAGATGGCAATTGCGTATTTCATCAGTACTCATGGTTTCGACTTCTTGTTTTAGTTATTGGAAATTTGGAATTTTAAATTCTTTAATCTAGTGCTTAATGAATGCAGCAGAGTAGCAGTCTCTTTTGTGAAGTTTTTGGTTTGACGAGGTTTGTTATTTCCTTTCAGTGTAAGAGCAATAGTTTTTTTGAATCTTCATAGTTATGGAAGCGGAAGAAACCCGTGGGGTAAACCGAAACCAGAATATTTGGAGAAGGTATTACTGAATGATACTCTCAATTTCTAGGAAGACCCAAATATTGTATAACTGAATGATACTTAGCATACTTGATGATTTTGTTCGTGTTATTCAAATTTAGCTATGTTTGACTGAATAGGCTTTTTATGTATTTCCAGAAAGGCTTTGTTGAAGCTGATGTCGCTGATGGGCTCTTGGAAGTATTTGGTTTAAAGCAAGGATGGCATGCATCGTTTGTCATGGTTGAACTAATCACTGCGAAGCACCTTGCTCAGGTACCACGATCTATTGCATTGTTTGTGTTGTAGGATGAATTGCATAATTCTCAATTGTAATTTTTTTGAAGATTTTGTTAGTGCGGGTGCTCAGTAATTACTGAAACTGTGCTGCTTTCTGGTTGCTGGGCTTATTGATTTAAAAAAAATCTTACCATTTAGTGTTTGTGTTGATCGTCTTCCCTTTCTTGCATCTTGCTGATTGATTATAGCAAGATCTAGCAGTAAACACTGCATATAAGTAGTGTTAAAGTGTTTTATTCTGGGGAAACCTGCATCCCTTGGAATATTGTAGACCGCCCTAGGCAGTTACATATTTTGCTGGTTCAACAGCTGAATTGAAAAATTGCAGTACTGATCTGGAATTAGCAGATGTTTGCTTTCATAGTAACTTTTGAATGGATGAGCTTGCTTTTGTTTCACTTAGATTTAAAATTTGATTCTTCTGGCAGCATTCAGTTTGATAGTCATATGCTTGTAGCGAAAACAGTACTACATTGTTGTTTGTTCTTCTCAGGCACATAATGCTCTTATGGTGGACTTCTGCTCTAGCTGTACCATGAATGGTGCTGCATGATTTGAGGATTTATGAAGCATAAAAATGCTAAATTCTTTTACTTGGATACAGATTGGCTATAAGTGAGATATCGGTTAATTATGGAGATTTATGAATAGCTTTTTCTTCTTCATTTAAAATGAAGATCAGATATGAATCATTAATTAAGTCATGGTAGTTTTCTCCTGAAGTTGAAATGCTGTAGTGATCCAAGTGTAACTCTCTCATAGCCGATTGTTTGTCTGTTCTTGACTCTACAGGTATTAACATTCTTTGCCGGAGTTATGCTGGAGAAGCAGATAATTGTTGTCTCTTCTAATTTGGTATGTTGTGCCCCTTAAACTAAGTCTGTAATGATTATGGTGACAATGAATAATCTGTTATATTCTATAATGATGCTGATGCTTTGCTGTGGGTTATGAGTCGTTGGTTATATGTTGCTTTGTCCTTCAAGTTTTCTATCTCCGTTGATTAGTCTTAGTTGTGTTGTTCAACTCCTTCATGCTCTCAATAAATTAGTTGCTTTACTAGCCCAAATGTCACACTTACAGGAAACCGGGGAACTCTTTCACATGGCTGGAAGGATCAGCACAATAAAGGATGTCCACCCAAAGATTTTGCAGCTTCAGAGTTTGCAGCTGAAAGATTTTGCAGCTTCAGAGTTTGCAGCTGATGATTATATTTTACTATTATGCTTATATGAAGAGGCCCAAACATTTAGACCCAAGCATTTATATTTGTTCTCTAATTTTGTGTTTGTAGTTTCATATTTTATTGTAATTGTGGCTTTCCCTCCTTAACCCTTTTATTTCTTTCAGTTTTCCAAGCAGTGATGGGAAAGATGTACAAGAAGAAACAAGCTGACAGACATGGACCTCCAAGAAAACATACTGATATGCAGGAACCTCCAAGAAAACATACTAGATATCCCAATTGTATTTTGTTTCTTTTTTCCCCTGTAGTGTGTATGTACTAGTACTAGATAAAAATGAAAACAAGAAGTCAGTGAGAACCTTACTTTACTAGGTTTATGTAACAAATAATTTCAGTTTACTCTCCTATAAGTGTTGTGGAGTGATTGGTAGTTTGTACATTCTTGAATCTTTATATATTGTTTTCTGGTATGGGAACTGATGGTTTATATATGCATAAATGGAGTGATTGGTAGTTTTTACTCTCCAATATAAGTTTGGTTTAGTGAGGGTATAAGGACGACTGTTGGATTTAATTTTTTTTAATTTTTTTTAAAAATTTCCGACGGATTTGCGACGGATTTGCGACGGATTTGCGACGAAAATGTGTCAGCGTTTGCGACGACTTTGCCACGGATATTTGCGACGGGTTTCCGACGACTTTGCGACGGAGACATTTGCGACGAAAAAATCCGTCGGAAACGATTTCCGACGAGCGATTTTGCGACGACTTTTTGTCCTTCGGAAAGTTCGTCGGAAACGTCAATTTCCGACGAAAATAGCTGCATTTGCGACGAAAATTGCCGTCGGAAATCGTCGATTTTCTTGTAGTGAGTTCACTACCTAGTGGAAGAAGAGAAAGCTCAAAGTCTAGAAAAAAAAGGAAAAAGAAAACAAAAGGTTTCACTTGAAGATTCTTCCTCTTCTAGTATTGCACAAAGTTTTGGTGACTTTGGGATTGGTGATTCTTCTCAAAGCAGTCAAATATTTTATCCACCTGTTTATCAGTATCCTTCTTTCAACCCATATAACCAATATGCAAGTGATGAAGCTTCATCATACTCCCAACAATCAATGACTTATGAAGATCCTTATCATCAACAATCAAGTAGTGAAGTTTATGGTTATATCTTTGGGCAAGGAGCTACCCAAGATGATAGTCAAAGTGAAAGTAGAGGTTATGATCCTCCGCGTCATTCCACCATGTGGTAGCACGTATCATTAAAACCATTTGTGACTTGGTTTGTATTATGTATTATATATTATATACTATGGAGTTCTTACTTCTTTATGCCATGCTTATATTTGATTAATAATAGAATTTAAAAAGTTTATTATCTACATCATGTTCGTTTCGCAACAATTAATGATCTAATGTTTTAAAAACGAATGAAAGTTTATAAAATAACTATAAATAAAAGATATATAAAGAATTACAATTATTATAGGATTTTTTAAAAATTTTTGTGTGAATATAAAATTATTTCACGCCGCATCGACCGCAATACGCATCGCAGCGACCGCAATGGCCACAACCGCAACTGCCGCAACCGCGACCGCAACCGCAATTTGAAACCTTGCTCCAACCTTCTCCTTTCCTCCGTCTTCCTCTCTTCTCCATTCATACTCTCTTCATGCAAGAAGAGAGTGGATCTACAAAATGAGAAAAGAAATTGAGAGACAATGAGAGAGAGATCGTGATAGAAAGGAAAAACCGGGAAAGGATCATGATCTATGGCAAGGTTAATTTTCTTCTGCTACTTCTTTCTTCATTTTAGGTTAGACAACAATATTTTTTTATTCTCCATTTTAATCATAGTGCTATCTATTTTATGTGCAGGAAAGAATAAACTGGCTGCAAATACGTGATAGAATAGTTTGCCGAAAACGAAAAGCAGAAACTGCGAATCAGCGACAACGGAGAGTCGGCCACAATGTTGACGGTGGTGAAAGTAAGGTTGAAGACACTGACTTGTGTGACCTAAAAAATTAACTTGTCTTTCTTATTTTACCTTACTTTAGCAAAATACCAAAGATGTTAAAGTAACAGTTTTGTGTATTCAAATTCCTATTGTGCAGGATTGTGTTGAGGGCGTGAGTCTTCAATTAGAGAAACCCCCTAACAAGATTTTTCATGCTGTCACACTATTTATACTTATGTCATTGTAAAAAGTTGGCATAGCTTTCCATTTAAACATGTTTGGGGGTTTCATGTTCATACACTTGTGGTATGTCAAATGATCTTGCAGTTCTCCCTTATGCTAGACTAGCAAACACAAGAGAAGCAAAAGGTAAACAATGTTATAGTTCTATTATAGCTGTCTTTTATCCTTATAGATCTCTAAACACATTTGGAGATTCTTAAATTTAACAGTGCTAGATGGAGATGTTGGAGCTTGCAAAAGAGGTTATCTACTATTCTACTTATCAAATATAATTATGACTTTTATTTTCAATTATCAATTATAGATTGGTCCGTGAAGAAAAAAGTAATTTTAGTCTTTTAGATATGCTGCATTGACTACTGACTAGATTAATATGATATCAAATTGAGTCTATTATTGTCACTTGCTTAATTGGTCTGCTATATAGTGATAAGCACCCTGTGCATTAACACTCAAACTGTGGATTGCTTTTAGTTCTCAAAATTGACGTAAGCATAACTATTATATTACATTGGTGACTAACATTTTTTGGCCTTCTATAGGTGATTAAATTAACCATGAATGCATTTGTTGGCTTAAAATGAAGCTGTCATCAACCTTATTTTATGCAAATTTCATGTGAAAACTAGGCTTATGCAAATTTCACTATAAATCTAGCAATCCAATTCCCATGAGCATACATATTTGATATTAATAGAGTTTATCACGAAACGAATGAACACTCACGTGTTAAACATGCACATTGGTCATTTAGCAAATTGATCACACCACAAAATCCATCACATTCGAATCATATAATGCTATTCCAAAATTAAATTATCCAATTTGATCTCTATGTTCACATATTTTTGTTAAATTATCCAATATTTAATACAACGATTTATACTACCATTATGCATACCACTTTTGTCTGAAGACATGGTGCATACCAATTTTTGGGATAACATGTTGCATTATATTAGCCACCGCCCCAACCCGTGCATCGCACGGGTGATCGCCCTAGTTAAACTTAAAAATAAATCCAAAAGTAAATATAAAAATGAACAATTGTAAACCAAACTATTCCTAACAAAACCTAAGTTAAAATCTTTACATGTATGTAGCCTGGTTTTTCTATTTTAATATAAAAATAAATAAAGAACTTTCCCGTTAAATCAATATTAGTATTAATATTTATATGAAAACTGCATCGTCATTGTCAATACGTTTTTGGGTAAACTCGGGTATCCACCGCACGGACAGCAGTGACTAATCACTCGCCCAATGTAAGTGCCTCGAGGGGCCGGACAGCTGGCCCAGAATTTTAACGCTGCTTCGTACCCAAGGCGGAGATCGAACCCCTGTCCCTTGGTTAAGAGAGGTTCAGCCCCAACCGCTGAACTCCACGCTCTGGGTTTATTGTCAATACGTTTATCCATAGCATTTAAAGAAATAAAGCAAACTGCATCGGGAAAAAAGTAAGAAAGAAAACAAAAAAAGAAGAAAGAAAATAAACAAAGAAAACTTCAACAAATAAATAAGAATGGAAAAAGAAAGAACAAATAAACAGCAAAACGTTAAAGCTCAGATGCGTCTTTAACATCCACAAGTGGATGATAGTGATTGACCCGTCAACCACGATAAAGCAAATTATCATCACAGCTTTTGCACCAGCCGGGAATCGAACCCGGGTCTGTACCGTGGCAGGGTACTATTCTACCACTAGACCACTGGTGCTTGTTGATTTAGAGGGTAGTATATTTTGATCTCATCATATTGCAGTAAAATTATTTTCTCCCACGTACTATCCTACGACTGTTTTTGTTGACAAGTGCAACATACAACTAATTATGGGAACTTCTCTTATAAGACAACAGATACAGATTTAGTTTTATTTCGGCATAATAGATACATATGTAACGTAATCTTCTCTTATTTCAGTTTTAGTGGTAATTTCTTTTCGGCATAAAAAAATTGTTTTTTATTTAATTTTTTAAAAAAGGTTATAAAATGCTACTAAAAATCCGTTAAACAGCCAAAACTAATCCAAAAATTATAAAAACACCACTAAAAATCTAATAAAACCAAAATAAGGTTATGCAAATTTTTTCAGATTTTTTGGAGATTATGAAAAATTAAAAAAATTAATATAAAATAGTAAACGATGGAATTTGGGATTTTGAGGTCCCCAGTCCTGAAAGAAGTCTCTTCTTTAGGATTATTGATCCTTGATATTTTTCCGATTTAAAGAATGTGGTTTCATTACAATTTGAGTAGGTTGCCCGAAAACTGATTTTTTAGCCTAAATTATTCTCCTGACGTACAATATCGTCACGTGTTAACGAACCACACACTAAACAGAACCAAAAGACGGTCGAAATTTGTATCTAAAATTTTAACTGAGTTATTTATTAATTAGGTTAACAAAGCGAATTTACCCCCACATAAGGTAAATCCGCTTTGGTTATTTTTAAAAGCGGATTTACCTTATATGGGGGTAGATCCGCTTTTAAAAATAACAAATCGGATTTACCCCCAATTAAGGTAAATCCGATTTGTTATTTTTCAAAGCGGATCTACTCCATCTTAAATAAATCCGATTTTATTTTTTTAAATTTTTTAGTGGAAATCGGATTTACCTAAATCCGATTTAAATTTTTTAAATTTTTTAGTGGAAATCGGATTTACCTAAATCCGATTTCCAAAAAAAAAAATTGAAATCAGGATACGTTCGGGATTTTTAATTTTTGTGAAGGGCAATTGCGTCTTTTTGCAGGGTCGATGGGGGTAGATAGGGAGGTGGTGGGGTACAAAAAAAAAAAACCTTTGATTTTTTGTCGTTTTAGGGTTTCTCATTACGGTATAGTCCAAGTCTAGTTTGGGTTTGTCCAACTAGTAAATCCCGCTGCTACGCATTGGACCAGTTTGGCCAACATCTGTTGTAATGGTTTGGGCTTGGCCCGATTTCTATAAATCATTTCAACTTTACGAAAAAAAAGATTAATATCTCATGAAAATCTTGTGAACCCATGTAACACAAACATAATGCTTCGTCAAATCCCATGTTTCTGCTCTTAAATAAAGTCGAGGTGTCTGAGACAAGAAGAAAGCAAGTCAGAGACTATATATTTTCACAATGTAGTAAATACTTTTTCATTTTAAGTTGTGTAAGAAGATATTAGATTTCTCTTTTAATGTGAATAACAATAGGATATTGTTCCTTGGAAATGTATCAAAGTTCATCATGTATTCGTTGTTCTAAAGGAGCCTCTATATTATGAACATGATCACCTCCAACTTTATGAAGATTCATGTCATCTACAACAGCTTGGGGCCTTAGCTCTGCTTGACCAACCATACCGGCCTTTATAGCCTCAGTAACCTTTCTCTGCAACTTAAGTATTCCAATACGTTTGGAAACAACATAAAGAACCACAAGGGAGAACAACAAAAAGCCAACCCCAATTATCACCCTGTTCATATACAAGGTAATTATTTAGGATTTAAAAAAGACCAAAGTGAGTAGACAGTAAAAAAGGTGATATAATTCAGGGAAGAATCAATTTTTTTCCATACCTGTCTATTATATCTTGACGTTGCATCGTGGAGAGAAGATTTCTAGTTCTCATCAACAATGAGCGGTGCCCTTTATATTCACTTTCAGCCTTCTTTAATACTCCAGTTGATTCATCTATATATTCAAGCAATTTACAAAACAAATATACAGAAAAATTATTTCACTACCCTAATAATCATATTAATCAAAACAATATCAGCACCTCAATTCACCAAGTCGAAAGTAATATAATTCAACTAAAGTTTCAACCAGTAAAACAATGAACAAAAACGCAATTTTGCACACAGGATATTTCAGGTGTTACGAGATTGGTTAGCTACATAAAATGCGTAGGATCATGTGATCCTACACGTGCACTATCCTACAAGTTTAATCGATACTTTGACAACACTGGGTTTCAGAACTAGGACAGGGTAGAAGATACAAGCTTAAAGAGTCCTGCCTGTTTATTTGAGAGGATGGACTACACACAGCCAAGATTAGATTTCCATAGTCATCCTCTCTCCTCTTTTTCTCCTTTCAATTCTATCCCCTATTACATATCCCAAAAACAAAAGGGTTGGAAAAGTCTGGGACTGCTAAAATGGTTAGTGCTGTGCTTCTGTACTCCACTGAAAACTCTTTTTTAAGTAATTCATTCAGAGGTTTAGTTATCTAACCATATCCCCAGATAAAACTCCAACTGAGCTAGGCCAAAGCTGCACTTCTTGTTCACCTTTAACTCATTCTTCTGTAACACACTTGTAGTACTTTCCTCAAATGCATTACATAAATTTCCATGCTTTAGTTGTACTCAAGTCAAAGAAAACAACTACAAATTTCCTTAAAAAAAGCATGAGCATTTGATTCATAAAGGGCATTAAAAGGAAGCCATACAGCTCCTGTATGTTCGAAATGCAGTTTTCTGTTTGTCCTACGCGGCTACGCCCTCATACTGATTTGATGGCAGCCAGATTACCCATCCAACTTAGAAAATACATTAGAGGCTCCAAACTCATCCAACAATTTCTCTGTGACGGGAATTGGGAACTTGTTGGGTATTGTTATTTTGTTTAATGCCCTATAGTCCACATAAAACCTCCACCCTCCGTCTAAACAAAGTGATTGGCCTAGAAAAAGAGCTAATGTTAGAGCTAATGTTAGACCTACTTATTTCAATTTCAGACAGATTTCTGAAAATGGGGATACCTTTATGGCCTAACTTTGCAATGGTGCTTTCCTCTTTCAAATGGATAGCACAATATTGTCCTCTGGGGACTTAAAAACAGCCTCAAGTTCCTGCAACACTCTCTCCAATGCAATCACTGGCAAACTCAGTTTTCTCAGATATAACCTCACTAGTGCAGTGTTTTTTCTCTTCCTCCTTTTCTGTTCAGTGTTTCCCAATTTTCCAAGTCTCTCCTTTCATTCACTTCCTCCTGTTCTGTATATCTCTCTATATTCCTCTGTCTATCTGTCTCAATTTCTTTTTCTCCACTTCTCTGTTTCATAAAATTCTTTACTTTCTCTAAGTCTCTGTTCTGTGAACAGAATCCTATGGCTGCCTTATTTTTCTCTCTGATTTTGAGTATCTGTTCTATGAATTGTCCTCTTTGTTCAGTGACTCTATTTTTTTCTTTTTGTTTTATTTTATCTTATTATTTTCTACAGTTCTTTAGTATATGTTTATGTATTATTAAATTTGTAACTATTATTATAGCTGCCATGCTTCAACCATAGGCAGCAACACCATCTACCATATTGTTATGGTGGATTTTTGGCTTACCACCATGCACCATTAATAACATTTAAGTGCACTACATTCTTTCAGTGGTAGAAAGAAAATGACAAAATTCACATGGATGATTAGTCTCATTTATTTCATAATAAGATTTCAAAACATAGATTGGTTTGAGAGCCATGTAGGTAATATTGAGGGGTGGACAAGAAGGCCCATTTGACTTAAAAGAGGACAATTTCTTTGACAGCCAGCAGCCTGAAGCTTTAGAAGTAATAGCTGCCGCCTGCCAGCTAACTCGAAACCCATTACCTACATAGCCTTCTTTTTTCCAATCCGATTTATGTAGCAAACTTAAAATTATTTTATACATTTTTCTTTGTCTTCCTATAAACTTCATATACACCAAAAAGAAAACATAGTGCAATACCAGTACAAATTAAAGTAGATGTAGAAAGATAGAAGAACCAACATTAATATAAGACGAGAGGGTAAAAATACACCTACCAAGAGTCATAAGTGTGCTTGTGTTTCTTTCAACCTCCTGATAAAGAGAGATACAATGAGTACGCTAAACAATCCATCATAAAGGAGTCATATTTTGATAGAAAAGGCAACAATGATGTTGTAAAATATTACAACATGACAGCACAATCAAAAATTAAGTTTAGAAAGATACCTAACTACTAACCTGAACCATCAATTGACGAGTACGGCGGAGGCTTTCAGTGATGCTTTCTGCCGCAGATGTCATTCCAGCTTTTGTCCTGGACAAAGAACACAGATTTGAGAATTGAAATACTTCATCCCAGCATCATGCTAACTGAATTTTCCAATGAAATGGCACTAAATGATAAATAAAACAAGGAAAACATAAGCAAACCCTAAATCAATATGGCACCAAGGACATACTGCAAATTGCGTCTGCGAATTGTGGACTCTTCTCCACCACCTAGAAGTAGTTCTCTCTGCACCATTTAAAAATAGAATAAGTCCCATTACACTCTCCAACACGTCAATTTAAACAATCACAAATCATACATATTCATGATCACGGTATAATTAGGGGTTTAATTTATATAGATGGCCGGGGTAACAAAAATTACACCATCAACTAATTATAATTTGCCACATCACTAAAAATGATTGACTCTTCTCTCAACTACATTAAAAGTCATTTACATTGTAAGTTGTGATTGGTTGCTAGTGTAAAAAAACTTTACACCAACCGTGCGTAACAATTAAACTCATAAAATTAATAGGTTTACACAATCATTAGAAGATTTCGAATAATGATGCAAAAATCAAAGCCGATAATCATTTAAGCAAAATAAACAAGTAAGCATATTACCTCCTCCTGAGCAGCTTTCTTCAAGTTAGCTTTGGCTTGTAAATTAGCATTCCTCAAACTTAGTCGCACACTGTTTAAAACACATATACACAAACACTATCAACAGAAATCACAATTCATTACTAAATCAATTATTTAAAAATAAAAATCAATTCCCTATGATTTCAACAACAACCAAGCAAAAGCAATAAAATTTATCGAGAGTACTTTTGAGTTAGGGTTTTCCAGGACTGAAGCAATTCACGAGCAGATTCAACCTCTTGTTCAGTAGGTAACTGTGGTGCAAAAAGATCAAGGTTGAAATGCAAGGAAGAAAGGAGCGCAAAGCCATCCTGAGCAATTCCATTCAATCTAGCAAGTGAATTCTTCTCTTCTTTGTTTCTTCCCGATTTACCGTAATCTCCAATTTCCTTGATGTGGTTTTGTGTTTTATTATAGGCCTCATCCCATTCCCTCTTCAACTTTTCTACTTCCTCCACAACCTTGTCCCTCATCGACTTGAATTGATTATTTTGTCTGATTGCTTGCACCTTTCTTACTTCTTTGTGAGCAATGAAGAAGTGAATTCAATCTGAACCTGGACTTCAAGAGCGTAAAATAATTTTTTTTGGTAACCAAGTATACTCGTGGATATTAATCCTTTCCCAACAAATGTTTTCCATATGCAAATGTTTTTTTGGTAAACCATGGTAAACCAAATGTTTTTTTTTGGTAAAATAATTTTTTTATGTCAAATAAAAATATTTTCTATGTTTAAATACATGTTTAGTCTATGTAAATATACATTTGAGTTCGATTAAAAAAAAAATATACATTTGAGTTTGATATAGTCTATGTTTAAATAAAATTTATTTGTCAAAAAAAAATTGTTTTACATCATTGCAAATATAAGTTATATCTTTTTATTTAATTTCTCTTAAGATGTGCTTGGATGAAATATGTATTGGGGCTAATATAACTTTTGCAAAAAATTGAAATACTTTATCTTAAAATTTTAACATAATATCATCACAAATCTCCTACAAATTATCTAGAGTCTTCTCTACCTATTACTAGGAGAGAGAACATAGAGGCTGTTAAGGAGAATAAAATAAATGTTTAACATATCGTGTGATGGAAAATCGAAAATTGAGTAACATGTATCTAATGAAACAAGGGATTCAGGATGTAAAATTGAGTAACATGTTTCCCAAAATCAAAAGATAACATGATCTACACTTTGACGTATCATATAAAAATGGGGATTTAGTTTGTCTCGAGTTATTAATCTCTCCAGTCACTTAATCTACACAGTTAGATTCATCTAGCGGTTAACATTATTTCTCCTAAATCATGAAATCCCAAATCCCTAAAATGAGAAATCGAGAAACGCAACCGCTCACCCGCCGGCAGGTTTCATCTCACCACCGCATCGCCGATTCTGTCACCGCCGCACCACTAATTGTGTCCACTACAAGAAAATCGCTGATTTGCGACGGCAAATTCCATCGCAAATGTACTGAAATCTGTCACAAAATGAATTTTGCGACGGCCTTTCCGAAGGACAAAAATCCGTCGCAAACCGTTTTCGACGAATTTTTCTGTCGGATATTATTCCATCGCAAAGTCGTCACAAAATCGTCGCAAATACGTCACAAAATCTGACACTTTCCGTCACATTTCCGTCGCAAAATGACACCTTTCCGTCGCAAATTCGTCGCAAATTTCTTACATAACTGCATTAAACTTCGTCGCAAATTCGTCGCAAATTACTTTAAACTCCGTCGCAAATTCAGTAATTATCAAAGGAAATTCCGTCGCAAATTCCGTCGTTTCACAAAAAATAATTAGTTCTTAAAAAATAAGCCATTTACATAGCCATTTCTATTTGTAATACTTCCCTGCCAATTCAATTCACACTCAAATCCACCAATTCAATTCAATACAACAACTTCCAAACACACCAATTCAGTGCACATAAACTAACTTATATAAATTTCCAAACAAACTTAACTAAAATCCACTTCAACTATAAGTTCAACAAACTAAGTGAGAGACCAAATATCAAAACATACCACTAAAAGTGCCAAACATACATAAACTACACTAATGTTCCATAAACTCAAAAATTTTTGATGTAGCATCTTCAAGTCCAGCTCTGAACAATATACCTAACAAATCCAAAACGATAATGATTATTATAAAGTATAATTCATAAAATAAGATATTTTGCACATGAATTAAAACATAAATTACCTATGTGCCGTCAATAACCCTCCCCATAAGTGTAGTCTATATGATCTCCACCGTCTCCATCATCTGCTGCGTCGTCCTGGTCCTGTTGGGCGGGCTGGCCCTGTTGGGCAGGCTGGTCCTGCTCGGGCGGCTGCCAATCAGGTGGAGGTACTGGAATCCCAGAATGGTTAAATACGTAGTCAAGAAGTTGTTGCTGTCGTGCAAACTGCTCCTGCTGCCGTGCAAACTCCTCCTGCTGTCGTGCGTCGTGCAACCTGCTCCAGCTGTAGTGCAAATTGCTTTGTCAATGACTGGATGATCCAAGACAAAATCATTTCTCTATCATACATCTCCAACTCAAAATTAATTAATATAGGTTGTAGAGGGAGAGAGGGAAAGTGATAATATAGATCCAACTCAATGAAACAAATGAATCAATGAAAAGTTCCAACTCAAATGCAATCAAATTCCATTATTGGTTTCTAGACAACTTAAAACATACCAATTGTATTTGGACAACATGCATTGGTTCAAAGTCGTGATAGGCACATTAAACACATAAATCATTTCTCAATCATAAATCACATAAAGCATTTCTCAATCATAAAGAACTACAAGAAAAAACAAATTTAAAATGGTATCAGCATAAAGCGAACAACCATCACTTCAATTTCTAGACTAACATGTAACTACTTTACAACAGTGAGTTGGCTTCAAAAAAAGGAGTTGGCTTCAAAAAAAGGACATTCACTCATCATTGCAACATTGAAATCTAAGTTCAACAAACTAAGTGAGACCAATTATAACTAATGCAACAACTTCCAAACACACCAATTCAATTCACATAAACTAACTTATATAAATTTCAAAACATAAGTTCCACATCAACTATAAGTTCAACAAACTAATTGAGAGACAAAATATCAAAACATACCACTAAAATTGTCAAACATGCATAAACGACACTAATGTTCCATAAACTCAAAAAATCCTGACGTAGCATCTTCAAGTCCAGCTCTGAACAATATACCTAACAAATCCAAAACGATAATGATTATTATACAGTATAATTCATAAAATAAGATATTTTGCACATGAATTAAAACATAAATTACCTATGTGCCGTCAATAACCCTCCCCATAAGCGTAGTCTATATGATCTCCACCGTCTCCCTCATCTGCTGCGTCGTCCTGGTCCTGTTGGGAGGGCTGGCCCTGTTGGGCAGGCTGGTCCTGCTCTGGCGGCTGCCAATCAGGTGGAGGTACTGGAATCCCAGAATGGTTAAATACGTAGTCAAGAAGTTGTTGCTGTCGTGCAAACTGCTCCTGCTGCCGTGCAAACTCCTCCTGCTGTCGTGCGTCGTGCAACCTGCTCCAGCTGTAGTGCAAATTGCTTTGTCAATGACTGGATGATCCAAGACAAAATCATTTCTCTATCATACATCTCCAACTCAAAATTAATTAATATAGGTTGTAGAGGGAGAGAGGGAAAGTGATAATATAGATCCAACTCAATGAAACAAATGAATCAATGAAAAGTTCCAACTCAAATGCAATCAAATTCCATTATTGGTTTCTAGACAACTTAAAACATACCAATTGTATTTGGACAACATGCATTGGTTCAAAGTCGTGATAAGCACATTAAACACATAAATCATTTCTCAATCATAAATCACATAAAGCATTTCTCAATCATAAAGAACTACAAGAAAAAACAAATTTAAAATGGTATCAGCATAAAGCGAACAACCATCACTTCAATTTCTAGACTAACATGTAACTACTTTACAACAGTGAGTTGGCTTCAAAAAAAGGACATTCACTCATCATTGCAACATTGAAATCTAAAACTACACTTATTTAAACTCTAAAAATTGCAAACAAATTTAAACACATTTAAACCATACCTGTTTATGGTTCAACAAGTAAGGACCCCCAAGCAAGTACCTCCCTACAAAGGATACCAAGAAACTTGTTTACCTGGATACAAATAGAAAACACACCATCTTATAAAATTAATCGATAACACCTAAAAACTGGTGTTATTCAAAATTTACAAAACTTAGCAATTCTAAAAATTGATTTTGCAAAAGCAACATGTTTCAGAAAACTGATTTTGTTATGTTTTGACAGGCCTTGATATAATATACAGATGTACTCAACAAGAAGAACAATGAGCATTTATAGGGAGCTCACACAAGTCGTAATTGAAAGGAAAAGAGGGTAGATATATATGACATGAAGGAAAAAGACCAATTCATATATATAGATTCGGTGAACCAATACTATCCTAACATTACAATGACAAAAACATGTCGAAAAAGCATATCCTATTAATTTGAAGCTAAGCCCATTACAAACAGGCCTAATAGCAAATGTGAACCAGCCATAGAATGACAAAAACATGTAAAATAAGCATATCCTATTAATTTGAAGCTAATCCCATTACAAACAGGTCTATAAGTTTTTGAAACCTTATGCTTAAGCTATGAAGATACAAACACAAAGGCATATACCAGATTTTAGCTTTCACAAACACAAACACAAAAAAACTAACCCTAGGAGATAATACAAACAGATTTTCAGCACACAACCGATTTTAACCCTAAAACAAAAACAACAAAAATTGATTTGAACACATAAATATACCTGTGTGTATTGGTTCAGGAAAAACCTCCTAGCAAGGACCTCCAACCATCCAAACAATTTAAACCCTATTGAAATTGCAAAGAAAACAGCAAATTGAGCTACAAAAGTGAAAGAAAATTGTTGTGTTAAATAGAAGTAGAGTAGAAGTAGAATAGAAGCAGAAAACTTATTTGAAGAAGAAGAAGAATACCTTTACTGTTTTTATGGTGGTGGTGGTGGTGGTGGCCTATTTTAGGGAGGAAGAGTGGTGGGAGAGGAAGAGTGAGTGGGAACAGAGGAGAGGAGGTCGTAGGTGAATAGGGAGGGTGGAGGAGCGTCAAAGAGGGTAGCAAATGGTGGAGGAAGGTGGAAAAAGGCGAAGGTTGAGGGAGAAGAGAGTGGGTACGGTGTGTGGGTTTGAGAGAAGTGGGTACGGTGTGTGGGTTTTTTTGAGAGAAGTGAGGGTTTGAGTGGGCATGATGGAGGTGAGAGGAAGTTAAGTGAAAATTAAATGTTTCCGACGGATTTGCGGCCACTTTCGTTGTCAAAAATTAGTGACTGAATATAATTTCGTCACAAACGTTGATGGGAGGACAGACACGAACCTACAGAACGTTTTGCGACCACATTTTCCGTCGGAAACGACAAGTTTTACCAACCAAATTTATTCTGTCACAAATTTTGGTGGGTAAAACCCACTTTTCTTGTAGTGGTCACCGCCGCACCGTCGTGACGTCTATTGTCTCACCACCGTGATGCTGTCTGTCTCACTACTGCGACGCTAATGTCTCACTGCGGCGATGTCTCACCACCACGATTTCTCACCGCCACTTACCTTCTTCATTTCAGCATTCCACTGTAATATGCTAGTATTATTGCTTATGGTTACAGACTCCAAGTTTCAATCTCCACCTCTTTATTGTTTTTACCAAGTTCATTCTAATTCATTTCCTTTTGTTACATTGTAGGTGGAATCAAGCTCCACATTATGTAATATGAATTAAGCTTCATTAGAAGTGGAACTACTGAACACATATCCTTTGAAGAATATGATTTTTCTTGTGAGACTTGGGAATTTTTAAGCCTTTGAGATTTGGAATTTTGGGATTGTTGTAGGTGGAATCAAGTTGCACATTGCCTAATATTTATAAGGTTACAAAGTCTTGGAATTAGAGGTGGAGTTGAGAACATATTTGACTGATGTGAAGAATCTGATTTTTTAGGGTTTGAAAGAATCATAAGGTTACAAAGAATCTCTACTTGGTATTAGATCATTACCTTCATCATTAACTATTGTATTTTCCTATATTCGAACCTCCGGATAACCCGTTTACACAAGTCATGCACTCCATCTTCTACAAGTTGGTGTAATCTTTCAGAAGTGGACACGTCGGCCGCCAACCTAATTGCACAAGTCATGCACTCCATTTTCCTGTAGGCCAAATCTGTCAATTTCAACATAAACATATTTTTTTTATGGTAAGCAACTTCATTCAATAGATAATAGAAACATTACAGAAATTATGAAACAGTTGAGTTGGGACATTTCCCATACACAAACTAAGGTGATCTCTAAGAGAAAAAGCTACCAAAGCACTATGAACACAACAAATAGATTGTTTAAAAAGCATGAGAACGGGTTCAAGCCAATTACAAGGACCTAACAACCAAACTAACAGCAGCTTTCGTACACAGGCACTGGCTATCATGAAATGAGAATCCACGGTTTTTTTTTCAAACCAGTTACGGATGATATCTTTGACTTTTGCAAGCACAATTCGACTATTGTTGGTTTCGAGATTAACCAAATTTTCCTCTTGAACGGAAGCTGGATGATGAATGGGGAGGGCCTTGTAATAGTTGACAGCCACATGAGTCTCAACAATCACATTGGAGTGCCACACTGTACAAAACAAAATATTTCAGAAACCGGAATCTGGGTGTGGCTTTTTATCAAACACTAAGACTGCATCACCAGGAATAGGACACAAAGCAAAAGTTAGCATAAACACAAAAGCATTAGAGACCGGATTTGCAAGAAACATAGTAGTAAAGTAGTAGCATAGCCATGGTGGCTTAGGAGGTGGACAGATGGGTGCCGAAATCGACATCAGAGGAGCAGCAGCCACAGAAGGATTGTAGATCATGGGGTTAGAGATGAAGACAGAACCACCCCTAAGCTTCTCTCTACTCGACGGCGGTGGTTTTGCTAGGGGTCGCGGTGTAGGGGTTGCTGAAAAGGTGGTAGTTCAATGTGCGGAGAAGAGATCTCCGGTGAGAGAGCTTAACCCCAGAGATCTCAAAGGGTTGTTGACGGTGGTATCAGGCAAGTCGTAGTAAATCTAGTACAGCGGATCCTTATCCCCGTGGTGGTGAACGCTTGTGGTAGCCGATGGAAGATGGGTTGTGACCGTGGGTGGTAGAGAAACAAAGAGGAACGATAAAGGGCTGAGATGGTGGTGCCATGGAGGGATGTTGATGGACACAAACAGAGATCTGGAGGGAAATGGAGAGGGTCTGAGAAGGAACCCCAAAAGATGGGGAGAAGATAGGCCGCCACGGTGGGTGGAGATAGCTTCCACAAGGGAGGGAACAAACCTTAGGAGAGCCTTGCGGCTCATAGGGAGAAAGTATAATTTCAAATGGAGGCTAGATATCGTATAAAAGTATAATTTTATAACTTAAAAACTAGGCTTTTGTACAAACCTAAATGGAGGCTAGATATCGTATAATGAATCAAAACTTGCCAATATTCTAATTTCAAATGGCATAAATAGTTGTTAGCCAAATTCTCATATACACATTCTCAGTGTCTATTTTTAAAGCAAGATTCAAGGAAATGTATCAGATATGATTTCTATCATTATATCCCTGACATACAACTCTTCATGGCAAGATGAGAAGCTAGCAATAGTGAAACATCATCCAAAGCAAACTAAAGAAAAATAAATAAATATAAATAATCCATTTTAATGGAGTTATGAAAGTTGGATAAATCGATGCAAATAGAATTGCTTTGAAGAAGGAAAAATTGCCTGCAAAGGGAGTTGCGGTTACTTGATGAAGAAGGAGATATGTTAATGGGTTTCAAAGTTGGAGAGAAATGGGTGGAGCGTTTCTCGCCAAATAATGAAAGCCCTTTCTGTTTTTTATTCTTTATTAATTTTCACTTTTGTTTTAACTTGTGTTAACCACTAGATGAATCTAACGGTGTAGATTAAGTGACTGGAGGTGACTGGAGACAAACCAAATCCATATGAATGGAGACTAACAATAACAGTACTCAGTGTACTGTATATAAGTTTTGTCCTAGAAAAAAATCCTATCCAAACAGATTCAAAAAATATCAAGGGAGAAAATTAAAGAGTGATTCAACAATCAGGATGTGCTTGGTAGAAAAGAAAGACGAAAGAGAGAGGACGGGAGGAGAAAAAGAGAAGAGATAGTGAGTTTCTAATGTTTGTTTACTCTCTCTCTGATTTAAAAAAAATGGAATGAACATCCTCTTCACTCTCCTTCTCCATCTTATCTTCTTTTCTTTTCCATCTCCATCTACTATCTATCTATACCATTAACCTACTACCAAAATACCAATCTTACCATTTTCCCAATTAAACAATTTTAGAATATTTATGTAATTTCACTTTTTCACTCTCTCACATACTTTTTCAAACTTTTTCACTTTCACTCTCCCACATTTTTTTCAAACTTTTCACTTTTTCACTCTCCTCCTCTTTCTTTCTCTAACTCTATCTCATTTTTCTACTTTTCACAATATATCTACTTTAATTTCATCTTCATGTCTCCTTCATTTTTTTTAATATTCTATTTTTTCTCTATCAATAATTTTTATTTAGTCTCTACGGAAAATATTACAATTTGTAAAATTTTGAAACTTTACTACAATTTTGTTTTCTAATCTCTACAGGAAATATTACTTATCATTCTCTGTCATAGATTTTTTCAAACTTTTTCAATGTTTCTCACACATTTTTTCACTCTCTCCTCCTCTTTCTTCCTCTAACTCTATCTCATTTTTCTTTTTTTCACAATATATGTACTTTAATTTCATCTACAAGTCTTCTTTATTTTTAATATTCCATTTTTCTCTATCAATAAGTTTTATTTAGTCTCTACGGGAAATATTACAATTTGGAAAATTTGAAATTTTAATACAATTTTGTTTTCTAATCTCTACGGGAAATATTACATATTGCTGGTAAATGTTCACGGAGTAATGTTCGGACTAACTCAATTACAATTTGAAACATTTTGTTTATCTACTTTAAATTAGTCTTGATTTTCACGGGGGTAATGTTCGGACTAATTAAATTATGTCTAAGTCTATTAATAAAAATAACACGACAACACCTGTGCGTATGCACGGGTATACTGCTAGTTTATCCCTATATATTTGTTCCTTCTCTAAATTTATCCTACACCTTCATCATACTTTTGATTTTTTTTCGAATTTCTAAAATCTAATTTGTGTTTGCTGTAAGGACGTAGGAGATGGAAGCATGAGCTGCCAAATACTCGGAGAGCAAGGTAGTCAAATAATTTCCTACGTCCTTACAGCATTTGGCAGCTCATGATGGTAGAAGTGGGAATGAGGTTAATAAGGTATACAACTTTAGTCAAAAAGGTATACAACTTTAGTGAAGTTGTGGTCCCAAAATTTTATGGGAATGGAGGTGTGAGATAGGATAGTTAGGTCCATTTCGACGATTTGGTGATATTTGCATTCAATTATACCATTTTGGTGTGAGGTGTGAGGGCAGACACTACAAGAAAACCTTTGTTTTCTCACTAGAATTTCCGACGGACCCATTCTCGTCGCAAATTTTCGACGAATTTCCGACGAATTGTTCATCGGTAAGTATGTGCACATATTTTAAGGCTTTTCCTGCTTCGTTTCCGACGAAATTTGGTTCGGTCGGTAATTTGCGACGACTTGTTTCATCGGCAGTCCGTCGGAAACCTCAATTAAAATTTTAATATGTCTTCTCATACCCGATCCTCACTAAACCTAAAATTTTAATATGTCTTCTCATACCCGGTCGGTAATTTGCGACGACTATGAAGGATACCAAGGTCAGTTAGATGTTTGGTAAAAGGACAAAATTCTCCTCCCCAGTCAGATTGGCTGCAAGGGAATCAGATTTGTGTGTTAGGAAATAAATCCAAGTCTACTTTGGTGTAAGTGTCAACAAAGGAAATGTAATAATTATAGCCACAAAAGGATGGTGTTGGGAAGGTCCCCAAAGGTCACAGTGTACGTATTACCTCAAATAGTAAGTGATAAACAGTTAAAGATATACAAGCAATGAGCCTTAGCAAGCAGAACAATTATCCAGAATAAATTAATTATTGAATGGAATATTTCACAGTAGCAAAATAGATTTTACAACTTGTGCATATGTGTATCGAAAGTGCCAATGAGAAAGTGCCAATGACTATCATAAAACAGTGAAAAGACATATTTTGGAACTAAAAATAGAATCATAAAACAAGCAAAGTGACATGGTTGGTTAGAAATGATTTGAGAGATTTCTAAACCCGACATTATTATATCACACAAGATCCACCATGTTAAATATATATATTTGATAAGGTTTTACATTGGCTGTCGAACGTCTAACACATCTCTACTTCACTTGAGCTTAGGACTGGCGATGTAATGCATACAAGCTACTTTAAAATTTAAAGTTTGGATGTCTAAACGATAAGGCGTTTGATTTTTGTTAACCTTGCATTCTCCATTATTATTAAAGTAAATTTCAGCATAAGGTATTATCGAATTGTTGAACTGTACTTTATCCATACTTTAAACCCAAAGGGATTTCAAATGAAGGTTGTGTTAGTCTTAGAGATTTAAACCATTAGATTAGACCAATGGGTTGTTGTCGAAAATTCTGACTGCAGTCGAAATTGTATAGTCGAATTTCAGAAGTAAATTTCGACTGATGCTGATGAGTGGCAAGGGCTGCTGCGAACCAAATGTGCAGAAACAGAAGCTGTCGAAGTGTATTGATGGTGTCGAAAAGAGACCTGCAAACACAGAAATGTTAGATAAACAACCGGAGGCGTCTTGCGACTGCCCTGAAGAATTTATCCGCCTCTACAGCGCAAATTCCCCGAGGTACAACCGGGTCTTCTCAATCGCAGTAACGAAAGAGGTATCAGAACTGGCAAGAAGAACTGTATATTGACAGGAGAGCAACCCAGAGCTCTTTTTCAAGAAAGGTGGAAAAATAAATTTTCTGAGAGTTGTTTCAAGTGCAACTCGAAATCGTTTATATAGGCTTTAAGAAAAATAGCTGTTAGAGACATAGGCTCCAGCAATCAATAGCCAGACAAAAACCGTTTTCGAAAATCAATTGTGATCAAAAGATTTAACTCTGCGGTTACGAAATAAATAGGTTTAAAAGAAAAGAAGCCGTTGGAAGAAACTGACAGTTACAAAATAAAGGAAATTAAGTTTCAGTTTTCGACCAAATCTTTTCACCAGTCAGTTCGACCAACTTTCAGTATTCGACCAGATTGTTTTGCCAATCAGTTCGATCAACTTGCAGTTTTTCGACCTGAACTTTCCGTTACAAATTATTTCATTAAACATTTCGACCCATGATTGGGCGTATACGGATAGGCTGATAAAAGTAATATTTTATTTAATAAAATCAGTACAAAGCCAGTCGAGCGCGCAGGGGGGGGGGGGGGAATCGAAAGATTCGCACTGAACCAAGCCATGTTGGTCCCTACTTGTGCGCGCGAGGGAGTCCCTTCTAGTTGCTTGTTTACTAGCTCTCATTAAGCTTTAATATATGAAGACTTTGGTGAATCCAAAGCCAAGCAATGTGGGACTTCTCACTTTTGAAATATCCATTTATTTTCAATAAAATACAGCAATCCCCCACATATTTCAAAAGTTGAAAAATAAATTTATAAAAGAGGTTTTCTGGGTTAACATCGTAGATGTAATGTTTCGGAGCTGTATAGCAAGCTATGGAACCAGTCCTAGATAGATAAAACATAACATACTGTGAATTGGTATAGCAAGCTATGGAACCCAAGACGCATATTATATGTTAGAGGTTTCATTATCACATTACACCCCCACAATTCTTGCTGTTTTCGCGGTGTTGCGCTACTAGGCCCTGCGCGTGCTCGGTATTCATGAGTGCTCTAGAGACCTCGCCAGGATCTCATGCAAGCGGCCTCACTTGACACTCATATAGGTGATTTCATCAAGTGTATGCTGCAAGTCAGACACCACCCATAAGGGCTATGAAAATCATTAAAAGCTTTAAGCTTATCCTTTTAACCCTGCAGTCTAGCACCATCACAATAACACCATAGGAAGGGACAATAATGAAATTAATTTACTTGAATTAATTTCCAGTGCTAGCACTATCAAGAAGTAACTTGTTTTTACCACATTGAACCTTATTCATGGGATCTCCAGTCACAAAGGTTGGGTTACCATCACTTCTTAATATCAGTTGGCTTTTAGTCCCATTCCCCTCGATGTTTCACATATCATTTTCTTCCCTAAGGGTTTTGTCAGAGGATCGGCCAAATTCACTTCTGACTTCACATAATCGATCGATATTGCTCCATACTTTTGCAATTGTTTGACAACATTATGTCTTAATTGCACATGTCTATTTTTGCCATTATAGGTCTTATTCTTTGCAACGGCTATTGCCGATTGACTATCACAATGTATTGACACTGATGGTGTCGGTTTTATTCCCAAATGAATACTAGCTAAAAGGTTCTTCAACCATTCAGCTTCAGTACCAGCCAATTCCAGAGCTACAAATTCCGACTCCATAGTCGATCTAGCAATAATGGATTGTTTGGCTGACCTCCAAGTTACCGCACCACCACCAAGTGTGAAAATGTAACCACTAGTGGATTTTGTCTCATCTGAATCAGATATCCAGTTAGCATCACAGTATCCCTCTAATACTGCGGGAAATCCACTATAAGTAATACCATAAGTTGTGGTACCTCTCAAATATCTCATAAGGTGAGCAATTGCCTTCCAATGATCCTGACCAGGATTGTGAGTATACCTACTCAGACGACCGACTGCGAATGCAATGTCTGGTCGAGAAAAGTTCATTAAATGCAGTAGGCTCCCAATTACTTGGGCATACTGAGGTTGGTCAACAGGATCACCTCTATTTTTCTTTAAGCGTGAGTTAGCTTCATAGGGGGTACTCAAGGGGATTGAGTCATAGTGTCCAAACTTCCTAAGAAGTTTTTCCACATATATATCTTGCGATAGTGTGATACTATCACCTTCCCTGATGATTCTAACTCCTAATATTACATTAGCCTCACCCATATCTTTCATGTCGAAACTAGATGAAAGAAAGGATTTTGTTTTGATAACAATATCCAGACAAGTACCAAATATGAGCATGTCATCTACATATAAACATATGATTACATGTTCTCCACACACAGTTTTAGTGTAAACACATTTATCAACTTCAGTTGTGGTGAAGCCATCTTCGACTAAGGTTCTGTCGAATTTTTCATGCCATTGTTTTGGTGCTTGTTTTAAACCATATAACGACTTAAGGAGTTTGCATACTTTGTTTTCTTGACCTGAAACTATACATCCTTCGGGTTGATTCATGTAAATTTCTTCTTCTAAGTCACCGTTCAAAAAAGCGGTTTTAACATCCATTTGATGAATAACTAGTTTGTGGATAGAAGCCAAAGCTATTAAAACTCTAATAGAAGAAATTCTTGTTACTGGAGCAAAGGTATCGAAATAATCAATGTTTTGTTTTTGAGAAAAACCTTTTGCTACTAGTCTTGCTTTGTATTTATCAATAGACCCATCAGGGTTATATTTTCTTTTGAAAATCCACTTGCATCCTATTGATTTTGCCCCAGGTGGTAAATCAACTAAGGTCCAAGTGTTACATTTGGAAATTGAGTCTATTTCAGTTTTAATGGCTTCTTTCCAAAATTTCGACTCAGAAGAAGAAGTTGCTTCAAAAAAGGTTTCTGGATCTTTTTCGACTAGATAAGTGTAAAAATCATTTCTGAAGGATGTTTCTTTTCTTGGCCTTTTACTTCTCCTTAGTTTTTGATATGGTTCCTCATGAGTTTCATCATTAGTACTTGCTAATGGTTGTCTAGATATACTATCATGTTTCAAAGGAAAAACGTTTTCAAAAAACTCAGCATTTTTAGTTTCCACGATAGTATTATTATCTAAAACATCACTTTTCACAACAAGGAATCTATAAGCAGCGCTGTGTTCTGCATATCCTATAAAAACACAATCAGAGGTTTTGCAACCAATTTTTCTTTTCTTAGGATCAGGCAACATAACTTTAGCTAAGCACCCCCACACTTTTAAATATTTTAAGTTAGGTTGATAACCTTTCCACAGTTCATAATGGGTCTTTCCGGTTTTCCTATGAGGAGTTCTATTTTGTATAAAACAAGCAGTTAATATAGCCTCACCCCACAAGTTAGTTGGCGCATTAGAACTTATTAACATAGCGTTCATCATTTCTTTCAATGTCCTATTTTTCCTTTCGGCTATGCCATTAGATTCAGGTGAATAGGGGGGAGTTGTTTCATGTATTACACCTTCCTTTTCACAAAAATCATTAAAAGATATGTATTCTCCTCCACGGTCGGATCTAACTCTTTTAATCTTTCTATCTAATTGATTTTCGACTTCAGCTTTATATGAAAGAAAAGCTTCAAATGCTTCATCTTTTTGTCTTAATAGAAACACCTTAGTGTATCGCGAAAAATCATCTATAAACGTTACATAATAATTTTTTCCGCCCCTAGTTGGAGTTTGTTTTAGATCTCCTAGGTCCGTATGAATTAAACTAAGCAGTTCAGTTTCACGATGTACTGGGGGACACGATTTCTTTGTTAATTTGGATTCAACACATACATCGCATTTACTATGTTGATTATCACTAGTCGAAATCATGCCAAGGCGTTGCAATTTAATAACATACTGAAAGTTAATATGACCTAGTCTAGCATGCCACATATTATAAGAGTCAATCAAGTAAGCAGAAGTCGAAACATTGTTATTGAAATCAAAAGTGTTGAGTACAAAAAGTCCATGATCATAATATCCCTTTCCAACAAAAATGTTGTTCTTGGTAAGAACAATCTTATCAGATTCAAATGTCACTTTGATACCATGCTTCAGCAGAACCCCAACAGAGATCAGGTTTGCCCTTATGTTAGGCACATGAAGCACATTTGTGAGAGCCAGAGTTTTTCCCGATGTGAGCTTGAGAAGAACTTTTCCTTTCCCCACAACTGGGGCTGGATGTGAGTCACCCAGATAGATATTTTCTTCTCCTTCCCCTACAGCAGTGTAGGAGGTAAAAACTTCTCTATTAGCACAGATGTGCTTGGTGGCTCCAGAATCCACCACCCATTTGTTCATATCAGTTGCCATGTTGACCAGAGAAACGACAGCAGCAATGACATCGTCATCCTCATTATCATCTCCACCAGCATCAGCCAAGTTGGCGTTAGCCTTAGGAGGATTGTCATTTCTCGCCCTATGCCTGCATTTAGGTGCATAGTGTCCTGGCTTTCCACAAACAAAGCAGTATCCTCTTTTCTTGAATTCAGTGCTATGAGTACCAGGATAATGATCATTGTTCCTTTTGTGATACTTTTGATTAGATGATTTCTTGGGATCGTACCTTTTGTTTGGAGAGACTGGTTTGCCTTTGTCTAACCTTGAAGGGTTGTTCATCACCATGTTTGCTCGTGAAGCCATTGATTTCGCCTTTGTCTTGTTACTCTCTTTTCGGTTGGTATCTTCGATGATGATATGAGTCAACAGCTCGTTCAGTGACAATTGCTTGTGTTTGTGCTTCAGTTGTTGCTTGTAGTCCTTCCATGATTTTGGCAGCTTCTCAATCAAAATACCTGCAATGAACTCGTCAGGGAGAACTATGTTTTCAGCCTTCATTTCCTCTAGTAATTTGTGATACTGGTTGATTTGAGTTTTGATTTCGCCAGTTTCACTCATGACCCAATTGTAGTAGTTGCTGATGACAAATTTCTGCTTGCTTGCATCTTCAGCGGTGTATTTGAGAATCATTGATTCCCAGATCTGATTAGCTTCCTTGTAGGTGCAGTAGATGTCGAACAATTCGTTAGAGAGGGTGCTGAGAATTGTGTGACGACACACCTTGTTGGCATGGGTCCAAACTTCGACCTGTTTGGGAGTAGCAGGTTCGACAGGTTTGGACTCAGTAAGAGCAGCAGCAACTCCGTGCATGTCAAGAAGGGAACTCACGCGTTCCTGCCACCTGCGAAAATTTTGGCCTGCGAAGACCTCAATTTTAGAGATGTCAGGGAAAGGTTTCGCATAAGTTACCGGGACAGCAGAAGGGATGATAACAGTGCTGTTGTTGTTGATGGGAGCACCGTTATCATCGTTGTTGATTGCGTCAGCCATGGTAAATTCTTCAGATTGTTGTCGAAAATTCTGACTACAGTCGAAATTGTATAGTCGAATTTCAGAAGTAAATTTCAACTGATGCTGATGTGTGGCAAGGGCTGCTGCGAACTAAATGTGCAGAAACAGAAGCTGTCGAAGTGTATTGATGGTGTCGAAAAGAGACCTGCAAACACAGAAATGTTAGATAAACAACCGGAGGCGTCTTGCGACTGCCCTGAAGAATTTATCCGCCTCTACAGCGCAAATTCCCCGAGGTACAACCGGGTCTTCTCAATCGCAGTAACGAAAGAGGTATCAGAACTGGCAAGAAGAACTGTATATTGACAGGAGAGCAACCCAGAGCTCTTTTTTCAAGAAAGGTGGAAAAATAAATTTTCTGAGAGTTGTTTCAAGTGCAACTCGAAATCGTTTATATAGGCTTTAAGAAAAGAAGCCGTTGGAAGAAACTGACAGTTACAAAATAAAGGAAATTAAGTTTCAGTTTTCGACCAAATCTTTTCACCAGTCAGTTCGACCAGATTGTTTTGCCAATCAGTTCGATCAACTTGCAGTTTTTCGACCTGAACTTTCCGTTACAAATTATTTCATTAAACATTTCGACCCATGATTGGGCGTATACGGATAGGCTGATAAAAGTAATATTTTATTTAATAAAATCAGTACAAAGCCAGTCGAGCGCGCGGGGGGGAGGGGGGAATCGAAAGATTCGCACTGAACCAAGCCATGTTGGTCCCTACTTGTGCGCGCGAGGGAGTCCCTTCTAGTTGCTTGTTTACTAGCTCTCATTAAGCTTTAGTATATGAAGACTTTGGTGAATCCAAAGCCAAGCAATGTGGGACTTCACTTTTGAAATATCCATTTATTTTCAATAAAATACAACATGGGTTTCAATGAAACTCTTCCAAGCTACGATCTTTATCTTGATGATTTTCACGAGGGTAGACAAGCCATAGTGTTGACGAAAGAGAGATGGTGACGAGCCTTTCAATTATGGCTTAAGCAATTTAAGCTTTACTAGTTGACAAGGGCGGAAAAAAAATTCATCAGAAAACCAATATTTAAAAGAGCCGAAAATTAGAAATTGTGCTACAATTAATTTTTCCGCAAATTAATTAGACTTTCAATCTGTTGACTTAATTTTTACTTGCATGTCGAAGGAGGAGGTGCTGGTGGTAAGAAGGAGAAAGAGGTAGTGGTGGTGAGTGGGAGGTGGTGGTTGTGGTGACGATGATGGTGGTGAGAGTCTGAGAGGTAAAAGGAGGTGGTGGTGGTGGTGGTGGTGGTGGTGATAGTTGTGAGAGAAAATGAGGTAGTGGTGGTGAGTAGGAGGAGGTGGTGGTGGTGAGATGGGGAAGGAGGTGGTGGTGATAGTGAGGGTGAAGAGGGAGGGGGAGGTGAAAGAATGAAAGTGGTGGTGGAAAAAGAATGAGCCAAAAAAAAGTTGGGGCCATCCCACAAAGCCCTGGCCCTAACCCACTAAAAAAATTTAAAAGTGTGGTTGGGGCTAAAGAAAACCCCATTAATAGGGGGCTGAATTTTTATGGGGCTTAATAGGGGGGCAATGGGGCTGGGCTTGGGGCAAATTGACAGCTCTATACAAGGCCCACTCTCGTGGCAGGAATAAAAAATACATGGCCAACAGGAACACTGCTTGGCCAAGAGATCTGTCAGAATGTTGGATTCACGGAGCACGTGCTGCCACACCAGGTTACAAAGAACATAAGAAATCTCCAGGACCGCCTTGACAATATGAGCGAGGGAGTGTGAAGGAGGAGCAAAGCCGCATAAGAGGTTTATGGCTTCCACGCAATCCAACTCAATGACGATGTTGTGAAACCCACGACCCCAAGCCTAAGGATGCAGTGGAAAAGAACTTGCAACGAACACTCAGAGTGGTTGAATATACTGTCGTTCCTCACATGCCACATCTCATCCAGAGCCACGCCAAAAATACATGGCCAATCGTCACATGTATGGTTCTGATTCTGTTTTTTTACATTAACCTTGCACCAAGAATGCCAACGAACATCTGAGAAAAATTTAACCCCTCTATTTCCTAGCAGTTGCCACCAAGCCACAGACACACGCTGGCAGTCCCGAAAGCAGTGAATGAGGGATTCTTCCTCGGTACCGCCAAAAGGGCATAGAGGCACAGTGGTCAAGTTGCGGCGATATTGCTCTAAGTCTTCCATGAACTTCCTTCCAAAGGTGGAGGCGGATGCGTTCAAGGCCCTTCCAACGCCAAATGACATGAACAAGTCCTTGTGGGGAGTGCTAGTATGACTCTGAATAGTCCCGTGTCAACTGGTGAACTCGTGATCTAATTCGAGTCCTCTTATCTCATCCCTTTCGAATTTATTTGTTTAGCAGAAAATACTAACGAAAAATACTGGAAAACAAATGGCACGCTCGGTAGGACTCAGTTTAGAGATAGTTGTGCCAAGTTTTAAAGTGTGTGCTCACTTGAAACAGTAACATACCGAATACCATAAACCATAATAGGGAAAATTCTAGTTCTCCTAATGATAACAATGGTTATGATCAAGAAGTTCAGCAAGAACTCAATTCATCAGAGCGGTATAATCATATGGATCCTATTCCCCAAAATGAACCAAGATCAAATCCTGTGGTAAATCAGGCAGTCCTGACATTCCAATTGATCATGAGAGAAGAACTCTTAATGTGGTTCCACCGCCCTATGAACTACCTTATGGTTTTTTCCTCCTCCGAGGGCAATGATGGTTAGTTCGAGTGTTCCTCCAGGATATCAAGGAATTTCTAATACGGGATTTGGTACTCCAAGAGTTAACCAAATGAATCCCCAAAATATGGCTTTAGAGAATGTACTTAATTCTCCAGTAACTAATGTGGCCATGCACTCATTCAGACAACAAAAGGATGAGAGTAATCATGATATTGTAAACATCATTTAGCCTTTGATGAATTTCTAAAAATGAAATATTTTCCGAGTTCCCAGACCAAAGATGCCTTTACTTGGTTAACCACTTTACCAGCGAATTCAGTTCCAAATTGGGCACATCTGGAGAGTATCTTCCATGAACAGTTCTCTCGAGGAGAAAACAAAGTTAATGTAATCGATGTGGCAAATATTCGAAGGAATAATAAAGAATCAATTGATGATTATATTAGTAGATTCAGGCATATGAAAGCCAAATGCCTAACGGCCATTCCTGAGTACGAACTCGTACAGCTGCAGCAGGTTTCGCTTATAATGTTTGAAAGAAGATGATTAATCAACAACTAAGATATATGTCTCAATTAGCGGATAGTGCTAGTAAAATCAAAAAGCTTAATTAGGAAAAAGATAAGTTTAAGAAAAGTGAAAAAGGCTATAAGAGAGAGAGAGAGAGAGAGAGAGAGAGAGAGAGAACTTTTCTAAAAAAATGATGATTATTCTAAAAAGGAAAATAATCGTTTTTCTCGAGATGACAAAAGAAAGTTCGTCGCCATAGTCGAAAGATATTCTAAAGGAGAAAGTGAGCCTGAAGAAGAACCTAGTGGTGTTCATCTGGTTGAACTGAAGTCGGGACCTCCTTATGTTTGTTCAGGACTAAAATTGTTCTTGGTCAAAGAAAGTTCAAAACTTGTTAGGAAAGCTTATAACTTCGACATAAACAAAGTTGACCATTTTTATAGCTTATAACTTCGATATAAACAAAGTTGACCATTTTTATGATATCTTGTTAAAAGATAAACAGTTGGTCTTAACTGGTGACCACCAAAATGCCTTCTCTTGAACAATTAAAAGGAAAATCATATTGTAAATACCAGAGTGTATTCGAACACACTACTAATTAATGTGTCGTTTCAAGGATCTCATTCAGAAGGCAATCGAAGAGAGACGCCTGATTTTCGAAGAAAAGAAAAAGACTCTGATGAAAGTGAACACTGATCCGCTTCAAGTAGTTGTGAATTACTCTGAGCTAGAAAATCTGGATGTTTGCATGGAAGATATCAAACAGAAAGATTCACTTTCAATGATGTTTATGGGTGTATGTAAAAGGGATAACTACAAAACTATTCCTGTAGTTACCAGAAAGCCTCCAAAGGCAAGTAACATCGATGGAATAGCTGATCAATTGGCTAACTTGGGAATCTATGTGGTTGATGTCAAAGAGGTTGAAGATTCAGACCTTATTGATCAATTGATAAAACAGTTTGAAGTCGATTCCGGGAGCAAGATCTTCCCTGGACCAAGAGAAACATTGTTTGAATATCTGCAGAAGATGTGCAACTCGAATCAAGAGACTATGTTGTTTCCAAAGTGCAGTGCAGTCTTCGATAATAAAGTCGCCAAAGCTTTCGAAAGCTCTGAAATCAAGAAGAAGGTAGAAGAGGCTAGAGGAAAAGAAAAGGAAGATCCAATTCCTGCAGATACTATTTTTTCAATGCCTACTTTTCGGAAGTCTCAACAGGGTTATTGGAGGCAGAAAACTTATGTGCCCCCACACAAGATTCCGAAGAACAAATGGGTTAGGGGCATGAACCGTCCCTCATCTAAACAGTGGGTTGCAGCAAAAAATTACAAGCCCAATGATGTTTATGTTAGAGGTGCAAGCTCAAATGCTGGTTTTACTCATGGCCAAAGTTCTGGTTTGGAAAACAAAGGCATGAGCAGACTTTTTTTTAAGGCATGAGCAGACACATGGAATGGAAGATTTCCTGAGCCACAACAACATTGTCTTGACCCTGTCACTTAAGAATGAATGCACATTGAGCTGGACCAACCATATCTAGTATGAAAAAACTGTTGGGGATAAACACGTGAAAGAGTGAAGAAAAGGAAGTGGCGGCGCTAAGGGGACAAAAGGAATAAGTAGGGCAATATAAAATTAGGTAAAAGCTGCACTGAATTTCATAAAAGTAGGTCAGAATTACATGCTACTGACATCAGTATATATATATACAATGAAACAGGCCTAGGCTCATAATTTCGACTAGCCCATTAGACTGGCCCATTTCGACTAGATTTCTAACTACACCTACTATAATTACAAGCAATAGAATTACTAGGCATATCTCAATATTCCCTCCTAATTCACATTGCTGAGCGATATCATTCCAAGCATTGTTCTCAGTTCTTCGAATCTTCCCTTTTGCAATGGCTTGGTCATTGCATCAGCTACTTGAAGTTCCGAACAACAATATTCCAGATTCAGCTTCTCATTGTTTACTTGATCACGCAGGAAGTGATATCTGGTCTCTATATGCTTCGACCTTCCATGTGCGACAGGGTTCCTTGCGAGATCTATCGCAGACTTGTTGTCGATCAACAATTTCATTGCTTCGACCCTGTGCACTCCAATTTCGACCAGTAGCATGCTCAGCCATGATGCTTGACATGCTGCAAAGGAAGCAGCTACATACTCTGCTTCACAGGAGGACAACGCAACAATACTTTGCTTCTTCGAGCACCAGGAGATGGGTGTCGAACCATACATAAAGACATACCCACTTGTGCTTTTTCGATCACTCCTGTCTCCACTCCAGTCGGAGTCAGTGTAGCCAAATACTTCATTACCATTCTTCGACACACTCTTGCTAGGGAACAGAATACCATAACTTTGTGTTCCCTTTACATACCTTAGTACTCTTTTTGCTGCTATCATATGAGAGCTTTTCGGCTTCTCCATGAATCTGCTGATCATTCCGACACTAAACATAATGTCAGGTCGAGTGTTGCACAAGTACCTCAGGGAGCCCACAATCTGTTTGAACAAGGTGGCATCTACTTCAATCCCTTCGTCGTCTTTCGACAGCTTGCTGCTAGTGTCTGATGGTGTCGAAACTTCCTTGCAGTTGCTCATGTCGAATCTTTTCAGGATATCAGCTGCATACTTCGACTGGTGCAGGAGTATACCCTTACTTGTCTTGGTAAACTCCATCCCCAAGAAATATGATAGATGTCTCAGATCACTCATTTCAAATTCTGACATCATCACTTTCTTGAAGGCTTCGACTTCGACTTCATTGCTGCCAGTTACAAGTAGATCATCTACGTACAGGCACAACAACAACTGAGTCGAAGTTCCATTCTTCTTCACATACACTCCATGTTCATTAGTGCATCTAATAAACTTCTGAGCCAAGAGAAATCCATCAATTCTCTTGTTCCACGCTCTTGGAGCTTGCTTGAGCCCATACAGGGCCTTCTCCAGCTTATAGACTTTGTCTTCTTTACCCTTCGACTCAAAACCAGGTGGTTGACAAACATAGACTTCCTCCTCCAGAGGTCCATTCAGAAATGCTGACTTTACATCCAGTTGATGCAGGGGCCAGCCTCTATGACTTGCCAATGCTACTACCAATCTTATGGTTTCGATCCTGGCTACTGGGGCAAAAACCTCATTAAAATCCAAACCGGGTTTCTGCAGAAACCCTTTGGCTACTAGCCTGGCCTTGTACTTGGCCACTTCTCCATTTGGCTTGACCTTGGTCTTGAAGACCCACTTCACCCCTATGGCTTTCTTTTCTTTTGGAAGTTCGACTAGCTTCCAAGTATCATTCTTCTCGATTGACTTCAACTCGTCAATCATTGCTTCCTTCCACTGTTTGTGACTAAGGGCTTGCTCCAGGCTCACTGGTTCTGCTTCTGCCATTAGTGCAAAGTGTGTCAGGTCTCCCTCTGCTGTAATAGCAGAATCTGGGTAAGTGTCGAATCCTTCTAGTCTTACTGATCTCTGCCTTTCCCTTTGCGACCTTCTTAAAGGTTCGACAGCAATGGGTTCTTCTGGCTCTTCAGTTTCGACCTCTTCATTCTGATCATCTCGATCAGAGACTTCGTCGAAGTCCATTATTGTAGTTTTCTCACAGCCTTCTTCCCAGTTCCAATGTTTCGACTCATCTACTACGACATCTCTGCTTTTCACTATTTTCTTCTGCACAGGATCATACAGTTTGTATGCTCCTGTCGAATGATAGCCAACAAGGATCATTTGTTGTGCTCTATCGTCCAGCTTGCTTCTTAGTTGCTCAGGGACATGTCTATAGCATACTGCGCCAATTATTCTGAAATGCTTGACACTTGGCTTTCTTCCTAGCCAAGCTTCTTCAGGTGTCTTCCCAGTCAATCTCTTTGTGGGGCATTTGTTCAGAATATACACTGCTGTGGCTACAAGTTCTCCCCATAAACTATGAGGTAGCTTCTTCTCCTTCAACATACTTCTTACCATGTTGAGAATGGTCCTGTTTTTCCTCTCAGCGGTACCATTATGCTGAGGCGTGTAAGGTGCAGTGACTTCATGCACAATTCCTTCTTTCTCACAGAATTCGACAAATCCATGAGAATTGTACTCACCACCTCCATCGCTTCTAAGGATTTTGATTGCACATTCACTCTGCTTTTCAATCATTACCTTAAACTTCTTGAATATTTCTAGTACTTCACTCTTCCTTTTGATCAAATACACCCAGGACATTCTAGTGTATTCGTCAATGAAGGTTACAAAGTACTTATTCCCTCCTAAGGAACATACTTCGAAAGGACCACAGACATCAGAAAATATCACCTCTAGCCTCTTCTCTGCTCTGCTAGGTACTTCTGATTTAAACGAGTTTCTTGGTTGCTTCGACTTGCAACAACTCTCGCAAACTTCGACAGGTACTTTTACTGCAGGCAACCCATGAACCATCTTCTTTTCATGTAGTTGACTCAAGCTCTTGAAGTTGAGGTGGCCATATCTTCTGTGCCACTTCCAGTGCTCCTCTTCGACAGTACTCTTGAGGCAATGTTCTTCGAATACTTGCAATTTGACCTTGAAGGTTCTGTTACTCTGCATTAACACCTTCAGAATCAACTTCTTGGTCGAATCAAACAGACTGAGACTGTTATCACCCATTTCGACGGTGAATTTCTTCTCGATCATCTGCCCAATACTTAGCAGATTGCTCTTCATAGCTGGTACATAAAAAAACCCTTGGATGTAGCACCACTTACCATCTTTCGACAGGAACTTTATGGTACCTACTCCTTCAGCAGTAACTTTACTGTTATCTGCAAACCTTATCTTCTTGCTTATCTGCTCCAGTTCGACAAACCACTCCTTGTGACAACACATGTGATTTGAGCATCCTGTGTCGAGATACCATTCGACAGACTTCTCTTCAGTCGAATTTGTATCAGCCTTCAACAACAGTAATTCTGGGTCAGTAGCTGTCATGAATGACAATTCGTCATCATCATTGCTGGCAATGTTGGAGGTTTCACCAGTGTTTCCACTGCCCTGCCACACACACATTGCACAAGTATTTTGAGCATCACAAGTGAATCCACTTATGCAAGTGTTCCCACTGTTTTGCTCGCTACTTTCAGCAAGTCCTTCATCGAGTCGAATCTCATCTTCGACAGCCATCAGCATTAACTCCTCTGAGTCAGAGTCTGAGTCACCATCATTAGCAAACTTGGCTTCTGCATCTTTATCCCTAGGAACTTTCTTGTTTTTACACTTGTTCCTATAATGCCCAAATTGCTGACAGTTATAACACTGAACTTTCGACAGGTCTCCCTTCTTCTTGTCGAAAGATCCTTGTTCTTTCTTCTTACTGCTTGATCCCTTTTCTCTACCCTTCTCCTTGTTGCCTGCCTTCCAATTTCTCTTAGAGGAGTATGAAAGTAAGGCTTGTTCAGTTTCTTTCTCTGAACTTCTCTGCCTTATTCTCAATTCATGCGCCTCTAAGGAACCCTGAAGTTCATCTAACTTCAATGTATCTAGGTCCTTGGATTCTTCGATAGCAGTAACAACGTAGTCGAATTCCAGGGTTAAGGATCTGAGCACCTTTTCGACTTTATTTACTTCAGTCACAGTTTCACCATTACCTTTCATTTGATTAGTTAATGCTACTAACCTCGTAATGAAATCTCCAATCGATTCTCCATCTGTCATCTTCAAGCCCTCGTACTGCTTCCAGAGCGACTGTAGACGTATCTTCTTCAGCCTATCTGCTCCTCCATACGAGTTCTTTAGGATGTCCCAAGCTGCCTTTGCTGAATCACAGTCGATGATCAGGTTCAGGATGTTGGAATCAACGCATTGGTGAATCAAAAACAGCCCTTTTCCATCTTTCTTCCTCAGCGAATGGTGGTTGTTCCTCACCGCTTCAGTGGCGTTTGCTGCCAAGGGTGGAACACCATCATTCACGACATCAAGAACATCTTGATATCGGAACAGCACCTTCATCTGCGCACACCAACGTTCATAATCCTTTCCGTCGAAGATTGGGAGGTTCCCCGGAATACCTCCACCAGAGTTGTCTCGCGCTGCCATGAATCTTGATAGATTTTGTAAGGATCTAACAAGCTCTGATACCAGTTTGTTGGGGATAAACACGTGAAAGAGTGAAGAAAAGGAAGTGGCGGCGCTAAGGGGACAAAAGGAATAAGTAGGGCAATATAAAATTAGGTAAAAGCTGCACTGAATTTCATAAAAGTAGGTCAGAATTACATGCTACTGACATCAGTATATATATATACAATGAAACAGGCCTAGGCCCATAATTTCGACTAGCCCATTAGACTGGCCCATTTCGACTAGATTTCTAACTACACCTACTATAATTACAAGCAATAGAATTACTAGGCATATCTCAATAAAAACACCACATAGTAAAAAAAACACCACACACACACACTTGATGAAATGGTAAAAAAACACCACACACACTGTAGTATTATTAAATAGTTTTAGTGGGAGACCATTTTTTTCATCACATAGAGTACCGAATGAGTTAGTTTTTTTTTTTATTTAAAAAATTGTAAGATATTCTAAAATAGTGTTGCGCTGCGAAGACAAATAAAATTGTAATAAAAAAGGTATATTTTTAGCTACCCTGAAAACATGTTGTGTACCAACACCCAAATTAAAAGTCTTAATGTAAATGGTACCTGCGTTTGACAAATTTACACAATATATTTTTACTCTTTTCAAAAGTAGAAACCTTTTCAACATTGTTTTGTGTCTATTAGACTCTATTTTATATATTCTTGTTCCATCTGTCTTCCTGTTGATACTATAAACGACTTCGTAGAGTTCATCTATTGGTATGCTAGGTTTTGTATTTTATATTGTTTCGTTATTGTCAAAAAGTGATTCTTTAATTAAATCCAATATTTCTCAACCCATGAATACCCCTATATTAGGGATGGCAAAACGGCCCGGCCCGGCCCGGCCCGTTTTGCCTTCGGCCCGCTAAAAACGGGGCGGGGCGAGTCGGCCCGCCAAACATTGCGAGTTCAAAAGACTGGCCCGGCCCGCTAAGTGATGGGCTGGCGGGTTGGCGGTCCGGCCCGCCTGATTTTTTTTCAATGTTTTTGAACAAAGAACTTACATGTTTTTAACATTTCAATTTCAATAAGATTTTTCACCTGCTTTTTAAAATAGATTTTTTATAAAGCATTTTTAACAAATTTTTACTTTAAAAACTCTTAGATATATTCAAAATGAAAGTATAAAACAATAATAGCATTGAAATTACTAGGATTAACCATTAAGAAATGTCACCTAGAAGGCTAGAACCATCAACCAAAAAGTCCAAATCCATAATTCGACACCATGGATGTCAACCTCTTATTGTCCAACTCTTCTTCTTGAGTAAAATGTTTCCACACCATGGATGTCAGCCTCTTATTCTTCTTGATTGTAGTAGGTTCCACTGACTCACACTCTTTTCCAAAATCTAAGTCCAAATCTTCATCATCATTCTCGTCAATTGGAGCCAAGAAATCCATATCAAATCAAAGTCCTAAAACACAATAAATTCAATTTAATTAACAAAACATATTCTAGTCAATTTAGTTAAAATCAATTTAGCTAAAATCAATTTAGCTAAAATCAAACCGTCTTGGATGTTTCTCTTTACCGGGCAAAACTTTTGATTAATATCAATTTAGTTAAAATCTAAATGAAGAATAATTGGGCACCCACAAAACTAATAAGACAAAAATCAAATTATGCAAACACAAAACCATCCCTTTCAAAATAACAATAACAATACTGAGTTACTGTGGCGGTACTGAGTTACAAAACCATCCCTTTCAAAATCAACGTAATAGAGGAAAGGGGTTAATAACATGAGAAATGGAATTGAATCGAACCAGAACCAGGCGATACGAACTGGAAAAAATTAAACAAAAAATTGCAGCAAGAAATAAAACGAACGAACAAAGATTAAAACCAGAACCAAAACGAAACTGATAAAATAAACACAGAGGAGGGTATACTGATGGCGGCAGGGGCAATTTTAGGGCCCAGCTAGCCCGGGCACGCGCCCGGGCTCAACTTCTACTTTGTTTGTAAAGCCCCCAACCCAATAGCTGATTTTTAGTCATAACCAGAGGCAAAAATAGTAAAACAGTGGGTGTGAACTGTGAAATAAAAAAAGAATGGTCCAGCCCAATGTAAAAAAAAGTAAAACCCAAAAACTAAATGAAACCCAAAAGCCCAATATATATAAAAAACTAAATGAAATAGAGTTGAAGGAAACTGGTCTCTTGAATTCATTCTTTACGCGTCTTGAAAAAACCTTCTGACTTCATTCTTTATGCTCGCTACATCTTCTACCCATGTGACATTCACTGAGTCCACTAATTAATTTCTTCTTCTATTAACTCTTAGGCAAGGGTGAAAAAATCTGGTATTTGAATATCCTTCAGCAGGGGCGATTTGAATACCCTTCAGCAGGGGCGATTTGAAAAAATCTGGTATTTGAATACCCATGTGAAAAAATCTGGTATTTGCTCTAAAAAGAGGGAAAAGTACCCACACATTCAATGTTACTCTTTGAAGTTCTTTGAGGTATATTCATAATCCCTACTCTTTATTCCAAATAAATTATTGAGACATTAGTTTGTGTAGAATTGTTGATTCTTTTTTAGTTTGTGTAAATTATTGCGTTGGACTCTTTGAAGTTATTGAGACATTAGTTTGTGTAGAATTGTTGATTCTTTTTTAGTTTCCTTATATGTTGATCATTATTTGTTTTTTACATAGTTTCTTTTTTTGGATCATAAAATTTGTTAGATGAGGAGGTTTTTGGTACCTAGAAGTTCTATTGAGAATGCGAATGTTGTGCAACCGAAAGCCGAAGTAGAAGAAACGCCCCCTAATACGGCCAATGAGTTTAATCCAAATGACATTGTGCGTGATCCAGGATGTAGGAAACAAATTGATGAGTATGCTCCGGAGATTCAAGACCAAGTGAGGAGGGCGTATATATTGAAGGGTCCAACGCAACCAAATTTGACAAATTTCCCTCGTACTCAATTTGGGAAGTCTTCAAGAGCATTTTGTAGTTCATGGTATAAGAGTTATACATGGATTGAATACAGTGAGTCCAAGGATGCAGCTTATTGTTTCTATTGCTTTCTCTTTAAGTCGCCCGGGAGGGCCGGGCACTTTGGGTATGAAGTCTTCAACAAAGACGGATTTAAAGATTGGAAGCATGCATCTAAAGGCTTTAAAGACAGCAACTTGACAATAAGAGAGCAACTTGCTCGTCTTGCTGATATTTATCATGCTGACTTTTCTGATGATGATCGTGGAACAATAAGAGAGCAACTTGACAATTATGTACATCACATGAAAATGCATGCTTCCTTTACTTCTTGTGAAGATATTGAAAGTTTGGCTATGAAGATGGTTCAAACTCAGAAACATTTGGTATTTCCATTGGTCTACAAACTCATTGAGTTGGCTTTGTTGTTGCCGGTGTCGACAGCATCCGTTGAAAGAGCTTTTTCAGCAATGAAGATTATCAAGTCTAAATTACGCAACAAGATCAACGATGAGTGGTTCAATGACTTGATGATATGTTACACCGAGCGGGAGATATTCAAGTCACTTCAAGATGTTGATATTATGCGAACATTCACCCGAAAGAAGTCTCGGAAAGGGCATTTACCTCCTAATTTTATTTAGCACTCTATTGACAGGTTAGATTTCATCTCTCCTATTTAGCACACTTTATGATTATGTATATATTATGTCATATGTAAATTGGCGGGAAATTTTCTTGCCCAGGCTCTAGAAAAATCCTGGCTTCGCCACTGGACGGCGGCGACGGCAACGAACAGCGTTGGCGGCGACGGCAACGAACAGCGTTGGCAGCTACGACAATGAGTGAGAGAGGCTGGGAGCGAGAGGGAGAGGAAGCAGGGAAACTTGAAAAATGAAAACCTAAATGGGCTGCCTCCTGATTTGCAAAATGGGCTGCCTCCTGATAATGGATTCTGTTTAAAGTTGGAAAAAAAAAAGTTTTTTTTTTTAAAAAAACGGGTCGGGGGGCTGACCCGCCCCGTTATTGCTTTAGCTCGCGGTTTTTTTTTGCGGGGCGGGTTCAGCGGGTCAGCGGTCCCAATACCCCAGCCCAACCCGCCTTTTTTGGCGGGTCAGCGGACAGGCCCGACGGGTCAAACCCGTTTTTCCTTCCATACCCTATATCATTGATTTCCATATCTTATTCACCCTGACATATCATTCGTCTTCTAAAACATTCCGCAAAGCAAAAAGTGGAAACTAGCAAGAGGTGGGACTGATCACAATTTATTCTCTTTTTATTCTATGCAAAATCAAATGTATTTGATAGAGATGTGACTTTTCTCATTATTCGATCTCCCTTATTAGAAATCTTAATAGTCTTATTTTTTTATCAGAATAGTGGTGGATGTTGTTTGCTCATTAGGAAATTTTAATTCTCAAAAATAAGATTGATGTCTTTTCCGTGACAATGATATAAGGAAGGAGAAGAGACAAAAAAAAAATACGAGTAACTATGATAGTAAATGACAAATAATAAAATTTAGACAAAAATAAAATCCATAAATTATCCACTATTATCATAAACAAAATGTTTTATTTTAAGGCCATTTGCCTTTTAAACTATTATGCTTATAATTTATGAAGTAACATTTATTAAGCAACATCTATTAACTATAAATATCATTCATCACCACCGCCGCTGCTTGGGGGTTCAACACCAAATAGTTTTCTCTCTCCATTTGCTCGCCTGAAACAACAAATTTATATTATATTTAAAAACAAAGATAAAAACTGTTTTCAATTAACACTAAAGAAAATGTAGTACAATATATGTAGTTAAAATATGTTGGTTTCGGCTCTCCACCAAAAACAACCTTACTTTTATGGTTATCTATCCATTTGACCGCCTGTATCAATAAATTTAAATTATATAAAAAACAAAGATAAAAACTCTTTTTAGTGAACACTAAAGAAAATGTACTACAATATACATAGATAGACATACGCTGATTTTGGTTCTTCACCAAAAAGTTTTCTTTCATTAGTTATCTCTCCATTTGCCATCCTGGATCAATAAATTTAAATTATTTAAAAAAATCAGAGATAAAAACTCTTTTCAATGAACAATAAAGAAAATGTACTACAATAAATATAGTTATACATACGCTGGTTTCGGCTCTTCACCCAAAAGTTTTCTCTCTCCATTTGCCCGCCTGTAACAATAAATTTAATTTATATTTAAAAATAAAGATAAATTTTTTTTTTTCAAGTAACACTAAATAAAATGTACAACAATATATAGGTAGACATAAGCCGGTTTTGGCTCTTCATCAAAAATTTTTCTTTCAATGGTTATTTCTCCATTTACCCGCTTGAACAATAAATTTAAATTATATAGAAATACAAAGATAAAAATCTTTTCCGTCTAAAGAAAATATACAACAATATATAGTTAGACATACGCTGGTTTCGGCTCTTCACCAAAAAGTTTTCTTTCAACGGTTATCTCTATATTTGCCCGCCTGGAATAATAAATTTAAATCATATATATATATATATATATATATATATATATATATATATATATATATATATATAAACAAAGATAAAAACTAACTTCAATGAAAAATAAATAAAATGTACTACAATATATATAGTTAAACATACACTAGTTTCGGCTCTTCACCAAAAAGTTTTCTCTCTCCATTTGCCCTCCTGGAACAATAAATTTAAATTACATTTAAAAACAAAGATAAAAACTCATTTCAATTAACACTAAAGAAAATGTACTACAATAAATATAGTTAGACATACACTGGTTTCGGCTCTTCCCCAAAAAGTTTTCTCTCTCCATTTGCCCGCCTGGAACAATAAATTTAAATTATATTTAAAAACAAAGATAAAAACTCTTCTTAATTAACACTAAAGAAAATGTACAACAATATATATATATATATATATATATATATATATATATAGTTAGACATACGTTGATTTCGGCTCTTCACCAAAAAGTTTTCTTTCAATGGTTATCTCTCCATTTACCCGCCTGAACAATAAATTTAAATTATATATAAATACAAAGATAAAACTCTTTTCTGTCTAAATAAAATGTATTACAATATATATAGTTATACATACGCTGGCTTCGGCTCTTCACCGAAAAGTTTTCTTTCAATCGTAATCTCTCCATTTGCCCGCCTAGATCAATAAATTTATATTATATAAAAAACTGAGATATAAACTTTTTTCAATGAACACTAAAGAAAACATACTACAATATAAATGGATAGACATACGCTGGTTTGGGCTCTTCACCAAAAAGTTTTCTTTCAATGGCTATCTCTCCATTTGCCCGCCTGGATGAATAAATTTAAATTATATAAAAAAACAAATATAAAAATACTTTTCAATGAACACTAAAGAAAATGTACGACAATATATATAGTTAGACATACGCTAGTTTTGGCTCTTCACCAAAAAGTTTTCTTTCATTGGTTAACTCTCCATTTGCCCGCCTAAACAATAAGTTTAAATTATATATAAATACATAGATAAAACTCTTTCCAGCCTAAAAAAATGTTCTACAATATATATATATATATATATATATATATAGCCTAAAAAAATGTACTACAATATATATATATATATATATATATATATATATATATATATATATATATATAGTTAGACATACGCTGGTTTCGGCTCTTCACCAAAAAGTTTTCTTTCAATGGTTATCTCTCCATTTACCCGTCTAAACAATAAATTTAAATTATATATAAATACAAAGATAAAACTCTTTTCAATCTAAAGAAAATGTACTACAATATATATAGTTAGACATACGCTGGTTTCGGCTCTTCACCAAAAAGTTTTCTTTCGATGGTTATCTCTCCATTAGCCCGCCTGGAAAAAAATTAAATCATATATATAAAAACAAAGATAAAAACTAACTTCAATGAAACCTAAATAAAATGTACTACAATATATATAGTTGCACATACCCTGGTTTCGACTCTTCACCAAAGAGTTTACTCTCACCATTTGCCCGCCTGGATCAATAAATTTAAATTATATAAAAAACAATGATAAAAACTCTTTTCAATGAAAAATAAAGAAAATGTACTACAATATGGATAGTTACGCATACGCTGGTTTTGGCTCTTCACCAAAAAAGTTTTCTTTCATTTGTTATCTCTCCATTTGCTCGCCTGGATCAATAAATTTAAATTATATAAAAAAACAGAGATAAAAACTCTTTTCAATGAACAGTGAAGAAATGTACTACAACATTTATTTAGTTTTTTTTTTTGGTCTAAAAGTTATTTGATTAGATGAAGATGGGCCAGGCCCAAACCAAACAACTACAAAGAAGTTACAGACCCAACCTTCGTGGGAGATACAAAAGCAAAAATGGCTTACAAAAAGCAATTAAAATAAGGCACCCAGTAAGGCCCATGAACGAACCGGGGAGGGGGGACCATAATTGGAAATTGATTATAGGTGAAGTTAACCCTAATTTGGCAAAAAAGACCAATACTCCAAAGCACCACCCACGTTAAACTACGATCAGAACCTCATTTTCCATTGTAGATAAGCCTATCATCTACCCCTCGCCATTACACCTTCGACCAAGAAACGGCAAGAATCACTTCCCAGCAGGAACGAATTCACACCAAAGCTCAGATAACAGCTTTCCCTTTTGATCTACCAGACGCCATGCTTCCAAGAGGAGAAACCTTTTCAACACCCAGCATCTAGATCTAAGATTAACGAGAGAGGCTTTTTCCTTCTATCCAGCAACGACCGACCAGCAGCGAGCGAGACACAGATCAGAACGGCCAAGAACCATACCTGCTATAGGGGCTGAGCGTCACGACCTAAAGCTTCAAGAAGAAGATCAGGAAGGATCGAAAGTCAGACAGCGGTGAGATGACAGACGCTTTCCATATCTCATTACAGCTCAATTGCAAGCAGCTACAGGAGGATCAACATGCAGGAGTCAAGACCATAAGGCCTGTGCATCAGAGATTAACGCACGATGGAGAAGCGGAGGTGGGTGATAAGTCCAGGAACCTTGAAGAAGATCATCCCTAGCAAGCGACGCAGTAACATGAGCGGAGTGGTTGCCTTCTCTTTTGATCCAGGTAAAATCTGAACTCTGTAAACCTAATCTGAGAGTGTTCACATCTTGCACTACACCTTGAATTTCCTTTTTAACTAACCTTCCCTTACACACCTCAATGAGGTTTTTGTTATCAGATTCAAAAATTACATGCTCTAACTGAAGACTGATCGCAAAGGAGACAGCGTCACGAAGGCTAAGGGCTTCAGCTATGAGGGGAGAAGATGCGAAGAACTTGGTTGAAGTTGCAGAGAGTAAGGTACCTTGAGCATCTCTACATATAATACCTGAAAACCCTTTTCCATTTGATTGATCATATGCTGAGTCACAGTTTATTTTAACAAAAGGCTCATGAGGAGGCCTCCATTGAGTTGGAGGAGCCTGCACTGTTGTGGGGGGAGGACAGCCTTGATGGATAGGTAGGATCTGCTTGAGGGTTGTAGTTGATAGGAATTCATTGCATTGGGATCTAACCATATGAAGACAACTTAATGGGTTAGGATCTCTGTTGTTAAAAACTTTATCATTCCGTGCATTCCAAATAGTCCAAAGAGTGTAGAAAACCCATGTAGAGAGATTGGTGTCAGCTACTGTAGGAGTCTCCAGCGTTTCTACAATCCAGTTTTGAATGGATGTTAAGCCAATAGGGTTTGGGGGGTTGACAAACTGGAGACCGAACCAAAGGGGTCTAGTCCAGTCACATAGTAGGAGCATGTGTTCTGTAGTTTCTGTCTCCTTCAAGCAAATAGGACAAAGGTGGGATATAGGGATTCTTTTCTTGCAGAGGTTTTCTCTAGTAGGGATAATGTTGTGACTTACCTTCCACATGAAATGCTTAAGTTTATTAGGAGCCTTGGTTGACCAAATCAAAGCCCAAATGTTCTGAGGGATACCAGTAGAACTACCAGGGCCCTGGTAGAGGGGGGGAGCACAGTCAGCCAAGACCCTATAACCAGATTTGACAGAGTAACAACCATCTGTACTGTGAGGCCACATTAATTCATCAGTTTGAGCAGTCCATGAGATAGGAGTTTTCACAGCATCAATAGCACTTTGAGATAGCAGATTCTGCCTAAGAAGATTGAAATCCCATTTCTTGTCAGGGCCAATAAGCTGAGATACAGTAGAAGCAGTGGCATTAGGTTTCAAAAGCACTTTGCTGCCAGAACTTAGCCAATTATCCTTAGTTATGTTGATAGCAGAACCTGTCCCCACAATCCATCTACCAGAAGATTTAAGAAGCTCTTTACCTTGTAGTAAGCTATTCCAAACCCATGAAAATCCTCTTTTAGTGGAGGTATCCCAGAAAGAACAACTGGGAAAGTAGATGGCCTTCAAAGTAGTTGCCCAGTAGGATTTTGGATCTTGTATCAATCTCCAAACTTGCTTAGTTAGTAGAGCTATGTTCATCTTCTTAAAATCTTTGAAACCAAGCCCACCTTGGTCCTTAGGAAAACAGAGAGCTTCAAATCTCTTCCAATGAATCCCATTAAATCTACCATAATGCAAATAAGAAGAGAGTCAGAATTGTTTTCTGATTTCCCATTTGTTGTAACTTGAAACAGGTTACCTCTTTCCTATGTGACTTTCAGCAAGTTTATATAATAAGTACATCTTTAGAAAGAGTTTCAAATGAAGTGGACTTGTATTTTGTTCTTATCGCAAGCATTTATTAACATTTATACCTATTCTTTAATGGAATTTAATAAATAACCGCTATTATCACAAGCATTTATTAACATTTATAACTATTCTTTAATGAAATTTAATAAATAACCGCTATTGCTGATATCATATTTTTATACCGAAATTACCCCTAAAACTTAACCTAATATTACAAGATTACCCTTAGATAAATGCACTGCCTAAAAAACAGCATTGACTAAAATTTCACCCCAAATCGAGTTATTCTCATAATCTCAATCCTTCTTTTTGCTAAGAAAACTGCATTGGCAAGAAGTACCCACTATAGTATGCGAGGTTGCAATTTTATAGACTTCTCGCAATTTCTTTTGAGAATTTTTACCTATGTTTTTTTTTTTTATCTTTCTTTAAATTCTTAAACTTTAGGTTGGGCCGGTTTTATATCGGTGAACATTAAATCGTAATGCTTTGTGATCTTGTCAATAAAGTTTTATGTGATAAATGTATCCCCTCGTTTACTTTACTGGCAAGGGGAAGGTATTGGAAAAATGGACTTAAGGACGCATAAGTTTGGTCTTCAGATAATACCTCATTAACAACACTTTGTTGGCTATGCATCATCTCTAGGTAGCTATGTTTATCACGACTATATGATTTTTTGTTTTTGGTGATTGATTTATGATTATTCAATAGTACTTATGATAGGTTTGACAACTTAGAATTGCATTTGTAGTGAATTAAATGAGATAGCTTGTGTGGACTAGTATAATGGGATTTCAATCTCATGTTTGCTCATTGTTTCAGATGCACGTGGTTAGATTATCAACAAGGAGACAATAGTCAGTTTCAACTCTTATGTTATCCATTTATAGTTGTATTTTATTATGAGTTGGATTGCACATGAGCTACGTACCGATAGCTACTCGGGGAAGTTTTTATGAATATGTATTATGAATTTCGAAAACTTTGTACGAATAGTGGTGATTTGCATGATGTATATTACGATTATTCAATAGTACTTATGATAGGTTTGACAACTTAGAATTGCATTTGTAGCAAACTAAATGAGATAACTTGTGTGGACTAGTATAACGGGATTTGAAACTCATGTTTGCTCATTGTTTCAGATGCACGTGATTTGATATTATCAACAAGGAGACAATAGTCAGTTTACACTCTTATGTTATCCATTTATAGTTGTTGTATTTTATTATGAGTCAGAATATTGCATCTGAGTTATCGTTAGCTACTCGGGGAAGTTTTTATGAATATGTATTATGAATTTTGAAAACTTTGTACGAATTGTGGTGATTTGCATGATGTATGTACTATAAATGCCTTTGTTTATGTATGAAGTCTTCTTAGGTTATCGTTTGTGTTAATGCTTTGGGAATATTCTAGATAATATAGTGTGGTGTTACAATAGTGAAAATAGTGAAATAGTGGCGGAGGTTAATAGGAACATAGGGTTGTCATGGTTCCCCTCAAAATATTTAATACTATTTCCCATTGATGTCTGCTGAATTGCTGCTCTCTTCCTGTGGCTTGCTTAATAAGCATTTTGAGTCATTGAATCGTCTCTGCTGAATGGATTGGTTCAAGAATCAAGATGAATCATAATTTGTGGAGTTAAGGGTAACACCCTAGATTTTAGTCGACAATAAAATCCAGAATATTACCTTTGACATTTCAGAGATATGCATTTCAAGTCTGGATTAATAAAAAGTGGATAACACATATCCTTAATTGACTCAAAAATGTTATCCAAAGTATGAATGCATATGGCCTAATACATAAAAGGTTACAAGGTTAATTGTAACACCCTTTCTTCACCCATCGTTTATTCATAATTTATCAGAGTTTTTCGCGCCAAAAGAGTGTCGCATTTTTCAACGTAAAACAAAACCTCGTAGTTTTCTCAAAACATGCAGCGGAACTATTCGACATCGTTAAAAACATCAACAACCGACAAAGTGCAAAGTGCACCAGTTACTAAAAGATTCAACATCAACCGAAATATAATTAAAAACAGTAATCGACCCTTCCCCAAGTGCTACCTATCAGAGCAGACGACACCAGGCAAAAGGAAGACTACAATCTTCACTCGGGCTCACCTATAAAGTAACAACCACAAAAAGGGGTGAGATTCCATACAATATAAGAAGTGTATGAAAGACCACATACAAAGCTCAAGACATCAATTAATCACAGCAGGCAACATCACTCTTAACAGTTAATAACAGCTAAGTATACATTAACACGTCACTATCACAACAACACATCATTTTAACAACACATCACAATGGCCAAACAACTTCATTCAATCAGTCGTGCATGAATGTGATATGAGACTCAAGCAATGCACATGCATGTGGTACCAACCTACGTCACTGGCCAAAGGCCTAATTTTCGTCACTGGCACAAGGGCCTAAAATATCGTCGCTGGCCAAAGGCCTAATTTTCTCGGCGCTGGCACAAGGCCTAATGTTCATGGTATGCATGCAACTCAATGATGTATGCACAACAGTCAAACAATCACACATCAACGTCACTGGCCATAGGCCTAAATCACATCATTGGCCGAAGGGCCTAAAATATAGACAACGCTGGCCATAGGCCTACGACATCGAACAACGCTGGCCAACGGCCGTCACAACAAAACAACTCAAAGGTGTGGGCCATTCGGCGGTACCCACGACAACACAAACAACACAACATCTTCAGCAATTAACAGCTCTCAACCACAACACTTTTCCAAAACATTTAGGGTTGACGACCACTTTTTGAAAAAGACACCGGAGACGCCTCAAGGGCATCCCGGACACCAAAACAACTCCGGGGAGCAATGTTAGAAAAATAGTTCAGAATGCCTTAAAATTAGAGTATCCAGTTAGGCACCTGGATAAGCTTTCCAAAACATTTTGAAACGCTTCAATCGGACTCCCGAGTCAAAAGTTATTTCGAAAACAGTTTAGGAGAAAAACTAAGACATCCTGAAAATGGCGCCCAACAACAGGGATCCAGGCGCAGGAAACTGGCGCAGACACTGGCGCAGGATTTGGCGCCCAGAGAAGGGGATCCAACCAAATTTTCGCAGAAGTGAACAATTCGCACAGGAGCAAGAATGGAATGACTCAATATGATTAGGCAAGGCATCCAGCAAAGGCACGGACCAAAACACCAAGAGGAACAGAATAGGGCTTGGCGCCCATGGGTAGGGATCCGAAGACAGCAACACAACACAGAATGGCAACACAGCACAGCAAACTGGCGCCCAGGGGAGGGGCGCCTAGTGACCATCCAGAAAAATGCATTTTTTTGACCAAACCCAACGCCCTCAACACCCAAACAATATCACCACACGGAAACACAACTTGGGAACGCAACACGGGCAGCCAAAATTAGGCGCCTTTGGCGCCCATACACTAGGAACCACACGCAACACAGCAACACAGCGCCACCCAGGGAACATGGCGCCCAGGCACAGGGCGCCTAACTCAGCAACTAGAACATTGGCGCCCATGGCGCCCAGTAACACTGTTTTCAGCATTTTTTTTTCAATTTCAAACCACCAAATCATCTCATCAATTCAATTTATTCACTAATTTGAACACCAAGATTAAATCACCAATATAAACATCAAATCATCATGGTCACCTCCAATCATTATCAATCAAAACATCATCAAAATCATTGCTCAAACACTTGACATGCAAAAATCATAAATTCTCAACAACAAATCATCATATGGCAACAATTATTATTATGAGCATAACAACATATCATTTAGGCATAGGAATGTGAGGAAATCAAGCATACATCAAATTACTCAACAAGGCACACAATCATAGGGCATGCGATTTTTCAAGACAACAATATGGTGATCAAGACACCCTAAAACCCCACATGTAGATCCCTCATAAACCCTTATATTGAATTAAATCCCACCCTTACCTTTTAGAAGAATTCGAAACTCTAGCCTTAGGAATGCCACGAAATTCTAGCTTGCCCTTCCCCTCCTTGCCTTGCTTGAAAATCACGTTTTCTTCTCCTTTCTCTCTTGCCCTATGTGCGCCGCCCCCTTGCTCTCACTCTCTCACAAATCCTTATTTATTTTTTTTTTATTTTTTTGCTTATGTATGCGCCTATGCCAAGGGATTGGATCATGGGCTATTTACTTATTAACTTGGACACCCCTTACTCAAGGCCTCCTACTTAGGTTTCGCTAATGCTAATCCCTCATGGACCAACCCATACTAATCATGTAATAATAATTAATTCTATTATTATTTTTACCACTTAATCTCTATTTAATTAAATCTACCAAATAAATCTAATCAAATGAATCACACAAATAATTAAATAAGCATTTAAATGAAAATGGGGTGTTACATTAATGCTTGAGACTAAGCATCACATACAATCCCTCAACACACGAGGTTTCTCAAAACATAATAAATCTTGGGATTTCAAGAGCACCATAATCCCCGACAATTAGGGTTTTCCCCGTTTCTTTTCATTACCTCCCAGAGGCTTCATTTGTTTATCTGAAAAACCACAACAATAAAGAGTGAGATTACAAAATCTCAGTGAGTTCCTTCGAGACTCCTCACTATATTATAGATGACACATCCCCCAATACGCAGTAGTCTTACATAATATAAATGATACCAATCGTGACGGCGAGGGAACTGCCACTCAATACCATTGTATTAAGCTCTTTCCAAGGTATTGAGCTTAGGTTCATGACACCAAACCCAAGTACATCAATAAATCTTTATTTAATTTTATATATGTAGATATATAGGTATAGTTCTCGCTCACGCATAAGTTCAACAATCATATTCAACCCGTAGGCAATTCGTGTCACTCAACCATCCTAAACATATCATATCATGGTCTAAGCATCATGGGATTTACACACTTGAATTAAGGATGGAATTGAAGTAAATTTAGCAATCAAGAATGAGAAACGTAGTAATATTAACATTAGGTTTGGGTAAAAGTTAGGAGTGGAATTGGTACTAAAAAGGATGAGATTTAAAATAAGGTAAATGTGGTTTAGCACTCTAATGAAGTCTAGACCTCACACTCAATTATTCCCCATTCACTAATGCAACTAAACGAGTAAACACCACAATAATTCACACAACAAGTTTTAAGTCAACCAATCAAATAAGAATTAAATGAATTAACAAATAAAGTAATTGAAATTTACTTCAGGTGTTACATAAGGTATCATTAGTTTGTGCTAGTTAAGTACTAAAATACCCCCCTTTATTGTCTTGCAATAATTGAAGTCAAAATCAAAGAGCTTTGAGAAAATTAATTTATACTTTGGGGCTCTAAGACTTAATGAACATAAAGGGCATATTTGGAAAAATTGGGTGAATTGTACATTGGGTTTTCAAATGTCCCATTGTTTTGGAACAAAAATAAAATACCAAAAGTACCAAAGAGTAGAAACGGAGGGAGTTTTATAGATTCTAGTTTTCTATTTATAAAAATATGACATTTGACAACTCATCAATTGTCTAATAAAGTGGATTGTTATAATTCGTAAGTGTTACTTACTGCCACTGAGTATTTCTTGTCTTTGTTGCAAATAGGCATGGCAACGGGGCGGGTCGGGGCAGGTTTTGCATCCCCTATCCCTACCCCTATTTCTAGCGAGGTCGGGTTTTGCATTCCTTATCTTCGTCCCATATGGGCCGTGTACCGTTTGCGCCACTAATTTATAGAACAATAAAAAATTTATGTTTATAATAATGAATAGAATAAAATCATAATTATACAATAATAAAACAAAATTAAAAGTTTTAAAATAAACTTTCTATTGAAAATAGATTAAAGTTAAAAATAAACAAAATTAATGAAACAAAATGAATGAGTATATATGTATAAAATAAAATAAAATAAATAATTAATTAATATTTTGTCGAGCGGGTTCGAAGAGGGGCGGGTTTTGAAACGCCTCCTAGGTGCATACCGGATATGAAATGCCTTATTTATGAATAGACAGTATTAGGATTATTAAACTTTATAACGTGAGAATAATTGCATAGGAATTTTAAAATATTTAGGTTTCCATTCCCTTTCGAATTGGAGTTTGAAAATTCTGATTATAAAATGGAATAAGTAAAGGAGAAAATAAATATCTATTGAAGAAATAATATAAAATTACTTTTTAATTCAAGTTGTGTTTATCTTCCTAAAGCTATCTTATAAGGGATTCCTTGTAGGTCTTGTGTGCATTGTGCTATATACTTTTTTTGTGGTATTAAATGGGGGCCTAAGCCCCAAAAAAGAAGAGCTAGTTCAAGATACAACGAGGGGAGGAAACTCCCAATCTATCTGCAAACAACAATTGCTCCAAGAGAGGAGGACAATGTTTTAGAAAATTCAAGGTCCCAGATTGGCTACACGCCAAATTTGCAAGAGCATCCTGGTGTGCGAAAAAGTGATGCGCAAGTATACACAGTCGACAACAAGTAGTATAAAGAAGATGAGATCGTACCCACTGGGATTGGATTAATTCTTAAGGTTTAAATAGATAGAGAAATTAGTATTAAGTAACCAAGTAACAAACAATATTGATGGTGTGGAGACAGAAGGTAAACAAACTAAATAAATGGAAAATATAGTCAGGTGAGAAAGATAGTTGAGATGTTTTTTACCAAATAAGTCACTTTTAATAGTTTTGTGTTTATATGTGATGCAGGTGCATTAAATGCTGTTGCATTAGAAATGTGCTTTTCAGTCACTGTCTTCAGAGTTTCATTACAAGCTCTTATGTCTAAGTTGCTAAATAAGTTCACTCCTGTATTTTAAGTACCCAAAGTATCACCCTATGGACTATGCTATCCTATGTCTAGGTTTTAGCATGGTTTCAACAAAGTTTCCTTAATTAAAACACTTGCCCATATTAGTTCTTGAGTTCTAGTTATAAACCATGTCTGTATTTATAACCCTACTTGTTCTAAGTGATCAATCTCAAAATAATTGTTGAAAGAAGTATAAAACAAGAACTAAAATGCACACATCACATACGATCACAATAACTTATTTAAAAGATCATTATAAGGTTAGACATCTCAACTAAAAGAGTTTAGTTCATGCAGACATTACAAGGCATATATAAACAGAATAGATCATATTCATATATTTGATATCACAAAAGGAAAACAACAAGGTAAGAGTTACACGGTTGGAGTTCCTTTGCATGAAGTTGTCAAGCAATGCGGGAGCATTCACTACTAGAAAACTCACTTTTAGAGAGGAATTTTTAGAGATGGATAAGTATCCCTCACTGTTAGTAAGGGATTTAGCTACGAAAATAGTTAGTCATCACTAATTTATTTTTGTGACGAATATAGAGATGAAAATATCCCTCTCTAAAGATTCCCTCTCTAAATTCGTCACAAAATACCAAAAAGAAGTTTAGAGACGGATATAGAGATGGAAAAACATCCATCACTAATAGAGAGGAATCACTGATCCCTCACCGACCCATAAGTAACTAGATCGGCGCCCTCCCCAATTAATTTCCCTCCCATCAGCGCTCTCTAATTTCACAAAAACTCATTTCACAAAAACTAATTTTCCAGCGCATAAACAGCCTCTCCAAATTCCTTCTGCGCGCACCTCCTTCTCCCTCTCCAAATTCAACCCTAAATCAACCAAAGCATTCAACCAAAGCAGCCTCTCACCCAAACATTCATCATCTCTTCTGTGCACCTCCTTCTGCGCACCTCCTTCTCCCTCTCGACCGACCGAAACCAACTCTTCTGCGCACCTCCTTCTCCCTCTCCAAACTAATGAAGTTTGCGATCTTTTGGAACTGAAGGAAGGAAAAAGGATGGTCCAAAATTCCTCCAGGTGACAAGGATCCAACATTCTACCAAAACCCTAACATTCAACCAAAACCCAACATTTCGATTTCCCCCAACATTTCAAGACTTTGCTCAGGTCTCTCTCTCTCTCTCTCTCTCTCTCTCTCTCTCTCACTCTGTTACTTTCGATTTCCAGCTCTCCATTTCCTCTTCTTGTTTGTAATTTTTAATTTGTTTTTCCTCTTCTTTGTTAGTTTGTAATTTTTAATTTGTTTTTCCTAATAACTGGAAGTGGGAAATCCACTTTGATTGGCGCTTTATTTCGCCTCGTGGATCATCAGGAGGAAAAATTGTAGTTGATGACATAGACATCTCATCTATTGGCCTTCATGATTTGAGGTCGTGTTTTGGTGTCATACCACAGGATCCTACCCTTTTCAACGGGACAATAAGATATAATTTGGACCCTCTATCTCACCACACTGATCAAGAGATATGGGAGGTAAAACATTCTACATCGTGTTTATCTTTGCTTTGCATAGCAAATTGTAGACTCATTCTTGAATATATGAAGGTTCTAGGGAAGTGCCAATTGCGCGAAGTTATCCAAGAGAAAGAAAAGGGATTAAACTCCTCAGGTACACTTTCTAACTACACTATTATAGAAATGTTGAAAACACTTATTTCTTAGTTAGTAATGAAAAGTTGAAAATTGCTATTTCTTATAGTATACTTTTTGCTGAGTATTAAGGAGCTCCTACTGGTGCACAATGTAATCAACACAATTTATAATTAAGACATTTAACTTTTGCTGAGTATTAAGGATCTTATTCTTTTGTATTTTATAATAATTATGATTTATAAGTCATAGTTCAATAGGATTCAACATTTACAAGGGGAGTCTCTTGACTAGTTATTTTCGTAACACTTGTTTAACATATTTATATTCTTTGCTAATGATCAACTGTTAATTGCATGCTTTCACTAACTTATAAATTGATTTTCACATTTTAGATTTCACAAGTGGATCCTGAACTAGCAAAAATGTCAGCAATTGAAAATGGAAAACAAGTAGCTAATCAGAATGTGAAAAGGAAGGAAGTAGCTGACTTGAAGTAGTAAAAGACTGGTTTGCAGCTGTAGAAAAAAGGTTCATTTGGATTAGTTTCCAGCTATAGTTATAATGTGTCATTTGGATTGTAAGCTATACTAGTTTTATGAAACTATAAGGTTCATGGATTAAGAAACTATAAGGTTCATGTATGGATTATGCTCGTGTTTTTTGAAAAATTTTGTAGTCTATGTTTTAAAACACCACTCTTTTGACATCAAAGATTTCTTACAAATAGGTGGAAAAAGATAAATTAAAATAATAGGGAGAAATATTGGTATTGAAATCCCTCACTAATAGGTGGAAATAGTTTCCTCACAGTTAGAGAGGAAATTGTTCCCTCGCTGTTAGTGACGACATTTGTCCCTCACTGATAGAGATGGAATATATCCCTCTATTAGAGACGGATTTTTCCCTCTCTATTAGAGACAGATTTTTCCCTCTCAATTAGAGACGGATTTTTCCCTCTCTATTAGCGATGCGTATATCCCTCTCTATTAGAGACGGATTTCAGAATCCCTCTCTAAATATTTAGTGACGCCAAATTTCGTTACGGATTTTGGTTCGTCACAAATTCCGTCTCTAAAATAGTTAGTGACGGATTTTTTCTGTTTAGAGACGGATTTTTGCCCTCTCTAATTTTCGTTTTTCTAGCTGTGATTCACTTCACTGCATTCAGCCAGCACTATGTACTTGTGTGGAAGTAAAGAAAGAAGTTGTCAATTCCTTTCTTGCCTTCTTACGAGAGAATAAAAAAACTAAATTTAAAACTATCTATATTAGTGTACGGAATGAGAGAGATTAGAGATGATTTTCAAGTGAGAGATGGAGGTCTTTATATAGGCTTCAAGTGGAGCTTTCCTTCACAATAGGGTTTGCTTGATAACAAAGTTAGGGTTGCCTTTAGTCACTTCATCCCAAAAAGTAATGCAAATCCTCCACTCAACCAAGAAGGGAGGTCCTCTAATGGATGGCCAAGTGTCCCTAGGTGAGTGACTCTTCAAAGCTATCTTTTATGGTAGGCACCAAAATTTGTGACTTGCATGTGCTTTCATGACTAAGCATGACATCATTAGCTGAGTGTTTGAACATCTTGATGTTCTAAGATTTCTTCAAGCATTGTAGTCTGTTTTGAGTGCAGGTGCATCTGATGCAGGTGCATTGTTGAATTGCTAATGCAGGGGCATCACATGCAGGGGCATTGAACAAACACATCAAAATTACCAAAAATATATGCATAGTAAATATATGCAAGATGCTAAGATATATGCATAACCCTCTTTTAACTTTGAATGTTGTTATTTTATTTATAAAACTTTATTTACTATATATTTTTACTTAGAACTGAGCAATTATTTAGGTTTAGATGCGTAAATAACTCTATATAAAATAGAGTTATCACACCCCCAAACTTAAACTATTTCTTGTCCTCAAGTAATGACAAGGAAAATCACAAACAAGAATTGCATAATTTAAGAAGAACAAATAAGCTAATTTCTTTCTAGAAAATGATTTGATGCACTCTATGAACTTTATTTTTCCGGAATTTTTCTTAAGTCTTTGTTCTCAAAACATCCAAAATTATTACCGCTCATTTGTGTGAGTGTGTGCCCACTGAGTTTAGATTAGTTCCAAAGCTAAGTAAAAAGGTTCTTTTAGCTTTTGAAAAAATGTTAGTTCACGTTTGGTCAAGCTAAAGATTTTTTTTTTAAAAGATAGAATAGACTAACAACTTCCTCAATAATTGATTTGAGTATTTCAAAACTGTTGAGTCAATGCACTATTTCCTATTTTTGGTGGTTTTTCTTGATGCAAATGCATTGAGTGCACGAGCATCGTATTTCTGTAATGCAGGAGCATTGAGTGCTCATGCATTGAAACTACATACATGACTTTTTAGCTTATATTGTCCTCCTCACTGACCCCTCTTTTGCATACTTTTTTCTTTGTTTCTTTTCTTTTTGTATATATTTTTTTTTATTTTTCTAATGCATTATTGGAACGGGTACAGTTTATGATTCAGGCAAATATACCTATTTACAACAATTTAATATTTTGTAGTACATTTGATAACCTATGGCATTTGACTTCTCTAAGTTCTTTATACTCAGCCTTAATTTTCATTTGAAACACCCCCAAACTTAATTCTTTATGCTATTCTAAATTTTTAGTAAAAATTTAGCATTGACCTTAGCTTACTAAAAATTCCTCTTTGCATCAGGTTGCTTTTCAAATAGCAAGTTTCTTTTCTAAAACTCAGTTTTGACATGTAGAAGCTATAATAAAATTGGTCATTTGCGAAAAACAAGGCTTCTTTCTATTTCTTTCTTTCATCATTAAAAATCAGATCAAAGAGATGTATTTGTTTTGTTGTGAAAGATTCTAAGCTGATCATGCTTCAAAACTATCAAATCCTATTTGAACTTTTTATACTAAAACAGAATTCATACACCTACTATTTTTGAAAAGAGAAGTGTCACTTTTAAAAAAGCTAAATGCATTTCATTCTACTTCGTTAAGTACATCTAGTTCTAATATTTAACTACATCTATCATATATTCGAACAGATAAAACATATATCTAACATCAGATAAAAACAAACACACATATTTATAAACTGCTCCCTCAACTTAAAGTTGAGTAGTGTCCTCACTGCTATTTGAAGTTCAAAACAGTTTTTCAAAAATGGGGAGAGGGGTTAGTGACAAAGTAGGATAGTGCAAAATATAATAACCCATACTACTAATAGCAAAATACTAATAACAACATCAAAAGTTTACTGGTTCTTGGCTCCACTCCCGAGCCTTGAGCTTGACCTCACTGGTATGTGCTTGACCTTCTGCTTCTTCTTCTTGTGCTCCTCAGCTTTTGGTGCATCTGCACCAAATGCAGTTGCATCAGCTACTTTTGTGGTTGTTGCTGGTTCTTCAGGTTTTTGGGATGCAGGTGCATCGGGTGCTCCTGCATCAGTCTTTTCTGCAACAGTTTGCTCAACAAGTGGCTCTTCTTCAGTTGGGGTCTCCGTGACAGATGTGGCAACCTCAGCAGCAATCTTCACTGTACCCGCAAATGATGTTTGTGTAGCCATCATTTCTTCACGTCTTTTGGCACCAAGTTGTTATAAGACAACTTTCAGTGTGGAGCTTCAACATGCAAAACCCAATTAGGAAATATTGGAGCTTCAACATGTGTTTCCACATTAGAAATCTCCTGAAACCTTAACTGTAGCCAATCAAATTGTTCCTTTTGAAATTTCCATATAGCTCGTTGTTGGTGGATGAAGTGCTCCTACATTGAGCTACTAGCAGCTTCCTTAACAGTTTTGGCTTTTTCCTTGAATTCAGCAAAGAGAGCACCAGGGGGAAATTTTCTTACTTCTTTAGCATCAATTGGCACCCCAGTTTTGATGCATAACTCAGTTATCAAACATGGAAAGAATAAAAAGCCTCTTGTTTTTTTCCTCCTACAACTTAGGATTTCTCTAGCAATGAGTTTTCCTATATCCACATTACTTTCTGTTAAGATTGAATCCATGAGGATCAATCTTTCTTTTGAGAGGGTATATGTGTGTGATGTAGGGAGAGTTGATGCAGCAATGAACAAATGCCAATTTCCTAGTTCATTAATGATGTATCTACTTTTCAATTTGAACTCAAAATTGGTAAATTTATCCCATTCAGCATCTTTATCAGCTATCCTAGACTTTATCTTAGGCATCTCCTTCTTGCCAATTTTTTTAGATTTTTCCTCAAATTCATTTCCATTATAAGGCAGCATGTAATGATCATTGATTCTTTTGGGTTCAAACAATACCATTCTACCTCTAACTAGAGAATAGTACATAGGCTTACCTTCCTTAGGGCCAGGAATCCCAACATAGAATTCCCTTACCACTTGCTGCACAAATGATCCTCTATGTTGAATGAATGAGTCCCATTGAAGATTTGCTACAGTTGATGAGAATGATGGATGAGCCTTCTTCAGATTGTATCCTCGCTCTGGTAGTAACTCCATTTGCCAGAAATGTGCATTCTCAGGAGTTACTGATGTAGGGATATTAGTGGTTTTCCTTGATGCTTGCCTTGTTGACGCTCCAGCACTGATTGAACCCTTACCAGAATTTTTGCTTGCAGCTTGTTTGCGTCCCATTTTTGAGTTTGATTTCTGAAAATGAAACTTTGATTCTTTTGAGGTTGAATGAATGCTTAGGTTTGGAAATGGGAAAGTTTGCTGTTTGAGAGAAAGTTTAAAATGTGAGAGAAACAGTAACTTGGGTTTTATCGAAATGGAGGTTATAGGTTAGTGGGTGGTTAAGTTTGAGTGAGTTTTGATTTAATGGCTAAAAATGACCGTTGTGACTAAGTGGTATCGCAAGCATGTTGACACGTGCACCCTTAGGCAAGACAGCGCACTTCCTTAGCCTTAACTCCTCTGATTATGCCTTGATGCGCTGGCAGTTGAAAATTTTTCATCTAAGTGTGATGCTGAGTTGATGCAGGAGCATGGGATATAGGGCAATGCAGATGAACTGGATGCAGCTACATCAGAAGTTCCTTCACCTGTTTTCCTACAAAATACTTCAAAACATAAACCTGAACAAAAAGAACATAATTAGTAATTCAAAATCATGGGTTTCCTCCCACAAGCGCTTGATTTAAGAGTCTTTCAGCCTGTCTATCTCTTTGAACTAGAGATTTTGAAGATGTGTGGTGACTTTACCTCTCACCACATGTTCACCATTGTACATTTTTACTCTCTGACCATTTACTTTGAAGGCAATGTTTGTTGTTTGATCAAGCAAATCAACTGCACCATGGGGATACACCTTGACTAGTTTAAATGGTCCCGACCACCTTGATTTGAGTTTACTAGGTAACAATTTCAACCTGGAATTGTAAAGTAGGACCATTCCTCATTCCCTAAGTTCTCTTCTTTGTATTCTTTGATCATGCCAAGCTTTTTTTTTTGCCTTGTAAATTTCAGCATTCTCATAAGAGAATTGCCTTATTTCTTCTAATTCATTAAGTTCCAAAAGCCTTGATGCACCTGCTTTATTAAGATCAAAATTGAGCTTTTTGATAGCCCAATATGACTTGTTTTCTAACTCCACAGGCAGGTGGCATGCCTTGCCATAAACTATCCTATAGGGAGACATACCTAAGGGTGTCTTGTATGCTGTCCTATATGCCCACAAAGCTTCATCTAAATGTAAAGACCAATCATTCCTTATGGGGCTAACCATCTTTTCTAGCATTCTTTTGATTTCCCTATTTGATAATTCAGCTTGTCCACTTGTTTGAGGGTGGTAAGCTATAGCAATTTTATGTTTTACCCCATATTTAGCAAGAAGGTTTTCAGTAAGTTTGTTACAAAAATGTGAACCTTCATCATTAATGATTGCTCTTGGGGTACCAAATCTAGTGAAAATGTTTCTTTGAAGGAATTTGCTCACAGATTTGGCATCATTATTTGGTAATGCTACTGCCTCTACCCATATGTACACATAATCCACAGCTACTAAAATATTGGTTCTTGGCATTTCATGTTTTTCAGAAATATTTCCCACCCTTTGACATTTATCGCAGTTTTTAACCAAAAAATATGCATCTTTAAATAAAGTTGGCCAATAATAACTTGACTGTATTACCTTAGCTGCTGTTCTGGTGCTCCCAAAGTGTCCTCCATATGGTGCAGCATGACAGTGCAGTAGCACTGACTGCTGTTTTTCTTCTGGAATGCATTTCCTCATTAGTTGGTCTGGGCACATTTTGTAAAGAAAGGGATTATCCCTATAGTATTGTTTGACTATATGGAAGAATCTCCTTCTTTGTTGATATCCATGTTTACTGGCACCACTTTACTTGCAAGGAAGTTTACTATATCAGCAAACCATGGTGTAGCTGCTTTTGATGCACCTGCATTGGGTGCAGGGGCATTGGTTGCTGTTGTAACACCCCTTTTTCTACCCGGTAAAATATTAATAAAATCAGAGTCTCTTTTTTTTTGTCAACTAAAGGAATGTCACATTTCACTTAAAAACATCACAACTCGCAATTAACAGTGTCAATCATAAAATTCACCGTATAAAGGAAATACGATACATAACACCCTGCTAATGGGACGAACCCAAAACACCTATTCAGTCAACACAGTAATAAACTCCATCACCACGCAGCGGAATAAAATTTAAGGATTCAAATGAAACAACCATAGCATCTTTGCAAAATAAAACAGTTTTGCAATAAATAAAGACAAGCTTTCATCCCCCCTGAGTGCTACGTATCAGAGCAGACGACCCGACTCAGCTAACGAAGGTACCTAAGCCTTCACTCGAGATCACATGCACGTTACTGCATAGGGGTAACATTCAAACAGAAGGGGTGAGTTCATCTAACAATATAATAGTGCATATGATAAGTATTATGCTAGAGCTACAAACGCTATATAAACCACATCGCAACATCAAATCAGTCATCACTGCAAGTCATCACAATGTCATGAACATGCATGAAATGCGATCCATCACAACGGGCGTATGCATGAGGTACCTGTCATCATCGTCACTAAATAGCCTTTATGGAATCATCGTCACTAAATAGCCTTTATGGCGTCATCGTCACTTGTTTATGCACATGAGATGCATGAAGCACCATGATATGCACCAGGGACAGTCATATACAATCGCAATCAACTTAGTGATCCATCACTTACCAATTTGCCAATAAAAGGCACATCACCTGTCAGGTTATCATCACACATATCATTGCCACTAACACTCATCGTCATTAATATCATCATCGCTAATAGCCTTTATGGCGTCATCGTCACTGATAAGACCGCAACTTATATTCATCGTCAATACCATCGTCAATCAAAATAATAGCCACTAGGGGCATTGTCGTCAAAAACATCAACACATCATTATTGACACCGGGACACTAATATTACCGATTACACCAAAAGGTTTTACTCCAGCTCACGACACCAAAAGGGACACCAAAAAGGGTTTTAGACACCGAAATAATTTTATAATGCCAACAACAACGACCACCGGGGACAGCCACTTGAGGCGTCCAGAAACCATCAAAAAAATAATAATTTTTACCTTAAAATAGAATATACCAGTAGGAAACTGAATAAGCTTCACAACGCACTTTGAAACACTTAAAACGGACACCCGAGTCAAGCGCCGAGCAGGCAACACGCAACACAGACACAAGGCGCCCTTGGCGCCCCTGCGCCAAGACACAGCACGCAACACACACGGAAAACTGGCGCCCATGGCGCCCCTGCGCCAAGACAGCGCGCAACACCCAGACATAGGCGCCCAGGCACAGGGCGCCAAGACACAGAAACACGCACCCACACACACAGCAACACACTCACACACCTTGGCACACGGCGCCCATGCACTGGGCGCCAAAAACAGAATGGCAACAACTTGGCACACGGCGCCCACACCCAGGGCGCCAAACACAGGAACCCACGCACAGCACTCTGGCACACAGAGACACATCCAGACACGGCGCCCAGGCACTGGGCGCCAAAAACAGCAACAGAACACCAGGCCAACACAGACAGGCACGGCGCCCAGGCACAGGGCGCCATTTCCTGCGACACAAACACCACACGCAACACACTTAAACACGGCGCCCATGCACTGGGCGCCTAAAACAGAACATGCACAAGACATCCAACGCAACACAATTGGCCACGGCGCCCATGCACAGGGCGCCAAAAACAGCACCACGCCAAGACTCCAACACGCAACATCCTTGGCCGCGGCGCCCATGCACAAGGCGCCAAAATCAGCACACTTAGACATGGCTCCCAAGGCGCCTAGGTTTCACAAATTCTTGTTTCATCATCGAATTACAACACCAATTCGAATCACCAAGGTTAAATCACCAACATGAACATCAATTATCATAATCCACCCAATTAACATCAATTGAAGACACCATCAACAAATATTCAAGCACTTGGCATGCAATTCATGGATTTTCAAACACAAGGCATTTTTTTTTCTCCAATTAGCACATTCATGTTATCTCTATCATCTAATCAACATCAAATCAAATACTAGGCATCATAGGTCTAAGCCCCTACCCTAATACCCATCATACCCACCATTATAGTGAAAGAGAGATCTCACCCTTACCTTAACTATTTGGATTAGAAGACCCTGGAGAGAAAGTCACCAACAGAACACAGCAACACAGCTTCTCTTCTCTTCTTCTTGATTCGCGAAATCTCCCTTCTTCTCCTCTCTTGGATGTCGCCGCCCTTCCTTCTCTCTTTCTCTCCTCTTCGCAATTTCTTTTCTTTTGCACAAATAAGCCAAAACCTAATTTTTAGGCTTAAATATGCGCCTAGGCTAGTGGACCTGGATCGCGGGCTTTCCTTCAGCTTAAGCCCGATCACTAGCACCACCTCCTGAATCCAATCATACGCCTCTTAGTCAAAGCCAATATATTTACACCATTAAAATAAATAAATAAATAAATAATTGAATACCTAAATATTTAATTAAATATTTGGGCGTTACAGCTGTCATGGTAACTGTTAACAATTTTTCATCAGGGAAACTTTCCTTGATCTCACCTTCCTTTGTACCTGTACCTTCACTCTTAAGTCTAGATAAATGATCAGTAACTTGGTTCTCTACCCCCTGTTTGTCACGAATTTCAAGATCAAACTCTTGAAGGAGGAGAACCCATCTTATTAACCTTGGTTTTGCATATTTTTTTGATATTAAATACTTGATGGCAGAATGATCTGTGTAAACAATTACTTTGGTGCCAACCAAGTAAGATCTGAATTTATCAAATGCAAAAACCACTGCTAATAATTCTTTTTCAGTAACAGTATAATTCATTTGAGCTTCAATTAATGTTTTTCTAGCATAATATATGGAATGGAAGACTTTGTCATACCTTTTCCCTAGGACAGCTCCCACAGCAAAATCACTAGCATCACACATTAATTCAAATGGCTTGCTCCAGTCTGGTGTAACAATCATTGGTGCTGTCACCAATGCTTTCTTGAGTTTTTGAAATGCTTCCATGCAAGACTCATCAAAGTTGAATGGTGCATCATGTTGTAAGAGTACACATAATGGCTTGGATATTTTTGAAAAAACTTTGATAAATCTTCTATAGAAGCCTGCATGGCCTAAGAAGCTCCTAATACCTTTAACATTTGTTGGAGGAGGTAATTTCTCAGTGACTTCAATCTTGGACTTATCCACTTCAAGGCCTTTCTTTGATACTTTGTGGCCAAGCACAATGCCTTCTTGCACCATAAAGTGGCACTTCTCCCAATTTAGAACCAAATTTATTTCCTCACATCTGTTGAGAATTTCTTCCAAATTTGATAAACAAAGTTGAAATGTCTCTCCAAATACTGAGAAATCATACATGAATACTTCCATTGATTGCTCAATGAAATCTGAGAATACTGACATCATTCATCTCTGGAATGTTGAAGGTGCATTACACAATCCAAATGGCATCCTTCTAAATGCAAAGGTGCCATAGGGACATGTAAAAGTTTTTTACTGTTGATCTTCAGGTTCTATTGCAATTTGATTATAGCCTGAGTAGCCATCTAAAAAGCAATAAAACTCCTTGCTAGCTAATCTATCCAGCATTTGATCTATGAATGGTAAAGGAAAGTGATCCTTTTTTGTAGCCTTATTAAGCTTTCTGTAATCCATACATATCCTCCAACCTGTGATAATTCTAGTAGGTATCAATTCATTTTTTTCATTATCTATAACTATCACACCCCCTTTCTTTTGTACACATTGTACAGGGCTAACCCATGTACTATCTGATATGGGGTATATTATGCTAGCATCTAGCCACTTGATTATCTCCTTCTTTACTACCTCCTTCATAATTGGATTTAGTCTTCTTTGACTTTCTATGCTGTTTTTGGAGTTTTCCTCCAAACTGATTCTGTGCATGCATATGGAAGCGCTGATTCCTTTTATATCTGACATTTGCCGCCCTATTGCCTTTGTATGCTTTCTCAGGGTATTAATGAGATTGTGCTCCTGCTTTGAGGACAAGTCAGAAGCTATGATCACAGGGAGAGTATCATTCTCCCCTAAGAAGGCATACTTGAGATGTTGGGGCAATTCCTTCAATTCAAGTTTGGGAGGTTTTTCTATTGAAGGTAGATTCTTCTTGAGGTTTGGATCTTCAAGATTTAAAGACTCATAGTTTCTTGCCCATACCTCTTTAATTGAATTTTCTTTTGGCAGAGTTTCATTTTCTACCATGTCTTCACCCAGCAGTGCAGGAGCATCAGATGCAAGAGCATTGATCAGATGATCCTGTTGTTTGTGAAATTGTTTATGCACTAATTGATTTAGAGAGACTATGGCTGAACACTCCTCAATATTCTCTGTAGGATATTTTAATGCATTCATCACATTGAATTTTACCTATTGATCATTCACCCTCATGGTTAGTTCACCTTTTTGTACATCAATGAGTGTCTTTCCAGTTGCCAAGAATGGTCTTCCAAGGATGATTGGGACTTCCTTATCTGCATCAAAATCAAGAATAACAAAATCTGCAGGAAACACAAATTTGTCAACTTTAACCAAAATATCTTCTATAATTCCTTCAGGGTATGCTATTGATCTATCTGCTAATTGAAGTGTCACAGTTGTAGGCCTGGCATTTCCAATTTCAAGTTGTGTAAATATTGATTTAGGCATCAAGATGATATTTGTACCTAAATCACATAATGCACGACCAGTGTAAAATTTTCCAATTGAAAATGGAATTGTAAATCTGCCAGGGTCCTTCAACTTCCTAGGAATTTTCTTTTGCAAGATTGAACTGCATTCTTTTGACACAGCAACTGTTTCAAAGTCCCCTAGTCTTCTTCTTTTTGTTAGTACATCTTTCATGAATTTTGCATAATTTGGCATTTGTTGAAGTGCTTCAACTAAGGGTACATTGATGTGTAACTGTTTTAGTGGTGTTCATTTGGCTGAACTGAAGCCGGGACCTCCTTATGTTTGTTCAAGACTAAAACAGTTATTGGTCAAAGAAAGTTCAAGTTCAAGATTTGTTAGGAAAGCTTATAACTTCGATTTAAACAAAGCTGACCATTTTTATGATATCTTGTTAAAAGATAAACAATTGGTCTTAACTGATGACCACAAAAATGCCTTCTCTTGAACAATTAAAAGGAAAGTTATATTGTAAATACCACAGTATATTAGGACACACTACTAATCAATGTGTCATTTCAAGGATCTCATTCAGAAGGCTGCTGCGTTAAAAACACACTAGAGCAAGTGTACTCTATCGCAGAAGTAGTATAAAAGATTATCATCTCCACAAGGATTAATTAACAAGTACTAAACTAATCAAGATTTAGTTTAGATGAACGAATAATGGAGTTGTACGAAAACAAATAAAAAGAAATAAAGAACAATAATAAAATGCAAGATTTAATTCAATGGAGAGAAGTCTAGGGTCATGGTTTCACTTGCAAGCTTCGATTCCTCTATGTCTAATTCTACCCGAATTCCCTTATTTTATTCAATTACCAATCCATTTACTAAAGCTATTAATCCGTTTGGTCATTCACGATCAATATTCTTTTTCCTAAACTAACCCTTGTTTGGTCATGCAAGAATTTAAATTTAAGAAAAGCATAAAGAGCAAAAAGGTTGAATGATTGGAAGACTAAATTAAAGTTTGGTCATGCATTAATTTTAGTCTCAATTATCCTATAGGTCCACCAACTAATTGCAGTACGGTCGCTGATCAACTAATTGATTATGAACATTCAAAGGGTTGTCAATCTTAATTATGTGATAAAGCAATAGGATAATATTAATTGGAATAAAAATTAGGAATTCAAAGTATAAATTAAAACATAAAAAGGTCTCTAATTAAACAAGATCCACCTAGACCCTAGAAGAAGATTTAGCTATTCATCGTGACTAAGAACAATGGAATAAAATTAGGAGTCATGAGCTACAAAGATAAAAATAACCCAGAAGATGGAGGAAATTTTGATCTTGAGTATTCAGTCTCCTACTCTGCTCCAAAGCTCTCTCACAGTGTCAAAAACGGTACCCAAAAACTTTTTTTCTCCTCTCCGGTGCGTTGCCGTCAGTACCGCTTCCAATCCTAATTCACGTCTCTTCTCTTCTCTGTGTGCGGCTCCTGTGTTAATTCTCCTCCGTAAATTCCAATTGACAAGTCAATTCCTTTTTATATTGTAAATCCCACCTAGGGTTCCGTGCTCACCAAGTTCTAGTGTTGATTGCTTAATTTCTTTCCGCTCACGTGTGCTGCTTTTTTTTTTCTTTTGGTCAATTCCTTAAGTTGGCATCCTTTTTTTTCTTACTCTTTCAATTGGCCATGGGCCATTCCTTTTCAATTCAATTGGGCCATGCGCCCTTTTCTTTCTTTTGCCAGCGCCATTTTGTAGTGCAAGCCCATATATATATACCTCTAAATTAGAATATTAGTCTTTTTTTTTAATATTTTTCTCTGCAAAATAAAGAGCAAAGTAAATCAATGATATATATTATTAGTAACAATTGCTCTAAAAAAGATCCAAATGTATCTCTAGAAATGCACTAAATTGGAGTTTATCAACTCCCCCACACTTAACTCTTGCTTGTCCTCAAGCAAATTTTCTGGCTCAATAAATTTTTCAAATAACTAATAGAGACAGCAAAAATAAGGTACCTAAAATTAGAAGCACAATGACAGACAATAGACAAAATATCACATGAGGTGTCAGAGGTTGCCCAATTAGAGGCTCATGTCCCTGAAAAATATATTTATGTGAACAAAGGCACTCACTCACAATCTCTCTAAGTGTTTAGGGACTAGGGAAACCATACACTCAAGTTTCAACAAAATGCACATTACTATATGTTTGTAATTTGACCAAATCTCCACTAAATAGTTCACATGCATGCAAAAGATGGGGTTTCATGGGTTGTAATGGGGCCAGGGTGAATTCATGCAGGGTATGAAATAAGAAAGAAGGGATAATCAAAGGGCTATAAACAAAAAATGAATAGTAACATTTGAAATCAAATATGGAGCTCCTATCTATTTTACAATTTTTGTCCAAACTCCAAATTACTTTCACTTCATTCTTCACTCTTTTTCTATTGAGTAGGCTCTTTTTTTTTGGATTTGCTCTTTGGCTCTTTCATTCTTTTGATGTGCCTTTTCTTTTGAGTAGACACTTTTTGATTTTCCTTTTCCTCCTTCTTGCTTATTATTTTTTTTCTCAATTTTTCTTTCATTTTTCTTAGGAGAAAAAGGTAAGCACATAAGTCACACCTATTTTTTTCAGTCCTGACAAGATAGACAACTAACAATAGGACAAAATTTCAGTCCTAACAATATAGACAACTAAAAATATAGGACGAAATTGTAATTTTCAATAGTTGCTCCACATTTAATTCCAAATGGTTACCACAAACAAAAAAAAAAGAAAAATTATATCTGGGTACCAAAGAAAAAAAAATATAACAATTAAGCTCAAAGGGGGCACCTAAGGGATAAATTCAACAAACAACTCCGAGGCCAGAAAAATACCTAAATCCCCAAATCTTTTTACATGATGCAAATCAATTTTCGCCTTGAAATGGTCAAAAGACAAATTCTAGAATGTAGCAAATTGGGAAACACACTCATAGAAAGAAAATGGGTAAAAATTTATGATTTAGTATCAATCCCCTTATGAAGGCTCAGATCTCACATTTAGAAGCTAGTTCACAAAAAGTACTCAACAGGGACAATTGCTAATTATCAGCTTCCTAAGGACATCCTCACAGTTACAATCAAACACAAGTCTGTCAAGTAAATTAATTATTGGATCCCCTAAAGGCAAAATCTCAATTTTTTTTACTTTTAGCATAATTCATTCAAA